>CAJQZJ010033015.1:2755705-2817999 GCA_907164525.1 Lophiomys imhausi | reverse complement strand
AATATTCTTTTAAAATTAAATGTAAGTGTGTGTGTGTTTGTGTGTGTGTGCCACAGCATGCATGTGGAGGCACAACTTTTCAGGGCTCAGTTTGCTTTTCCACTTTTTTTTTTTCCAAAAGCAGGGCCTCTCGTTTCTATTACTGTACTCCATTTTCCAAGTTTACTAGCCTGTGACCCTCCAGTCTTCTTTGTCTCTGCCTTCCATCTTGTCGTAAAAGTACTGGGGTTACAGGTGTGTGCTCCCCACATCCATCCTTAGTATGGGTACTGGATATTGAAACCAGGCTCTTAAGCATACGGGGCAAATACTCTCACCCACCAATCCATCTCCCTGGCCCCCAAAGAATACATTTAAATTCTACTTCACCAGTGGGTGACTATCACATTAAAAATAAAACCTACTATGATCATTGCTATTGTCAATCTGGCATCCTAAAAATATTCCAATGAATATTCGTATATGTGCATCTGTGCTGGCTAGCTTTGAAAGGAGAAAAAAGTTCAAGGAATATTAAGTGTTATTAATTTTAAAAAGATATGTCTAGAATATTTTCAAAAGAAGCTGTAGTTATGTGCTTATCTATGAGAAATATGTGAGAAAGTAGTCCCGTCATCTTTGCCAGGGCTGAAGTCAGTTCTCTATCTGAGTGCTAATCCTCCTGTGCTTAGGACAGACTTGTACATGGAGTAGTGACCCAATCATCACTTTGGTATTCCAAGGCTGCATTTTGCTCACAAAATAAAATACCTATAAAATCCACATAGAGATTCATGTACTTTATTCTTAATATAATTTCATAACTATGGACTGAGGTCAGAGTTTCAGCTCATATGTTATTCAACCTTATCTATGTCTTTTGAATGGGAACAGTTTTGAAGCCTTTCTGTCTCTTACTCCAATGCCACTGGTTCTTCTGTTCTGACATTTTTTGCTATCAAAACTGGAAATTACACTGTTTAGTAGAAGAAGGATTTTCTAATCACCATTATTTCATACTATTGACATCAAATACCAAGTGAGTAGAGTTAAGTCAGTAATTGCTTAGAATATTTCTGGATTCTGTACTTCTGACTTTGGTGATAATACCACTTGCACATTTCTGGATTTACCTATGTTTCATCATGCTGTTTCTTTATATGGATTTTCATTGGAAAAACGTATAGGCCCCTTTCATTCTTGTTTTTTATATAATCTAATTATTCACAATTCATACATATGAGTCAAGAATGCTGATCTGCATGATAATCATATAACAATTATGTCGGGCATTTCTATAGCTGCCATCTTAGATGTTCTCTTTTATCTGTGGCCCTGTGACAATGGTATGATGGTGTCCTTCTTTGAATTTTACTAATTTAGAGACTGAAGTTTCCAAAGAGGAATTGAATGTTTCTTCAAGGACGTACAACCAGTAGCCACCAGAGCAAGACTTCCAGCACATGTCCCTGCACCCGCATCAGCTCTGCAGAATCCAGACTGTGTCCAGGTCTTTGAAATATTTCAGCATAAACAACATTTGATTAAACAAGCAATTTTCCCATTTCTTGGCCATGTGTCATGTTTTCTGTAGTTTTACTTAAATTTGTATTTGATTCATGTAAGAGAAAATGAATTTAAAATGTATGCAATTCTTCTTGGAAATAAAGTCAGTCTTAGAAAAACATGGAGTTCAAAGGAGGATAATGTAGGAAACCTTCATGAAATGTTAGGCCTTGCTAGATTTGCTTAATTATTGTCATCATTTTTTTTTTAAAGATAGGCCTAACGCTATAATAATCTGTGCTGTCCTGGGGCTCATCTTATAGCCTAGGCTCAGCTTGAACTTGTTGCTTCCCTAACTGCTTCCACCCTCTGAGTGCTGATTGCATTCAAGACACATCACAAACATAATTTTGAGGGAAAATAAATTCAAGAACAATCATAGAAAATTAATACTGAATTAAAAACATTCTGCTCTATGCACTTGCACACTTTCTGATTTTGTTCTGATCTCTTACTAGTTTTGTTAGTGTGCTGGACAGTGCCATTTATGGCAATCTGAAACAAGCTCTTTTAGAAGAGGAAAATTCAATTGAGAAAATGTCCCCACCAGAATGGCCTGTTGGCAAGACCATGGTAATGGGGTGATGTTATGCATTCTAAATGTTAATTAACCTGCTCCCAGAGCTTGCTTGCTGTAGGTCAAGTAATATTGTGTTACCTTGCTTGTCTCTGATTGGTTAAATAAATGCTGAGGCCTGAGACTGGGCAAAGACAGAGGTAGGTGGGAGTAAGGTGCTCGGGCTTTTGAATCAGAGAGGTTAATGGGTAGGAGAAGCTCCAGAAGAAGAAGAGGAAGAAGCCAAGAGCAGGAAGGAGGATATACACCATGGGTTAGAGAAAAGAGCATAATTCATGTGTCCAGGTACATTGATTGGCATAGCATGGGGGATAACAGCCCAGGGGATGTATGTATATATGGGGTCATATTTGTGGAATAGAATTAAGGGCTAGCTTTGATGGGCTGAGATTGCACAATCCAAACCAACGCTTGTTAAAATCCATCAGGTGTCTGTGTGCTTATTTATAATGGCAGGTTAAGGGTTAGCACCACTGACTAGGAAGATACATGTTTGGCATATAGAAGACGCACCCTTCTCTTCTGGAGGCTTCTTCTACTGGAGGCTTCTTCTTGTTCTTGAGAGAGAGCTTACAGATAAGGGTTAGCATCACTGAACCAATTAACTATAATTTAAATACTAAGTAATAATTTAATTTATTATTTCTATACCATGGTACATTTTCTTAATTGACAGTTGATTGAGAGGGTCCAGTTCACAGTGAGTCGTACCATCCCTGGGCTGGTGGTCTTGAGTGTATAAGACAGGAAGCAGAGCAAGCTATGGGGAGCAATTCAGTAAGCAATATGCATCCGTGACCTCAGCTGTACTTTTGGCCTCAGGGTTCCTATCTTGATTTCTACCATGATTGTCTTCAGTGATGGACATGAGAATATGATTGATATAAAACCCTTTTTTCCCCCAACTTGCTTTTGCTCATGGTGTTTAATCTCAGCATTAGAAACCCAAACTAAGATACCTAGCTCCATCTGATACATTAATATGTCCAGTGTTTTTTGTAATGTATGTTTCTAGGTGCAAAGACCACTAGGAGGATACATGTTTGGCACATAGAAGACTCACTCTTAACATCTTTCAGTGTTTCTTCAACTCTTAAAAGGTCACTCGTTGTTTTAGTATTTGCTTGCGAATGACAAACTTTAGAAGTCAGGTGGTGTGTGAACGGTGCTCCCTTGGAGACCTGTCCTCATACTTGGAGACAGAATTTTTGTATCTCAAGGTTTCTCATTTTCAGCTTTTCTTTGATTCATTTAAATGAGATATATTTACAGAAAGGAGATCCTTTAAGCAAAGACGGATGTGTATTATTTTATGTATTATTCAATTGCATCATACCTGCTTGAAAACACTCTTCACGTGTAATTATTGCATTCCTTAATAGCACTGAAAAAAAATTTTTTTTCTGTTTTAACTAACAAGGGCAGAAAGAACAGATCCGGACTTTGAGCTTCCTGCATTTCTTTGGTCTGTTTTTCCTCCTTTGCATTTTGGCTTTGGTTTCAAGTAAACGTTCTCTCCTGATTTTTTGTTGTTGATACTAACACCAATTTATTAAGGGTAAGATACCATATGTTCAATTTGAAAATACCAGTTCATTGTGTTCATTTCAAATTCTAGTATCTACAAATCATCTTATAATTTCCTTTTAGCTTTGAGTTTACTTGTACCCTGGCCATGCTTAAGTTTTGACATTTTTCGTAGTCCCTGGAGTTTGTCATTTTTAGTCTATTTCTTATTTTGTTAAGGAGGATATAACTTTTATTGTGATCATTATAAAGAAAATATGAACAACAGAGAAGCATATATCTTTTAAAGAAGATAGCTGTTGGAAACTAGCATTGTTCTTTGAGATATAATATTCTAAGCAGTCAGGTTGCTATTAGTGGTCTAATGAATGATAGCACAGTGTGACACTCAAAAACCAAGACGTTCCTGGAGGAGCCTATGGAAGACACACAAAAACATGTGCCAGAATGGAAACGAAATCCAAAGTATGAAGCAATCATTCTTGGAATTTAATTTATATATCTAAAAAAATCAGAATAAGTCATTCAAAAACCTGGAATTCCAGTTGCCTTTAGGGTTAAAGTCATGACTAAAATTGCCTGCATATTCAGTCATGATGGTAGTTGAATCACTGTGCAGATAATTCTTGAAGTTGCATGTGAGTATTATACAGTGATTATCTTTCCAGTTCTGTTTGACTTCTATTGATGTACCTCCCTAGATGAGCAAGAGATCATGTTATGGCAATTCCTTCAAGAAGAATTGTATCCCCAAATACAAACATAATTGATTACACTCATATTTGAACACCTAGGAATAAGCATAGTGTGATGCCATTGAAATTTAAATGACATGCTGCAATGAAGTTACCGACACAGTACTGTGTTACTTAGGCCCATAGGAAGTACTTTGAATGAGTAAGGGTGCCCACCATTCACTAGTAACTGCTCCTTGGGGAGATTGCTAATAATCTTTCTGGATTAATGAAATCTGCAAAAGCATTTTCATTAGGAGAATCTTTGGAAAAATACTTTTCTTTAAAAATATCAATATTATTAAATCTTTGAGAGACTAGGGATGGAGAGAACCTATCTCTATACAGGCTCTATGTGACATGCCATCATCATGCCAGAAAATCCTGGAGTGTTTCCACTGTACTTAGTAACAAGACAATGGTATTTTCACTCCTCATTCTTTTTAGTTCAGCACGGCATGATTCTAGATATAAGAGACAAAGCTCTCTTAGAATCTGTAACACTTTAAGCAGACTGCAAGATACAAAATTAATGCATAAAAATCAGAGCCTTCATATATACTGTTGACAAACAGACTGACAAAGAGATTAAAGAAACGGTTTAATTCATAACAAACAAAAACTACTTTGGAACAAACTTATCCAACAAATAATGAACTTCTACAAGAAACCTTTAAGATACCATACAAATAAACAACAACAACAAAAAAAAAACAAAAAAAATTTGAAGAAGATACTAGGAGGACTTCCAATGCTCAAGGAATCAACACTGGGAAAATTGTCATCAAGCGCCTTCTACAGGATTTAATCTAATCCTTCAATCCAATCCTAATCAAAATCTCAGTGAACTTTCCTTGGAAATAATTAAAATTTATTAGAGAGAAAGAAAGAGGGAGGGGGAGAGGCAGTGAACAATAGTAACTTTTAGCAAAAAACCTAATCTGTGTTACTGACTTAAAACTACACTACAGAGCTATGGTAGGAAAAGTAATTCAGCACTATACAAAATCAGACACCTAGATCAATGGAACAGAATACAGTACCCAGATATAAGCTCACACAACTCCAGCCACCTGATTTTTGACACATTTGAAAAAGTATTTTTTTTTAATAATTTATTTTTTATTTCTTCAAGTTACATCTCAATCACAATCCCTTCCCTACTCCCCCCCTCCAGTCCCACCCTTCCCCCCTCCTCCCCCTCAACCCCCCATCCTCTTCCCTTCTTCTTTTTTTTTTAAAGGTATTTCTTCCCCCCCAACAGCTCTCCCTTTCAGTCCAAAAAATGGTTCTTTTTCTTGTAACTATAAATACAATACAAAACAACAGAAATAAATAGGCCACAATTATAAGAGTTATATGGCTTAGCAAGTGATGCTGGAAGAGCTGGATGTCTTCACATAAAAGAATACAAATAGATCCTTTTCTCTTACCCTGTACAAAAATCAACCACAACTGGACAAAAGTTCTTAAGATAGAGCTAGAGGGTAATGTAGAGAGTACTCTTCAAGGCTCCTTGCTCAGGAGACAAGGTTGGTAGCTGATGGATGGACCTTATGAAATTAAAAGTCATCTGTGTTGCAAAGAAAAGTGCCATTTGAGTGAAGAGCCAGACTACAGAATGAGAGAAAATATTTTCCAGCTACATATCTGACAGAGTATTAATGTCTAGAATATACAATAACATAAAAAGACTGAGCACAAACAAAAGAAACAACCTAATTAAAAAAAACCCTGCACTATGGATATGAACAGAAAATTCTCAAAGGAAGAAATACAGATGGCTAATAAATATTTAGAAAAGTTTCATTATCTGTCAGAAGAATTTAAATGGGATTCCATCTCATTTCAGTCAGAATGACTAAGAAATCAAATGGCAACAAATGCTGGAGAGGATACAGTAAAGTAATGGCTGGATTCACTGTTAGTGTGGGTGTAAGTTGGTTCAGACACTACAGCAGTCAGTGTGTAGATTCTTCACAGGGCTAGGAATAGAAATACCAAATAGGCAAGCTAACTCATCCCAAGGTATATACCTAAAGGTCTCTATATCCTCCTACCGAGGGTCTTGGTCACTATGTTTATTCCTGCTCTGTTCATATCAGCTAGGAAACGGGACCATCTTAGATATCTGTCAACAGATGAAGGAGTGATGGAAGTGTGGTTCACAGACACAATGAAACTTTGTTTAGCTGTAAAGAAACATGAAGTTATGAATTTTCCAGGAAAATAGAATTTGCACAACATGAGGCGACCCAGACCAAGAGAGACAAGTGTACATGTTCTCTCTCATAGTTTCAATTGTTTAGAATTGTGCGTTTAACCTCGAAGCAAGAAAACTTCAAAAGGGTCACTGGTGTGGGTGTCTCACAGGCGGGCATAGAGCAGAACATAGGTGATATAAGGGAGGAACTTTAATAGAGGCAATGGTAGAGCGAAAAGGGAGATGAAGAATGGAGGAGGACTAAACTAAATGAAGGTTGCTTGAAAAAGCCACAAGGAAACTTCTTTTTACTTTCTGAGCCAACTAAAATATATGAGAATTAGAAGGGTGATAGCCTATGTGGCTGAGTCATGCTGCATCTAACGGACAAGAATTACTGAACAAAAATCCCAGTGCCAGGTGTCTTTATGAGATGTTGGTCACAGAGGCACCGGGAGGGACCCAACACAATACAAGCTCCTGATATTCATTTTGGTTGCCCACCAGAACAAGTTGATAGTTTCTTATTGCTTATGATACCACAAACCTTGTTGTAAGACAGAGAAATAACCAGGAACTAAGCTGAAAGCTTTCTCCCTGCTGGCTAGCTTTCATAATGCTTGAAGGTGCAATTCAGTCTACCGGCTAAGAAAAGTCATCAACTGTTTTACCCAGTTTGAACCCTATGTTCTACCACTGTACATAGTAGTTGTAGTATGTACACACACTTGCCAGGCAAGAGATTCTCACTTGGGCAGTAGTGGTACAATTGTTACAGGGGCAAACAGGTGTTCTCTGATTAGGTTTCTTCTTTACTGTTTATTTATTACTTCTATTTACATCTCCATCACAGTCCCTTCCCTCCACCTTTCCTGGCCCCCCTCTATCGCCCTACCACCCTCTCCCCCTTCTCCCACCTATCCTACTCCTCTGGTGTGGGCTGCCCTGCATATCAGCTCCCTTCAGTTCAGCAGCCATATGAGGGCTAAGAGCTTTCTCTTGCACTGGAGGCCTACATGGCAGCTCCACTAGGGCAAAGTGTCCCACTAACAGGTAACAAAATCTATGTTCCTGTTCCTTTCAGTCTGTTGGTTGTAAGATAGCTATACTCTACTATGTGGCTAAAATCCAGTTATAAGTGAATAGATGCCATGTACATCTTGGTCTGGGTTAGCTCACTCAGGATGAGCTTCTCTAGTTCTGTCCATTTGGCTGCAAATTGCATTGATGCCCTTGTTTCTGAGGGCTGAGTAGTGTTCCATTGTGAGGCAAGTTCTACAAGACAGAATGGTGAAAGCCTGTGGTTGAGGAGGTCTTAGGACCTGGTGGGGGGGCTAAGTAGGAACACTGTTGTTTGACTACAGTGATACAGTTCAAAGTTGCTTTATACATACTTAGGTTTATAAGGTAGAATAAGGTAGATAAAGGCTGTTCTCAGCTTTAATCAGAGAAAATTCACAATGAATGGTGGCAAATAAAGAGATGTTCAAGGTGCTGAGATAAAGTGATGGTGGGGGTTCAGCTCTAGACATGATAGTCATGTGCTCTCCTCTAAGATTCAGAGAACAATGTAGAAGAGGGGATAGGAAAAACGGAAGCCCAAAGGGACAGGGCAAAGGGAGATGAGCTCTGAAATATTATCTTCCGGGCCTGTACAACCAACAAAACCAGAATCTCACAACATCAGTGTTCATCTGCACTGTGCCTGCATATCAACCGATCTGTCAATTGTCTACTGTAGATGGAGACGGGCCCCTGTTGTCCTACCCCTCCCTGCTGAACTGATGGATGTTGATGGATTTTGGGGGAGGAGCAGACATTGCCTTTGGCTGGATACCCACTGATGGGCTGACTATGCTCAAATGTCCAGTTCCAAACCCAGCATTACATCTTCGTTAAACTCAGTGGGTTACAAAACAAGAGGAAACCAATGTGGGGAAGAGATCTGCAATGAGATGGACAGAGAGTAGTGGTGAGAGGGAAATAAAAGAGGGCAAAGGTGAAATAATCAGAATGTACTACAGCTGTCAGACACATTTAATGAAAGGAAAAACTAATATGGTAAAACCAAGCCTCTGTTTTAAGTTTAGTCTTTTTTACTATGATCTCCCAGTTTCTAAAGAAGAGGTGATGTCCAATTTCTGCAGCTTCTAAAGAT
The DNA here is from genome assembly GCA_907164525.1 of Lophiomys imhausi. Taxonomy (NCBI): domain Eukaryota; kingdom Metazoa; phylum Chordata; class Mammalia; order Rodentia; family Muridae; genus Lophiomys; species Lophiomys imhausi. The sequence goes on along the minus strand of CAJQZJ010033015.1, from coordinate 2,809,255 downwards.
ACATTTCAGGACAGATAGGAGAAGTAGACGGAAAACATTTTAGGGTGAATTAGTGTGTTTGCAAGGTCTTCAAAGTCAGTCTTACCTTGTATAAAATGAGCTGTATTCTCACTGTCTCAGCCTCACTTGATGCCTTGTATCTTATTTGGGGTTTGTATTAATACTACTGGATACCAATCAAAATATTTTAACCTGGTCTTTGGATTTCTGTTTGTCACTTTCATTATTACTATCATGGTATCAGTATCCCCATTTCTTCTTTCCCTCTCTCCCCCTCAGCCTTTCCTTTCTTTTCTTGAAATGTTGGGAATTCAGCATGGGGCTGCTGCACACAGGCTAGGAAAACCCTCCACCACTGAGCTATATTTCCGTCATTCTTTTCACTTTTTGACTTGAGGCAGGGACACATTAAGTTGTCCAAACTGTGCCAATATGTGCCAAATGGTTTAAGGGTGAGTAGCATTTTTTAAAAAAGAAAAACAGTAATAATTACAAGATGTGGAGGTCATCATTATGTTCCAAACTTTGAATAAACATTCCACTGAAAGTTAGTATGAACACCCATATTGGAACTTTACAAATTCTTGGCATCCTTGGAAATGCACAAGTGTAGAACAGTGGTGGGGAACTTGGCTCTAAGTAGATCAGGACACAAAGAATTCTAAACCATGTGGTTGTCTGAAAAGCAGAGTCCAGTAGTTTCAGATGGACTTTGTGATTAGGAACCAACAGGAAAGACACCTGGATTTTATCGCCAGAATGTATGTTATGCTAGCTTACAACAACCCAAGCAAATAAATGTTCCTTTTAGACATGGATGGTCATATTTCTAGAACTACACTAGAATGCTTTTTTTTTTAAAGAATCAATTTTACTTTCATCAAATATTACTATTAGTCCCTTCTAGACACTCAGGTAATAGAAGTAATTTGGATTTTAAGTTTTTTGAAAATGTATTTGTGAATTCTCTTCCCCACTTCCCAGAATCTGCCTCAGTTATTTTTCACTTTTATCCTCTCTAGATGTAGGAAAATAATTCTCCTATCAACACTTTTTACTCAGCACTTTAAACAAGGTATCTATTAACTAAGCCAGAATAAATTCATACAATACAAAGCAATGAAGAACTTAGAGAGATACTGGGCATGGTTGCACACACTGTTAATCCCAACCCCTGGGAGGCAGAGCAGGTGGACCTCATATAGAGAGTTCCAGGACAGCTAGGGATACATAGTGAGACCCTTTCTCAAATCTACCACCACCATCACAACCAAAATCTGTAAAGAGGAAAGAAATATAGAAACAGTGAAAGTACTAATAAGCTCTCAGTGATCAAGAGGGCTTGAGCATGGGATATTCTCCTGAAAGATGACAGTCCCCCAGCGACTTAGGGCCCAGCCACAGTGGATGGTCACTATAAGTTACAGAAACAAATTGCAGATGATATCCATTGAGGGCCATATCAGGGTATTAGCTGAAGAATTCTAAAAGGGACCCAGAAAAATCAGGTTGCAAGAAAGATCCAATGTCTGTTTTCAGATATGAATATTTATCACAGTTTGCTGAAGGGGAAATAAGTCATGTGTATTTTTTTAGGTGTCTGTAGAGTGAAGTTTTGTTCATTTATACATGTATGGAATGTGTGTGCCTGTGCATATGCATATGTTCATATATTCCCTTTTGTCATTTAGAAAAGACAAGGGAAAGAAAATAAAAGTCTCTCTCTCTCTCTCTCTCTCTCTCTCTCTCACACACACACACACCACACATACATACACACACATGCACAAAGTGAACAACTACTTTTTTTTCTAAGGGCAGTTTAATTTGTACCTTTTCTTCCTCCTGATGCAAGAGCAATTATTTGACAACCTCTGTGTAAATTCTTGAACTTAGTATGTCTTAAGTGCCAGTGCATATGCTTGGATAGTCCTTTGAATAAGGAAGAACACTGCTATTTGATTAACATATGGTCACTGACCACTACTCAAATGACCTCAATTTATTTCTACTTTAATCTGGCCATTATCATCCAACAATGCCAGTGTGTTTGCAAGGCAACTCATGGCATGCAAAAACAAAAACGCTCAAGGAACATGCAAGCCAGTGGAAGGACAAGAGTGTGTTTATTCAGTACAGCATGGGACAGAATGTCTTAGGTGTTATAAATGAAGTACAACTGCATAGACATATGGTTTTACGAGGGAGGGAAATGCAAATTCCTCCTGAGGAAAGTAGATTGCAGAAGCCATCTCTTCAAACTTGGGAGGTGAGCAGGATCTGTCTGTAGAGCAAGGTGAAAAGCAACTTGGGGGCTTTTTAGGAAAGGTGGAATCAAGAAGCAAGACCACAGCCTTGGGGGAAGGAATGACTGCAGAGACTGGAGAATGAGATTGGTCTTCGAAGACTCTTGCTCAGAATTTTGGCTATGTTCTCGACATGGGAGACTTATTTAGGAAGATTTTGAGTAATTGAAGATAAATGCCAAATGTACACACAGGACAAATTAATTTCATTTAAACTCAGAAGATGGAGAAGAGGATGATGTGATCAGGCTCATTTAAAGCCTTTCCTGCAATCCAATACATCATTTGTATAAAATTGCTAGTCTGTCCTGAAGCATAGCTAGGGTTATGCCATCCAAAATTTTTATACATTTGTTCTCTCTTGCTTCTGCAGCTCAACAGTGTAATTTAGAGGAGCTATCAGGGTCAGGAAGGTCCAGGCTTTTGAGATGAAGGAATCACATGAACTTACATTGTATTTTCAGATTAATGATATCTGATTGGATTTGTTGGCTGACTAAGCAATTCCAAACTTCACCTATAATTAGTGAACTACTGAGCATTGGCTTGGAAGTCATGGCCCTATACGCTCTTTACCTATATTTTCTTTGTCTCCACAGAAACATCATTTGTGGTTCAATGTGCATCATGCCATAGGTAGTCAACTGAAATTCTCCTGCAAGGCAACGTTTTTACAAAGCAGAAAAAGGCAAAGGGTAAAACGTGCCAGGGAGAGATAGGGAGGTTCAGGGCCATCTCTAACTCTGTGTCACATGCTCAGGTCATCGTTGCTTTGCATGCAAGGTTAATTCTGAGATGATGGTTATGGCTGGCTGCCTTACTGCAGTATTGGCCAATCAGGGTGATGAAGACGTAGCCAGAGGGGATGAAGGGAAATGCAATGAGAGAGAAATTTGGGCCAGAAACAGGGTACAGGTGACTGTAAGTGTGGGATGCCACTTATAACCATTATCCTGCTGGGCTTGCTTGTTTCCTATGCCTGATATCTACTATCATTAGGACAGGGCTACTTAAAATGTTCCATGAATACTAATAATTTCCATTTTATTTTATCAATATACATTTACATCTGGCATAATTTTGGAGATAATCTAGTGTGGTTTCAATAAGAACTTAATGTACTTCCTATATAGCCTTTGAGTTAATGATTATGTATTTTAAAAACTTGAAAAGAGAGGGATCCAAGATGGTGGCGACCCACACTGACGCATTTTGAATGTGGGGGAAAAGAGCCATAAAAAGCACAGTTATTGGACACTGTGCAAAAACCGGAGGGGCTAGACCCTCCAGGAACACACACAGCTCCCAAGGGACTGTTAAAAGTCCCAGGGCAAAGCTCTCCCTCCATCTCTCTCAGACACAGAAGCCACTAAATCCGGGATTCGGGAACTCCCATTTGGAGAGGCGCCTGGTAAGATCGACCCTAATACACAGAAGGCAGAATCAGAGCCCACATGGCGATCACTCACCAGCCTACTAGGCTCCCCACACCTCAGGAAGACCTTATAGCTATTTAGGAAACTTTGCGGGCTAGTTAAAGTCTTAGCAAGGCAGAAACAGGGTGCACTGCTGGAGGTCCGCAGCTGCTTGAGCTGCGGAGAATCGAGCGGGAAGCCAGCGGGCAGGGCAGAAGCGCCAAGCCCGGGGCAGAGCAGCCAGGGCAGGAAGCCGGCACAGGCAGGCGGGGCTGAGGCTCCATGTGCCTGCGGCTGAGGAGCTGGGGTAGGAAGCTGGCATAGGTGGGCGGGGCTAAGGCTCTGCGCGCCCGCAGCTGAGGAGCTGGGGCGGAAGCTGGCACAGGTGGGCGGGGCTGAGGCTCTGCGCGCCCGTGGCAAAGGAGCCCGGGCAGGATGCTGGCACAGGCGGGCAGGGCAGAGGGGCCATGCCCGTGGCGGAGGAGCCTAGTGGGAAGCCAGAAGCCAGGGGACCATAGCTGTATTCTGGAAAACCCAGACATATTAGGCATGGAGCCAGGCCCTGTCAGTCTCTGTGACGACAACCAAAGTCCACAGAATCTGTGCCTGGGCAAATAGGTCCATACCATCAGAACCATTACAGGCTGATCACTCAGTGTGCAACATAGAGAAGTCTGAATTGGTAGCAGTGAAACAATCCCGGGCCATTTCTCACTACCTGGGAATAGGCTGCACCAGCTCACAGTGCTTCAGGCTATTAGAATCACAGGGACCCTGAGATCCCCCTGTAAGCAATGACAGATAGCCAAGCAATTCGACTCCTACACCAAAGCATCCCCTGTGGATCCAAGCCCAGAAAACGATGAGAGCAGACAGCTAAACACATCCACATGGCCAAAGGTCCAAGAAAAAATAGAAATCAAGGAAATATGACACCAACAGCGCAGAACTATCCTAGCTCATCCAATTCGGATAACTTCACACCAACAGAAACACATGAAAACGATGACAATTCTGCATTATGGAAAGTGATAGAGTCCTTTCAAGAAGAACTTAAATCTATGAAGGAATTCAAAGAAGCCACAATTTTACAAGTAAAAACAACGAATAACACCATTAAAGAGCTCCAAGCCAAGGTGACCCAGCTTGAACAGGAAAAGGACAAAGCAATGAAAGATTTCCAGACAAAAACAAGCAAAATGGAGAAGGAAATGTACAAAACGAACAATACCATACAAGATATGAAAATAGAAATAGAAACAATAAAGAAAACACAGTCAGAGTTAAAAGAGGAAGTGGAGAATCAAGGGAAGGGAACAGGAACTACAGATGTGAGTATCAAAAATAGGATGTAAGAGATGGAAGACAGGATCTCAGGCATGGAAGATTCGATGGAAGAAATCAGTACAACATCCAAAGAAAATGAGAAGGCTAAAAAATCTGTCACCCACAACATCCAAGAAATCAAGGACTCAATGAAAAGACGGAACCTAAGAATTATAGGCATAGAGGAAAGAGAAGACTCCCGATTCCATGGTCCAGGAAATATCTTCAACAAAATCATAGAAGAAAACTTCCCAAACCTGAAAAAAGAGATGCCAATAAAAATCCAAGAGCCTTACAGAACACCAAACAGATTAGATCAGAAAAGAAACTCCTTTCGCCACATAATAATTGAAACACCAAATGTACAGAACAAAGAAAGAATATTAAAAGCTGTAAGAGAAAAAAGTCAAGTCACATACAATGGCAGACCCATCAGAATTACACCTGACTTCTCCTTAGAAACTTTAAAAGCTAGAAGGGCCTGGACAGATATCCTATAAGTCCTGAGAGAACATAGGTGCCCAGCCAGACTACTATACCCAGCAAAACTCTCTATAAACATAGATGGAGAAAACAAGATATTCCATGACAAAATCAAATTTAAACAATATCTACACACAAACCCAGCCCTCCAGAAAATCCTAGAAGGAAAATTCCAACCAGAGAAGAAAACTACACCCAAGAAACAAAGGGAATAGAAAACCCCTCAGCAACTAAACCAAAAGAGGCACAGGACCATCACCTATACCAAACTAATGGCAAATAACAATGACAGGTCACTAATATCCATCAACATTAATGGACTCAACTCCCCAATAAAAAGACACAGGGTTACAGAGTGGATTCACAAGCAAGACCTGTCTTTTTGTTGCATACAAGAAACACATCTCACTATTGAAGATAAACACTATCTCAGAGTAAAGGGCTGGGAAAAGGTTTTCCAAGCAAATGGACCCAGGAAGCAAGCTGGAGTAGCCATCCTAATATCAAACAAAATAGACTTCCAACTGAAGTTAATGAAAAAAGACACAGAAGGGCATTATATACTCATTAAAGGGAATATTCATCAAGAGGAAATCTCAATATTGAACATCTATGCCCCAAATACAAAGGCACCTACTTTTGTAAGAGAAATACTTCTGAAACTTAAATAGCATGTCGATCACAACACATTAGTAGTGGGAGACTTCAACAACCCCACTCACAACAATGCACAGACCATGAAGACTGAGTCCAAACAGAGAAATATTGAGTCTAACAGAGATCATGAACCAAATGGACCTAACAGATATCTACAGAACGTTTCACCCAAACACAAAGGAATACACCTTTTTTATCAGCACCTCACGGAACCTTCTCCAAAATCGATTACATAGTCGCACACAAAGATAGTCACAATAGATACAAGAAAATTGAAATAACACCTTGTATCTTATCACACCACCATGGAATAAAGCTGGTCTTCAACAGCAAAAGAAGCAACAGAAAGCCTACACACACAGAAATTGAACAGCTCCTTACTGGATGACCACTGGGTCAGGGAAGAAATAAAGAAGGAAATCAAAGACTTCTTAAAATCCAACGACAATGAAGGCACAACATACCCAAACCTACGGTAGACTATGAAAGCTGTGCTACGAGGGAAGTTCATAGCACTAAGTGCTTTCAAAAAGAAAATTGTGATAGCTCATATTAGGGAATTAACAGCTAAGCTGGGTTAATTGGAAAAAAAAAAGAAGCAAACACTCCCAAGAGGAGCAGAAGGCAGGAAATCATCAAACTTCGGGTTGAAATCAACAACTTAGAAACAAAAAGAACTATACAAAGAATCAATGAAACCAAGAGTTGGTTCTTCAAGAAAATCAACAAAATAGACAGACTCTTAGCCAAATTAACTAAAAGGCAAAGGGAAAGAACCCAAATCAACAAAATCAGAAATGAAAAGGGAGAAATAACAACAGACATTGAAGAGATCCAGAAAATATTTGGGTACTACTTTAAAAATCTATATTCCACCAAATTTGAAAACCTAAGCGAAATGGACAATTTCCTCAATAGATTCCACCTACCAACACTAAATCAAGATCAGATTAACAGCTTAAACAGCCCAATAACCTCTAAGGAAATAGAAACAGTCATTAATAATCTCCCAACCAAAAAAAGCCCAGGGCCAGATGGCTTTAGCATGGAATTCTACTGGACCTTCAAAGAGGAACTTACACTGTAACCGAACTTTTAAACTATTATTTAACACTTATTTATTTATTACTAAATTCACTTATAACAAAAACCAACAATTTCTTAACTATTAATCCTATAAAATCCTACAACCCCTTTAACCTATCCACTAAACCTATTGATAATCATAACAACCACTTTCATAACCTTTTAGAATGATACAGTCTCTGGGGCAGGTCCTCAGTCATCAGGAACACAGTCTTTGTTGTAGATTCTTCAACACACTTAGCAGTCCTTCTTCTGGATCTCTCAGATGCAGGTTCATCAGTGTCGTTGGTTATTGCAGTCTCACCTTAAATAAGGCTTCATGCTTTCTTTTCTGTGGGAGACCCCAGCCGTCTGCAGGCCAACTTACTTCTTTTGAATCAGGAACTCAGCTGCTCTGCCTCAGTCCTTAAAGCCAGGCACCGTTTCCTTTAGGCCACTGTTTGGATAGATCAAACCCCTCTAGGCAAAAGCTGAGCCACAGGGTCCAGTCCTTGGCCTTTTGGTGTCTTGCTCAGGCTTTCTTTGCTCACAGGCTTCTTTCTGCTTCAGGGAGAGAGCTGGCCATCAATTTTTTCAGCAGGACTCTTGGAGCTCTCTAGCATCAGGGGCCTCTTCTCTCTCTGCGCTCCATGAACTGTCCTTAAATAGGAGGAGTTCTGTTTCAGCTTAATTTGGACTCCGCCCACTTAGCAGCTGAAAACAATGTCAGGCCAGATACTTTGTTTCTTCAAATCCATTAAATCTTTCCTGTTTTCCTGACTTCAACCTTGTTTTTCAGTCTATTGAGTCTTTCCTGTTTTTGCTGACTTCATGCTGATAATGCTCTTCAGGCCCCGAATTAAGAGACAGTATCAGAAACTCCTATATATTTTCTAAGTCTAATTTATCTAACCCCTACATTACACCATTACTCTTCAAACTCTTCCACCACATAGAAACAGAAAGAACACTGCCAAACTCATTCTATGAGGCCACTGTCACTCTGATTCCTAAACCACACAAAGACCCAACAAAGAAAGAGAACTTCAGACCAATCTCCCTCATGAACATAGATGCAAAAATACTTAATAAAATACTAGCAAACCGAATTCAAGAACACATCAAAAGTATCATACATCATGATCAAGTAGGCTTCATCCCAGGAATGCAGGGATGGTTCAACATACGAAAGTCTATCAATGTAATTCACCATATAAACAAGATGAAAGAAAAAAAACCACATGATAGTCTCGCTAGATGCAGAAAAAGCATTTGACAAAATCCAACACCCCTTCATGCTAAAAGTTCTGGAGAGAACGGGCATACAAGGACCGTACCTAGAAATAATAAAGGCAATATACAGCAGGCCAGTGGGCAACATCAAAATAAATGGAGAGAAACTTGAAGCATTTCCTCTAAACTCAGGGACAAGACAAGGTTGTCCACTTTCACCATATCTCTTCAATATAGTACTTGAAGTGCTTGCTAGAGCAATAAGACAACTAAAGGAGATCAAAGGGTTACATATTGGAAACGAAGAAGTCAAATTATCCCTATTTGCAGATGATATGTCAGTATACATAAGCGACCCCTAAAACTCCACCAAAGAACTTTTACAGCTGATAAACAACTTCAGCAAGATGGCTGGATACAAAATTAACTAAAAAAAATCAGAAGCCCTTCTTTATACAACAAACAAATGTACCGAGAAAGAAATAAGGGAAACAACCCCCTTTACAATAGCCACAAACAATATAAAATACCTGGGGGTAACTCTAACCAAACAAGTAAAGGACCTCTACAACAAGAACTTCAAGCCCCTGAAGAAAGAAATGGAAGAGGCCTTTAGAAGATGGAAAGATCTCCCATGCTCATGGATAGGTAGGATCAACATAATAAAAATGGCTATCCTACCAAAAGCAATGTATAGATTCAATGCAATTCCTATCAAAATACCAACACAATTCTTTATAGACGTGGAAAGAGCTATTCTCAATTTCATATGGAAGAACAAAAAGCCCAGAATAGCTAAATCAATCCTGTACAATAAAAAAGCATCTGGAGGTATCACCATCCCAGATTTCAAGCTGTACTACAGAGCAATAGTAATAAAAACAGCATGGTACTAGTATAGAAACAGACCAGTGGATCAATGGAATCGAATTGAAGACCCAGAAATGGACCCACACACCTATGGTCATCTAATCTTTGACAAAGAAGCCAAAACAGCACAATGGAAGAAAGACAGCATCTTCAACAAATGGTGCTGGTCCAACTGGATGTCCACTTGCAAAAGAATGAAATTAGACCCATACTTATCACTTTGTACAAAACTTAAATCCTAGTGGATCAAAGACCTTAACATAAGGCCGGTCACACTAAATCTACTAGAAGAAAAAGTAGGAGAAACTCTCGAACTCATTGGCACAGGTGACAACTTCCTGAACAGAACACCAACAGCTCAGGACCTGAGATCAACAATCAATAAATGGGACCTCATGAAACTGAAAAGCCTCTGTAAGGCAAACAACACTGTCATTCAAACAAAACGGCAACCAACAGACTGGGAGAAAATCTTCACCAACCCCACACCTGACAGAGGGCTATTATCTAAAATCTACAAAGAACTCAAGAAACTAAATGCCAAGAAACCAAATAATCCAATCAAAAAATGGGACATGGAGCTAAATAGAGAATTCACAAAGGAGGAATCCCTAATGGTTGAGAGACACCTGAAGAAATGCTCAACATCCTTAATCATCAGAGAAATGCAACTCAAGATGACTCTGATTTTCCATCTCACACCTGTCAGAATGGCTAAGATAAAGAACTCAAATGACAGCACATGCTGGTGCGGGTGTGGAGAAAGGGGAACCCTACTCCATTCCTGGTGGGAGTGCAGGCTTGTGCAACCACCATGGAGGTCAGTATGGTGATATCTTAGAAATCTTGGAATAACTTTGCCTCAGGACCCAACCATACCACTTCTGGGTATACACCCAAAGGACTCCTCACGGAGTCATAGGGAAGTCTCCTCATCTATGTTCATGGCAGCCTTATTTGTAATAGCTAGAAACTGGAAACAACCCAGATGTCCCTCAACCTAAGAATGGATTGAAAAACTGTGGTACATCTACACAATGGAATATTACTCAGCTCTCAGGAACAATGAAATTATGCAATTTGCAACCAAATGGATGGAACTAGAGAAGCTCATCCTGAGTGAGCTAACCCAGATTCAGAAGGATGCACATGGCATCTATTCACTTATGGTAGGATTTTGGCTATATAGTACAGGATATCTGTACTACAACCAATACACCAAAAGGAACACGGACATAGACTTTTTTTTATTTTTCCTTTCTTTTTTTGTTGTTGTTCTTTGTTTTTGTGGGTTTGTGTGTTTGTTGGTCTTTTTTTAGTTTTCCCACCATAGCAAGGAGACACCTTTCACTGGCGGTACTGCCTTGTAGGCCCCCGGGGTATGAAGAAGCTCTTGGCCCTCGTATGCCTCCTGAACTGTGGCGAGGGACTGTTATGTAGGGACACTCCACCCCAGAGGAACAAGAGGGAAGGGTTAGGGGATAGAGGATGGGAGGGTGGGTTGGTAAGCAGGGATAGAGGACAATATGACAGAGATGTACCCTGAAGCAATAAACAAATAAATTTATTAATTAAAAAAAAGCAGGTAACAATTTTAAAACAGTGTAAATAAAATAAAGCTTACAGCCGTTCAACCTGGTTTTATTAACCTCCAAGAGTCGAAAAAACTTAGAGATAAGGTAAATTAAATGAAAAAATGTGGTATTAACCCATGCCTTTAACTTCAGCAGAGACAGGAGGAGCACTATAGAGTTAGTGGTCTTATAAATTCTAGAGTTACACGGAACAGGGTGGTGAGGGTGCACACCCTTAATCCCATCATTCAAGAAGAGTACGCCCTTAATCCCAACACACTAGAGACAGAAACAGGCAGATCTCAGAGCTCAAGGTCAGCCTGATACAAAACAAACTCTAAATAGAGAACAACTTCAATCCAGGAGTGGTGGGACACATCTTTAATCCCTTCAGATGGGAACCACAGGTCTTTGATCCTAATAATTAAAATGCAGAGACAGACACATAGGATTTGGAAGGACCTAAGTTTAAAAGCTACTTACAAAAGGCCTACTCAATTCAAATTGTCCTTTGAGATCTCAAAATATATACACTAAAGCTTGTTTAGCTCCAAAATAACAAAATAATTTCTTCTTTAGCCCAGATTGAAAGATAATACTTTATATATTGTCAAAAAACCAAATTTGCTTCAGGAGAAATATTACCTACCCCCCCCCAAAAAAAAAGGGTAATTGTCCCAGAGTTAGGATTAGGGCAGGGCTCTGTTCTTATCTTTCCAGGAGATTCAAAGCATCCATTCAAGGAACCCAGGGACAACTGGACAACGGAAACCTCAACAGAAAACAGAATCAGACACCAAAGAAGACGAGTGGCCCAGATGATTCAGCCTTACAGACTCCCTCAATAGCTGTTCCATCAAAAGTCTACAACCACAACAACTCAAAATCGCTAAGACCGTTCAGCTCTACACACTGCCCCAGCCAGAACTTCAGTAAAGCCTGGAAGATCAGCTTCTGCCTACAAACTCCTTAGGACATCTAAACAGCTGAGCACAGAAGGACTGAACATAAAAGGATTGTACTAACATTTTTAATCATTCTGGTTCGGGCCCCAAACAGGTTTACTACGAACCAAATCAGCAGGAAGTCATTTTAAGAGAGCGATGTCTCATGCCCAGAGGGTGGGGAGGGTGTTTCTCCACCCCCCTTTTGGTTATTTGAAGGATAACTGAAAACTTTGTTATTTAGGGGAAGAGACTACAAGCTGTTAAATGGTCTTGTTAAATTGGTTTTGGAGGTTAGACCCAGGGACTTCCTTCTTTTCCTTTTCTGTATCCTTCTTTCTCTCCTATGTAGGAGTGCATGGACTTGAGAAAAATGAGACATAGACATAGTATGGGAAGAACCAAGAAGAAGGGACAGATTATTGAATATGCCCTTATACCTTTGTATATTGATACAAAATTAGTATTATATTTGGCTAAAGTGGTATTGACCATTGTTTATTGTGCAAAATTAAGATTGTATTGGACTACATCAGTATTGATCTTTGTATATTGATACAAAATTAAGATTATAGTTGGCCACAATGATATTGACCCTTGTATATTGATGTAATATTAAGATTGTATTGGGCTACATAGGCATTGATCTTTGTATATTGATACAAAATTAAGAGTATATTTAGCCACATTGGAATAGATCTTTTTATATTGATACAAAATTAAAGGTAACGCTTCCTAATGGTATTGTACCTAGAATCACTTAACAATGAAATATGAATCTCTGGCCTCTTGATACCAACTGCCTTAAACTGTTTAGGATAGTTAAGAAAAAGAAACTCCTAGTCATGCAAGCATGTCACTTTGTTAGCTACTATGACAGTCTATCACAGATATTCTCTAAGCTACTCAGAAATCAAGTTGTTAAGAGACAAGCAACATTTGCTTATCTAAATACAAGAGATAGATAGGGCATCTTCAAAAACCCCAAGAGATCTGCAGAATATGGCATTCAAAGATGTTGTCTTAAATTAAGATTTTTTTTGATATCGTGACATATCAGCTCCTGACAACACCCCCTATTCTACTCCAAGTAGAAGATAAGCATCGAAGAATCTCCAGTGTGAGGTGGTTGAATTAGTGGCAAGCCTATCTCTTGGCATGAAAAAACCCCTTGCTTCAACTGCAGACAGACTGCTGTCCAAAAAGGACAAAACTTGGTAGTAGGGAAGTCGACAGCCTAGCTCTGCCAAGACAGGGTAGATAAGTCCTTCATAATCCCTGCTCTACAATAAATGTCTGTCAGAAAAATAGGACCAAAAGGCTGAAGATTGATGCAGGAATGTATGGAGAGAAAATGGGAACTGTCCAGGCGGCCACTGGTATGTCATTTCTTAGTTTTGGAAGCTGCAGGCCCTGCACTTCCTATGTAATCAGATATATTCAACCCTCTCAGGTCTCTGAGGTGGTTGAGGAATAGACAGCTAGAGTCTCATAGTTAAATTTTGAGTTGTTTAGGAATCAAGAGGGCGTTCTGGATCTAAGAAGATGTTTTTAATAGTGATGAAATTTAGTATGAAAGCTGAGTCAAATATAGAACTTTCAACTCATGGAGATGGTTAGATGGTAGAATGTTAAAGTCAGGGGCCAAATATGTATGAACTGGATATTGGGAATGTATACTGGGCCATTTAACTCTCATAAATGTGGCATATTTATTTCTGTTGTTTTGTATAGTATTTACTGTTATAAGAGAAGGAAGCATTTGTTGGACTGAAAGGGGAAGCTGTTGGGAGGGAAGAGGGTGGAAGGGTGGGACAGGAAGGGGGAATAGGGAAGGGTTTGTGACTGAGATGTAACTTGAAGAAATAAAAAAAAGTATTAAAAAAAACTTGAAAATATGCCCAAACATATAGGTCAAAGTTAATTTGTACATACATAATCATAACTTATTTATTTAAAAGTTTTAATAATTGTGTCTTATGTGTATGGCTGTTTTTCATGCACATGTGTTTGTGTACCATGTGGGTGCCTGGTGCTCACAGAGGCCAGAAGAGGGCATTAGATATACTGAAGCTGGAGCTGCCCCGATGGTGCTGAGTATCAAACCTGGGTCCTCTGGAGAAGTAGCCAGGGCTCTTAACTGCTGAGCCAATTGTCCAGGCCCCAGATTCTACTCTTTCATACTGAAACACATTGCCGTAATTGTAAATTAATAATGAAGCAGGTACTGGAGAAGGGAATGACTTTTTGGAGATAATCCTGCAAGCAGTTGGACCTACCACTCTTCAACTTGAGATAGGTTGAAACTGAAGAAGACAAGATGAATGTTTGAAACAATGCAAGAGAAGAGGCAGTAGCCAAATGCTGGAGGTAAATGTCCTTTAGCCAAAGTTATAGAAAGAGAAGAGAGCCTGGGACAGAATGAGTGGATGATGTGAGTTACTGATAATGTATGTTAAATACTGAAAAAGCCATCTAGGACAGGAGATGGACAAGCCAGGTGTAAGAGAGGAACTCGTGTTAGCTTCCTGTTGCTGAGAACACCAACCTTCACAGAGATGCCATGCACACTGGTAGAGGCTTGCCTGCAGAGTTGGTGGGAAGATGCCTTCCAGACTTTTCAAGAGTGATTTGGCTGCAAAGCTATTAACAAGAGTTCCTTAGAAGAAGCAGCTGCTGTGGGCGGAGAGCAGGGAGATACTGGCCATGGGTATGCAGGAGGCATGCATGCCCCAGGCAAGTTCTACAGGAATATAAAACTGGCCAATGAGTGAGATGTCATGTCCATGATAGGTAGCACAATGGATACCACACTGGAGCAAACCTAAGAATGAACACGAGGCTAGAGGGCAAGTGGAACAAACCTAAAAATGAACACGAGGCTAGAGGGCAAGTCGGGTGCTGAGGCTTAGGTCACCGAGAAAGGCATTAGGGACAAGAGTTTGTTTGGACTCTACGGGTAGGTACTAAATACTCAGTATACAAGTTCTTCAGTGCTCAGGAGACATTGACAACTGTGGTGAGTGCCTTGAGAACTTCATATGTGTCCATGTATATACACAAGTATATCTAGTCTTCCCTTTCAACTTCATGAGCTACAGTCTTTAAAAAGTTGTACTCAATGAGTACTAATCAAATTAAATTTCCCGTGAAAGATCTTGAGTCCCTGTTACCATTACCAATCTAGCTGGTATCACTTTAAAAAAATGATAAGTTAATTTAATATGACAGGTCTTAACACAGGCAAGACAGGAAATTGACTTTTGGAAACATTGTTTTTTGGTCCTTAGGATATGAAGTAGAATGTGGGGTTACCTTGGAACACCCAATCCTTGTTTTTTAACTCTAAATAATGTAAAGTAGAATATAAGAAATAAGTGATAGGTGGTTTTGATGGGCAAAAGAATGTATAAAACCTTTTACTTAGGTGTGAAATGACACATGGTATTTTCCCTTTTTTCAAAAAAAGATTTATTTTATATGTATGGATGCCTGTTTGTACTTAGAGCATCATGTGCATACAGTACCTGCAGACGCCAAAAGAGGGCATCAGATCCCTTGGCACTGGAATTATAGATGATTGTGATCTGCTAAGTGGGTGCTGGGAACTGAACTCAAGTCCTCTGTAAGAGCAGCTAGAGCTATTAACTAGCAAGCCCCCACTGTGTTTTCACTGTAAAGACTATTGAGATGAGTGGAATCCCATGACATTTAAAGAGCATCTCAAGCACAGGCATACATGATGTACATATAGTACTTGTATGTACACACGTGAGAGCACTTGTGTGTACTTACATTTTTTAAGTTCTATATGGTTCCATACAATTCTAAAACATCATTGTTTGTATTTAATTTCATGTTTTCACCATTTTAATATATGAAGATTTTTTATCTGCAAACATATGCTTGTTTATAGAGGTATATTGACCTTTTTGTTTTTGGGGTGTGCATTTGTAGTGAATTTATGTGTGGTATATGTAGACATGTGTATAAGAATGGATAAGCCTGTACATGCATGTGGTGAGACCAGGGGAGGATGCTAGGTGTCCTGCTCCACCATTCTTAGCTTTACTCTCTTGAGATAGGGTCTCTTACTCAACTGGAGCTAAGTTGCCACTAAGAAACCCTCAGCAATTCTCCTGTCTCTGTCCTCCATGGCTTGGGTTACAAGTGTGCATTGCTACCCATGGCTTTTTATGTGGGACCTGGGATTTCAGACTGAAGTCTTCTCTTTCCCAATGAGCCATCTCCTTGACTCTGAATTTTGATTGAAAATATTTTATCTTTTTCATTCCTAATCTTAATTTGTCCTTTCTATGCTCACTTACACTTTTGCCCTAAGATGAAGAAGTTATTCCTGGAGAATTGAATAGATACAATTTCTAATCATTCCTGAATTATTCACTTGAAAATAGCAATGCTATCTATGGAATATGAAACTTTCCAAGGTTATTAATAAAAGTGACTAGTGTCTGCATTACCCTTTATAGGGTACATACAGTTTCCTTTGGAAGTTTTCACATTTGATCATTAAAGTGTCTAGGTACAAATAAGTTCCATGTGGGAGACACAGGATATTTGTTGGCCTTATTTTAGCAATGAGAACACATAGGCCCAGGAGCCCACAGCTATGAGTAGTGTTCCATTTGAACCTCTGCCCACTTCACGTACCCTTGGGAAGCCCACACACCACCTCTCGCCAAGACATGCTATCTCTTTTTCACAGGACATTCCTTCTTTTTGTCTGAAAGGCATGACATTTTCTTGAGATGTGATTGGCTATCTTTGCGTATGTGTGGTGGTGCCTTTAGAGCCTGGCTGTTGACACCTGGCCCTGGTGATCTTCAAAGACCATCCTCATGTAGCTTCCTTCTACCACTTCTAAGACAAAATACACATGTGGTTGGATTGACCACCAGCAGTTTATTATCCCACATCTCTGGAGGCTAACAGTCTGAAATCAAAGGGTTAGCTGAGAGACATACTCTCTGTAAATGTAGAGGAAATACTTATGGGTCTCCTCCAAGCTTCTGGTGGGTTCCAGCTTGTTGCTGTTCCATGGCTCATATATCCATGATGTCAATCACAGGATACTACCCTATCATACCTTTTCTGTGTTCTTATTTTTTTTTGTGTGTGGCCAGTTCCCTTCTTGGAAAGGCCTAAGTCATGGAACCAATGTCTCCCTCCATCTATTCTGACTTGTTAATTTCTCACCAATAAGCCCACATTGAAAGCATCCAGCTTTTCAGAAACTGTGGAGAGATCATTTTCCTAGAAGATCCTTTATAGGAGCAACCTAGTTTTTTTCCAAAGGTCTTGGACTTGCCTGAGAAATCAAAGTCTGAAGAACTAGGAGTATATTTCCCAGACTTGCAGGAAGGGTAAGTTAGGCTTCAATTTCTAGATATTAGAACAAGGAGAGCCAGACTCACCCTCTTTAACCCCTCTCCCCACAATGAAAGCTTTCTACAAAGTCTATCAGTCAACTATATATGGTGTTGAGTGTGGAAGGAGATAGCTACAATTTCTCTGACATCTGAAAACATCCATCCTGGGCTCAAGTATTTCTTGACCACAGCTTGCTCTGGCTGCCTTCATCAGGTAAGTAGATCCATTTGCAGGGGTTGAAAGCTGCCTCCTGTGCATGGCCAATTGATGCTGGCTGATAGGCATTATTTTTATGAATGTAGCAATAATATAATTGGAGAGCATCAAGACAAATGGCTGTCTGTGGTTGTTCTATTCACTGAGTTCTAGAAATTAATGGTGCCTTGCTGAAGGGACATCACATGAAACTCTGTGGCATCTGCCTGGTGCTGTTCTGTGATTTCATAGTCCACAAATCATAATGACTCAATTTTCTCAGAGGTGCATCCCTCTGTCTATATCTCCTAATGATCCTTTTCCACTCTGAACTAATTTGGAGTTATCTGATTGTTCACATGAACTCAATGACCAAAGGGAGACAAATAATATAAGGCAGAGATGCAAGCGGCCCTGTAAAGAAATTTATAATAATCTGTACTTGTTACAAATCTTGGTCTAGATCTAGCTTTTAAAGTTGAGTTTTGTCCTCAATAGATACAAGAAAATTGTAATAACCCCGTGTATCTTATCAGACCACCATGGATTAAAGCTGGACTTCAACAACAACAGAAATAAGAAAAAGCCTACACACTCATGGAAACTGAACAACTCTCTACTCAATGACCACTGGGTCAGAGATCAAATAAAGAAGGAAATCAAAGATTTCTTAAAATCCAATGAAAATGAAGGCACAACATACCCAAACCTATGGGACACATTGAAAGCTGTGCCACGAGGAAAGTTCATAGCACTAAGTACCTTCAAAAAGAAAGTCGTGACAGCTCATATTAGCCAATTAACAGCAGAACTGGAAGAACTGGAAAAAAAAGAAGCAAACACTCCCAAGAGGAGCAGATGGTAGGAAATCATCAAACTTAGGGCTGAAATCAACAACTTAGAAACAAAAAGAACAATTCAAAGAATGAAAGAAACCAAGAATTGGTTCTTTGAGAAAAATCAACAAAATAGACAAATCCTTAGCCAAACTGACAAAAAGGCAGACGGAAAATACCAAAATTAGTAAAATCAGAAATGAAAAGGGAGAAATAACAACAGACATCGAAGAAATCCAGAGAATTTTTAGGTCTTACTTCAAAGATCTGTACTCCACAAAATTTGAAACCTAAGCTAAATGGATAATTTTCTTGATAGATTCTACCTACCAAAGTTAAATCAAGATCAAGTTAACAGATTAAACAGTCCTACACCCCTAAGGAAATAGAAATAGTCATTAAAAATCTCCCATCCAAGAAAAGCCCAGGGCCAGATGGTTTCAGCACAGAATTCTACCAGATCTTCAAAGAGCCAGTAGCAATATTCTTCAAACTCTTCCACAAAATATAAACAGAAGGATAACTGCCAAACTCATTCTATGAGGCCATAGTCACCCTGATACCTAAACCTCAAAAAGACCCAATGGAGAAGGAAAATTTCAGACCAATTTCCCTCATGAACATAGATGAAAAAATACTTAATAAAATACTGGCAAAAAGAATCCAAGAACACATCAAAGGTATCATACACCATGATCAAGTAGGTTTCATCCCAGGAATGAACGGGTGGTTTAACATATGAAAATCCATCAACGTAATTCACTACATAAGTAAGCTGAAAGGAAAAAAAAAAAAAAAACAAACACATGATCATCTCGCTAGATGCTGAAAAAACATTTGACAAAATCCAACACCCCTTCATGCTAAAAGTCCTGGAGAGAGCTGGCATACAAGGATCATACGTAGAAATAATAAAGGTGATATACAGCAAACTAGTAGCCAACATCAAATTAAATGGAGAGAAACTTAAAGCATTTCCTCTAAACTCAGGGACAAGACAAGGATGCCCACTGTTGCCATATCTCTTCAACATAATACTTGAAGGTCTTGCTAGAGCAATAAGACAACTAAAGAAGATCAAGGGGATACAAATTAGGAATGAAGAAGTCAAATTATCCCTATTTGCAGACAATATGATAGTATACATACATGTGACCCCAAAAATTCCAACAGAGAACTCTTGCAGCTCATAAACACCTTCAGCAAGGTGGCTGGATACAAAATTAATTAAAAAAAATCAGTAGCCCTTCTTTATACAAAAAATAAATGGGCTGAGAAAGAAATTAGGGAAACAACACTCTTCACAAACAGCATAAAATACCTGGGGGTAACTCTAACCAAGCAAGTGAAAGACCTGTATGATAAGAACTTCAAGTCTCTGAAGAAAGAAATTGAAGAGGGATGGAAAAATCTCCCATGCTCATGGTTAAGTAGGTTCAACATAATAAAAATGGCCATCCTACCAAAAGCAATATACAGATTCAATGCAATTCCTATCAAAATACCAACACAGTTCTTTATAGACCTGGAAAAAAATTCTCACCTTCATATGGAATAACAAAAACCCAGAATAGCTAAATCAATCCTGTACAATAAAAAACATCTGGAGGTATCATCATCCCAGATTTCATGCTATAGTAATAGTAATAAAAACAGCATGGTACTGGTATAGAAACAGACCAGTTGATCAATGGAATCAAACTGAAGGCCCAGAAATGAACCCACACATGTATGGACACTTAATTTTTGACAAAGAAGCCAAAACCATACAATAGAAAATGGATAGCATCTTCAACAAATGATGGTGGTCTAACTGGATGTCCACATGTAAAAGAATGAAATTAGACCCATAATTATCACCTTGCACAAAACTTAAGTCCAAATGCATCAAAGACCTTAACATAAAGCCTGGCACAGTAAAACTAATAGAAGAGAAAGTGGATAAAACCCTCAAACTCATTGGCACAGGTGACAACTCCCTGAACAGAACACCAATAGCTCAGGTTCTAAGACCAACAATCAATAAATAGGACCTCATGAAATTGAAAAGTTTCTGTAAGGCAAAGGACACTGTCATTCAAACAAAATGGCAACCTACAGATTGGGAAAAGATCTTTACCAATTCCACTTCTGAGAGAGGGCTAATATCCATAATTTACAAAGAATTCAAGAAATTAAATGCCAAGAAACCAAATAATCCAATAAAAAAATAGGGAACAGAGCTAAACCAAGAATTTACAAAGGAGGAGTCTCTAATGGCCGAGAAACAATTGAAGATTAATCATCAGAGAAATGCAACACAAGACAACTCTGAGATTCCATCTCACACCTGTCAGAATGGCTAGGATCAAAAACTCAAGTGAAAGCACATGCTGGCAAGGATGTGGAGAAAAGGTAACACTCCTCCATTGTTGGTGGGAGTGCAGGCATGTACAACCACTATGAAAATCAGTCTGGCAATATCTTAGAATACTTGCAATAGCTTTTCCTCGAGATCCAGCCTTACCACTTCTGATTATACATCCAAATGATTCCTCGCCAAACCACAAGGACATCTCCTCATCTATGTTCATAGCAGCCTTATTTTAATAGCTAGAAACTGGAAACAACCCAGATGTCCCTCAATTGATGAATGGATTAAAAAAACTGTGGTACATCTATACAATGGAATACTGTGATGGAGATGTAACTTGAAGTAATAAATAAACACACACACACACACACAAACACACACACACACACACACACACACACACACAAAGTAGAGTTTTGTCTGCATCTGTTTTTTTTTTTTTTTTAAGATTTTTTTTGAGACAGTGTTTCTCTGTATAATAGCCCTGGCTGTCCTGGAACTCACTCTATAGACTAGGCTGGCCTTGAACTCACAGACATCCACCTGCCTCTGCCTCCCAAGTGCTGAGATTAAAGGCGTGCACCACCACACCTGGCCGTTGCATCCTAATCTGTTTATTCATTCACAGACACTTGGCGAACATCCAACAAAATCTACACTACATGAGGCTCTGTGGGAAGTACTGGGTGAGATTTGATGGTGAGCTTTAAAATCCTTGCCACTGGGGTAGCCGCCATGTTACTGTAACTCCTGTTTCTCATAGTCAAAGTCAAAGTAGAAAGATAAACAGAACCCTGTCTATCAATTCAGTGTCCTAAGAGCTATATATAGTAAGGACAGGAAGAAACTTCAGGTGAAAGGGGAGTAAATCTCAAAAGAGAGAAGGTGAACTCTCCTCAGCAGCCCAATGGTCTCACTGTTAATTGTGTATTGAAATATTGGGCATTTGTTTTTCTGCCAGAACTATAGCATGGCACCTTTGATTCTCCTCAATTCTTTTGTCAACTCTGTGTCTCTCCTTTCTCTTCTTTACTTACCTATATTTGTTTATTTCTTTTCTTCTCTCCTCTCCTTTAATTTCTCCTCCTTTACTTTCTCTGCCACCACTTTATCTCTGTCATCCCCCTGATGATTTCTAATACCTTGCTTCAGTGTGAATCTTCTTCCTTGAATGTAGAGTGGTGCTTCTGCACAGTTTTTAAATTTCTGACCATGAACATCAGTCTCTTTCCTCTGACACTTTTTAAATCCCAGAATTTTATTGAAAGCTCTCATGTCTTCTCATATCATACATTAATAAAAGACTCATAGTAAGATTAATTTATAGGACACTCTTGGAGAGGCAAGACTGTGGGACAAGTCATGGTCTTGTGCCTACCAATGCTGTGACTGGGGGATGGGGTCAGCTCTCTAGTTAGGAGGGACCAGTGGGGCACTGCAGCTGTGTGTACCTTACTCTATTTTACAATGGTCACGATAATGTAAAATTATTGAAGTCCTTATAACTGAATAATCAAAGAAACTTAGTTTCATTAAATGTGGAGTTCTCTGTGAGGCCTGTCATTTTACCTTAATAAACCTGACACATGTACTTACAGTTACACACACACACATACACACACACACACACACACACACACACACACACACACACACACACATTTGCCCACATTTATACGTATTCACAGCCATACACCCACATACACAGATACTCTCACACTTGCTCACATTCACACACATTCATATTTTCATACACACACAGGAAAACACACACACACAACACACACATACACACTACAGAATTAGGAGTGTATTGATATGTTGTGGGTAAGACCAATCTCTGTGTTAATGAGTCTGTGGGAAGCACTAAAGAAATAAGAAAGAAATAGGAAGACCCACCGAAGGCTTTTTCATAGCTGATGGAGTGATCAAATGTAAGATTGTTTATCTCCAGTTCAATTTCTGGTCACATTATTTAACCATTTTGTTGGTGTACAAAGTATTGGTTTTCATTACGATATTTTTGTACATATATGTCATCTCACATTTTAAAAATTTTCTTACTGAACAGCTGTGTTAGTGGGGGTGTATTGAGCATTGCTTTGGGTTAAGAAGGTCTGATGATGTGGTGCTCTGGAACAAAAAACAGTGGAAGGGACTCCTCTCTCCAAAGTTTCTGAAGTTCTACAGTGGCTAACTTAAAACATTCCATATATTTTGGCTTCTTTACCAACCTGTGTCCTCAGCATGGGAGGCTCTTCACTCTTGCCGTTGGAGAGCCATTTTCCCTTTATCAGGAAGTGCCTGACACCTTGAACATACCCTCTTCAGTTTCATGGCACGTCTGGCTCAGTCTTGAGTGGGAGGTTAGCACCAGAGGGAGGCTCATCCTCTTTTTGGTAGAGATCCCCCCTACACAGTAAAGCAATCTTACACTTAAAATGCACACTGATGTGGCAACCTGGGAAATTTGAGCTTAGAGGCAGTGCAATTAACAAAAAGAGGAAGTGAGAAAAATAGAAGACAGTTTCAGAATTAATGAGTGCATTATCATTTAACACTTTGGGAGAGGAATCTAACTTGTAGGAGTTTGTCTATGGAGTGTGGGCTTAGAACGTGTACCCCATTAGGAGGCTGGCAAGACAGACACACAGGAAATATAAAATAGCAGGAAGATGATAAACAGAAAACTGGCTGGTTAATATTCTAGGAGATATATAGTGTTGGGAGGAAATGAAGAAAGTCAGAGCATGGTATCTTCAAGGAGAATAAATGCAATGCGATGGTTGAGATGGCTGACAGGCCTCACAGAGAAATCCACATCAGGAATGGGAGAGCCGCGGCTGTGTCTGCCAGCAGTGCTGCACATGGGGTTGCTCAGTGGAATTCCTTCATGTCAAGTTGTATTACATTTCTATCATCTTGAAGGAATTTGGACTTGACCATGATGAATGTCACATTCTCCTTTCTTAAAACCATAAAATGGAAACCACACAATGTGAAAGGCTCCGTAGTAATTATTTTGGGCATCATTAGCTTGTCCATAATTAGAAGCTCTCCCATTCCACCTCTCCCAGACCAATTATGTGCTATGCAGTAGGTGAAGGCTGGGCAGCAGTGGGAAATGTGGCAAGGCCTCAAGGCTTGTCTTATCTTCTCTTTCTACTGCAGCCAACTTTTCATTTACAAGGTGAGGCTAGGTCTGTGGTGCAGCTCACTTGGGACAAATAAGGTTACATGGATAATCTTCTCCACAAGGTTCAGCTTCTCTCTTCATTCACTTAACTGTTGGCTGTTTCCTGTGTGTAGGCAATCCTGTAGCCAGAGAGATATCTCAAGTACCTTTGTTTTACACAGTCATTCCAGACTACCCATTCTTGTAAGCATTGGTTCAAAAGTTAGAACATGCAGCTTCTGGAATTTCTGATATGAAACACTTTGTTCATAGATTCATTGACAATAACTCACCCACTAAGTAAATATTGTCTAGATACTTCTTGAAAGCCAGCAATTTGTCTTGGTGATATAACCCAGAAAAGAATGCTGTATCCTACCAGGCCTTATTTCTCATCATTTTGAGATACTTAATACTGAACACTTAGTGCTAGAATTTGTATTATATATCGTAGCTTTAGATGTGTTTTGACCCACTGACAGGAGAATATTGGGATTCTATGTGAGAAATTATCCAGAGATTAGCATTCAGAGGGGTTTTCCTAGGTCATGTTGGTTCTCATTCTTGTTGTAATTCAAGTTTTAACAAGAAATAAGAGTGACATTTTGGTTGGATATGCATGCATGAAGAATGAGAATGCAGTTGGGTACAATGGAAGATTTAAAATAAAATAAAATTTATTTATTTTGAAAAAGAGTTTCGCTGGGTAACCTGGACTTGATTCTTGATCCTTCTACCCCAGGATCCTAAATGAAGAGACTACATGCATGTACAACTGCACCTAGCTGGATGGACGATATTTAGGTGATGATGTTTGGAATTTTGTTGACTTTTTTTCAGTGTGCCTGAGCCCAGGTAAACATTCATTGCACTCTGTGAAAGTGATCTGACTCTAGAGTGGGGTGTTTGGAAAGTATCTGGGTCTGTTGATAAAACACAGCATGTCTTTCTGGACTTCATCATGGGAACACTTTTCCTTACCCTCGGCTGATTCTGTCTTGCCTCTCTGGTCATTGTCTCATTGCATTCAGTACTAGCAGATACTCACTACCATTATTTGTACCATTTAAAACTTTAGAACTGCTTTGACTCACAGATAAGAGAATATTGGGAATCTGTGTCCCAGTTACAATTGTAATTGTCCAAGGCGATGATTTCAATCTTTTTTTTTTTTCCCTTAGGTTTTTTGAGACAGGGTTCCTCTGTGTAAATGCCCTGGCTGTCCTAGAACTCACTCTGTAGACCAGGCTGGCCTTGAACTCATGGAAATCCTCCTGCCTCTGCCTCCTAAGTGCTGGAATTAAAGGCATGTGCCACCACACCCGGCCGTATGATTTAAATATTAAATTGATCAAGGTAGCTTAGCCATAGAACAATGGCCCAGCATACATAAGAGCATTATTCTGGATTTACTCCCCAGTGAGACACACATGTGTGGGAGCATGTGTGCACGTGCGCGCGGGCACAAACACACACACTTTTAATTATTGTGTGCCATACTTAAGTAGGAAGACCATGGGCATAATAATCAGATGCATTTTATGCCCCTCTTATAAATCTAAGAAATGCAATAAGTATCTGTATAGGGAAATGCAAGTGACTATATCCACCCTGCAGAATTTCTGTGATAAATAAGTTGAGAATAAGAACGTAAAGTAGCAAGTGCAGGATGCTTGGTTTCACCCTCAAGCTATGATAAACTTGCAAACCAAACAGGACAAAAGGCTTTTCGCTGTCTTAGGGGATAAATGCACACATTCACACAGAATAAACCCATACCTGTTTTCCACTTTTCTCTAACTGTGGGTGTAAGATTTGATGTTCTTAAATATAACAAAAAGGAGAGTGAAAATCTAATTAGTTAGGATCGATATTCTCTGAGAGGAAGTGGGGCCAAAGCCACTGACTTCCCCAGATAAATAGAGTGGAGTGTTGTAAAAATCCGGGACTCAGACAGACTAGGATCTGCAATCGGGGACATCTTCCCTGATGAGCGTGTAAGCTTAACTTCGTGTGTGTGTGTGTGTGTGTGTGTGTGTGTGTGTGTGTGTGTGTGTGTTGTGAGGCTATCCTTTAACAGCTGAGCCAACCCTACAGCTCGTGTAAGCTTAATTTCCAACCTGGGAAAGTTTGTACTGGAAAAGTAATGTAGAACCCAGATTTCTATTTGAAAAATGCCTTAAGATACATAATTCACCTTCATTTTGTCTTAAGGTAGGATGAAAAGGGCCACACAGAGAGGGTAAGGGTGAAGGATGGGAAAAAAAATCCTTCAATTTCTTGTCTACTCCTTCTGAGACTTTTCAGACCTATTTTTTTTTAATCACAGGGAAGAGGCGAGCAGGTGTCAGCACTCAGCTGTGTTGGGAAGTAGCCCTGCAGTAACATCCAGGTAGGCTTGGCCAACCCCAGGAGCCTCTCTCCAGAAATAACCTCGGAGTTAGCTGGCTTCTGCATGGGCCTGGACAGCCCACTCTTGCTAGGTTTGCAAAATGAACACTTTATTGGACAAGCAGGCTCTGATGCACTTCACAGTGCACACATTAGCATATGGTTCTTAGCTGACCTCACTGTAAAACAAAAGAGGCGTCCACTTAAGAGCCCAGTTTAAAAACAAAAAAAAGTTCTGTTCCCTTCTTTGTTTTAAATCAGCAGAGAGGAATGACAAGAAGAAATTCCCACATCTACCTAGGATGCTCAGTTGTTGAAAAGCCAAAATGGATGGTTTTCTTTGCCTCGATTGAAGCAAATAAATAAAAAGGTATTCTTCAGCTACAAACAGTGGTTTACTAGCCTCCTGGGGTCTTCATCTTGCAACCCCGGCACCAGAATGTTGTAGCTAACAAACTATTAAAGAACTCTCCAGTTTCCTTTCTTAATGTACATGGCTGTTTTCAAGATGCTGCACAATTGTGCATGGACTGTGAAGATACCAGAGTTACACAGACAAAGCAGGAAATTAACAGTGCAGGAGAAAATCATGCTTAGTTATAGATAATGCATTCAGTGCCTAAAATAGCAGTTTGCCACCAATGTGTCATTTCACTCCAGATGGTTGGAAGAGCACAGGACACATTTATATACATACACATGTATTAGAAGGGCACATACAAATCTTTTAATAGCAACAACAATGAAAAAGGAAAAAGATCCACAATTTAGGAAAAGTGAGTTTGTCACTTTGTGTTCGTCTATATCAAGCTCAAAGGTATTTTATGTATTCAGAAAGTAAAAAAAAATATGCTTAATAAAATATTAGACAAAACTATGACCTGGAGCCTTTGCAGAGTGTCACTAGAGATTCTGAGGCTGGGCTTGCAAGCATTAACTACAGCTTCTGGGAAGCAACTCCTCCCTCCGTTTGGCCATGTGACTCGATTTTAATAAAAGTCTCAGGACAAAAACTACTGACTCCAGTGAGAGCATATAGACCAGTTCCCGAGGCAGTGGTGGGTCACTCTTCTCTGGTGGGTAGCTCCTGCAAGAGATGGGACTTTGCTTTCCAAGAACCTACAGGACAATATCGTTAAGAAGATTAATATTGATTAAGGCTATTAACCTTCATTGTGCTAAAGCAATGCTCAAAGGGAGAGACATGTATCTAAAGAGAGAAATGTCACCACTCTTAAAATTTTTATTTGTATTTATTATTTATTATTATGTGTCTATGTGTGCATAATGTACATGTATGGGTCTGCATACCACAGCACAAGGGTAGCAGCTGGAAGACAATTTTGTGGAATCTTCTCTTTCTTTTCACCTGGATGTCAGTTCCAGGGATTCAGGTCATTGGGTTTACACAGAAGTGATTTTATCTGCTGAGCTATTTTGGTGGCCCATCATTGGACTTTTCTATATTACTCTTTGAAAAGCACAGAACTGTTTGTGCTATGACACATAAAACCCAAGTTTTCTACTTTATGTCCTTGGAAATTGGCTCTCAGCTTGAAAGATTTTTCTCCTGTACCGAGTGGATAGTAATTGGCATGTACCAGGTGGAACCCAAGAACGCTGCTAAACACTTTGCGATTGGTGCAGCAGAACAGCTGGGATCTATAAAGGATGACTGGGGCTAATGTGTGCATCCACATGGCTGGGCTCTAGCAGCCAGTTCCTTTAATCAAACACTAATGCTGTTGTTGCTGGGAAGGCGCTGTGTACATTTGGTTACTATCTTTCTTTTAGTGACCTTAGATGGGGCTGATTAGTCAGTGTGTGTGGGCCTTATCCCATCTCCTGAAGACCTCAAGAGTTAAGCCTAAAGACTCCCACAGTGGGAATGAGGAGATCACACACATGAGATTGGTTCTGTTTTCCTGGGAGTTTGTGTCTTCTGAAAATACTTTTGTGTTGAAATCTATCTGCCCTGTGATACTGGGATGGAGCTTCTGGAGGTGATTAGGTAATGAGAATGTACCCCTTAGGAAAGGGATTAATGTCCATATGGGGAGAGACACAGGAGTTTGCTTGCTCCCTTTCTCTACTCCCGGAGTTGAGAAGATCTAAAGAACTGCTTATTTGCAAGTTAGTACCTAGGCTCTTACCAGAAATGGAATCTGCTGTACCCTTGATCTTATGCCTATAGTATTATGGGAAACACAGTATTATCTCCAGTTTGTGTAAGCTTGTTATACTAACTGACCTGGCAAAGACAGGCCTTGACTGATAAGATAATAGTGGCCAGTAGGGGCCAAGACTAAGAATTGCCATTGCAGAGACAAAAATATATCTTTAGGTAGTGAGGAGACCATATACACTCAGTCCTTTTTCATACTCCTGCAGCCAGGTGCATGTCCCAGGATCTCCAGAACATTTTCTTAGCTTCAGAGAGCTCTTCTTGCTTGCTGCAGAAGTGTTCTATGTACTGACTATTGCCTGGAATCCATAGCATCTAGAGCTCTATGACAGAAGCTGTAGCCTCAGAGGCCATGCAAGGTACCAACATGACTCCTCACCTTCCTGCTGGGAAAACGGCTTCCCTTCTCTAGAGAGGATAGGTGGGCAGAGTGAGCTCAAGTCATATCTCCCCCATTTCTTCTCTTCATAGAGTTGTGGCTACTTTCTTCAAACCCTGCAGTCCCTGCCTCCTTTGCTCTCAGTCTTGTACTGATGTTATTTGTGTGTCAAAACTTTGCTTTGTATGCCACTACAGAGCAATGCTTCGTAGATCTTCACTTTGCAGGGGACTTTAAAGCTCTTCTCAGGTTATTCAAAGACCCACCTCTCTCTCTCTCTCTCTCTCTCTCTCTTTCTCTGTCTTTCTGTTACACAGGAAATGTGAAAACACAGAGACATTATTTGTGATGCAAGGGATCTTAGGTCTCAGATGCTACAAGGAAAGATTCAAAACTAGTGGGATGAGTTTTAAACCTTTTGGATTTTCTTCAACAAGATGTTCAAAGGCGGTCAGAATTCTGCCAAGATCAGGAAGAATAAATGGCTCTTTGTTTGCAAACTCTCACAAGTTGCAGCATTGTCTATAAGGGATCCAAGTGGGACACACAGGGATAAGAGGATCAAACACTTGTAGTGTTTCTTTCTTGGGGATTCATGTTCCTGCTGCCTTTCTGCCAGAGGCCCTGTTTGACAGCCGCCTGTCACAGAGAGCCCCAAACCCTCCCTGAGTCAGAGCCTCACTGTCAAAGGGGTCTCTTTGTCAGGTTAAGGGTAGTTGGCCTTCTCTGGCTTCATGGCCCATTTGAAAACAGAAGCAAAGTTCCCTCAGGCTACCCCAGTCTGTTGCCACCACAGCAGCCACCACCACCTGGTGTGAAAAGCATTGGGTTGGCAGGTGACATGTGTCTCAGAACCTGGGAGCATGCTGCAGCTGGCACCCCATTGCTGGCACCGAGTGGGGATCATAGGAGGAAGGGAGAATAGCCCTAGCTGGCCAGGAGCTTTTCCTCTGAGCCGATGGCTTCCTTTCTCCAAGGTTCCATTTCCTTGGGGGGAAATCTTTTCCCTGTTTTTTCCTCTCCTGGGTGTCAGCCAATTATCACTCCTACACTATTCTTGCAGCTGTATTTTGTGGATGACAACCCCTCTTGCTATATTGTTTGGAATAACTGCAAACATGAAAACCAGCTGACAATTTATTGAGAAGGTTGGGGACAGATAATGCAGGGAAGAACCCAGACTGGGCTTCAGATGTGGGTATCCCAGGTCAGACTCAGTTCCCAGGGAGACAAAGGGGTTTATGAAAGAGCTAACATGAAGTGCCCATGTTTTTGTTTTGTTTCAAAACATTTTTTCCCACAAATGCTTTGTACAATTGAATGGTGGATAATAATTGTTCATTATGCTTCAGGTTGGTGCTAAATAGAAAACTGCTCTTCTAGAATGACTAATTGTGTGGTTTGTTTAAGATGGGAGTAGTTTCCCAGGATGTAAGTTTTCAGTGCTGGAAATGAAACAGACACGGGTCACCTCCTGTCCTTACTTCTCTCTGTTGACAGAAAGAGTCTTATGTACTGGGTTGAAGTTGGTTAAAGACGGTTCCTAAATAGGGTAACTTAAACATATTTCAGGGTGTTTCTATGGGATCCCAGGAACAGCACTAAAAGTTTTAAAAAGCCCCATGGCTCCAAGAGTCACAGCTTGCTCCTAAGTTCAGAGTCTCAGCATCATGTAGCTGGTGTTTGCATAGCGCTTAGAAAAACTTAGAGAGGGAAGCCACACTGTTTGAGTTCTGGAAGAGAGAGGGATATGTCCCTTGCAGGAGATGTAAGGATGTGTTAATTGGTGGTGATGTGTTGCATTTGGTTCCAGCTCCTTGCATGGCATAGAAAGAACGCAGCAGGCAGGCTAGAGCAACAAGTGCAGGGGCAGGAGGGAAGTCATCAGGATACATTGTTTTGCTTCCAAAAGATAAATCATCGGCATGCGTGGGAAAGAGCAGAGGGTCAGCAGGAGGGGAACCTAGCTAAAGGTGGGATGGCATCGGCCTGCCTGTCCAGCTGTGCAGCCTCCTTGGTCAAAAGAACAGGACACAGCTCTTGCAATGCCACAGTAGGAGATTAATGAGGCAGAAGCCAGTATACCATGCATGCACTGCTCGGCAGTTTACAGAGAACATCATCTACTTTGTCCTTGTTGGTCTTCAGGACACACCCCGAGGGGAGGCCAGGCAAAGATTAGTCACTTCATTTTTAGAATTAGGGAACCCAGCTGGGAAGGGGAAATAGCCTTCTTCACTTCACATGGACAGTTTAACAGAATGCCAGATCTGAATTCTGTTTTTCTGCACACCCCACCCCCATCAGAGAGTTTGCCTTGAGGCTTCAGGCATTGTCAGGGTGAATAAAAGCCGTGGGGAATCTATAATATTAAAATCATCTTGATAAGTGGACTGCATCTTCGCAAGTCTAAGGTGTGAGAACGAAATCAAAGGCAAGAAAAGAAGCCGTCTCCCACAGAATCTGACCCATAGACAGAAATGGATCTGATGGAGTCAAAGCCTGGGCTGTGTCTCACAGCAGTCATTCCAGAAGTGACAAGCCACTGTTGCCCTGCTTCAAATAATGCTCAGTGATGGTGGATCCCTAACTTCCTTGTTCGCTGTGACAAAACACTTGACAAAAGCAACTCAAAGAGACGATTATCCACCTCACAGTTCAAAGGTATGGCCCATCATGGCAGGGAAGGCCTGGTGCGGTATGAGGGGTGGCTGTGCTGTGTCCATAGTCAGTAAACAGGTCAATAGCCCTCACTTAATATTCTTTTTCTTTCTTCTTCATTTTTGTTCCTTCCTATGATCGAGCCTAGGAAACTGTGTTGGCCACATGCAGGGCAGGTCTTCCTATCAAACTGGAAAATTCCTCGCAGATATGGCCAGAAATTTGTCTTCAAGGTGTTTCTAGGTTCTATCAAGTCAAAAATCAATATGATCTGCTGAAACGGAAATGATCACTTGGTTGGGAGAGGGTGTGCTCTTTTGGGGGCTTGTGGGACTTAGTGAGGAGAAATGAAAGACTTGGAACAGACCATTCAGGCCATCTCTGTTCCTTCCTGTTTGACTTCTCTCTGCTTCTTGACTGACCATGGTGTGAAGAAGCCTCAGGCACATCTTTCTGCCTTCATACAACAGCTCCCCACCTCTTCTCCGCCATGAACTTTGAGCCCTGAAACTAAGGGCTAAACCTGTTCCTCTAACAACGTGCTTTTGTCCAAATAGGACACCATGATAAAAACGGAACTAATAAATACACCAAACTCAGCATTCAAAATGCTGTTTATTATGATTCTTAGGATTGTGATTGACAATGTCAAGATGATTAACAAAAACACCTGTGAATGAGTTCATGGACAATAGCTATCATGGAGGTGAGTGTAGTCACTCTCCCAGTCGGTCTCTTACCTCACTGCCTGGCTCCAAAGGATACAAGGGTCAGATCGAATCTCGCTCTATCCCATCCGGAGCACCACAGATTTTAAGGCAAGAAGGAAGAGCAGCACAGCTGATGGCAAGAGGACAAGTGATGGTACCATGAGTGCTCCCTACCGTCACTGTGACATCCGGATTAGCCTTGCAGTGAAAATGGTTCTGTCAGGGAGATACAGAGTTAGAAGTTAGCCACAGGACAAAATCAAATTCAGTGTCACTCATAGACTCTGGAAAATGTTACCTGTCTTCTCTGTGTTGAAGCTGAGTGTGGGTGGCAATGACCCCAGCAGCTGCCTTCACAAAGGATTCATTTCAGATGAATTAACACATAAGATACTTTGCTTTGCTTTTGTTTGTATTCATCCCTAATGCCACCCTAAAGCACCACTCAGGTAAAATGTAAGAAAGTTGTCATCAGCTATATTTGTTGGCTTTGGCTATTGTGGTTTTTTTTCAAAAGCATGTAAAATTCTAGACACAGAAGATGGTTCAAGGTCACTCAGCTAGACTAGTTCATTTATGAGGATGGTTGGAGTAGAATATGGCTCAGTGGGTAAATTTCTGCTGTGTGAGGACCTGAGTTTGGATCTCCAAGTACCCAGTTAAAAAGCCAGGTGTGGGGTGTGCACTTATAATCCCAGTGCAAGGAAGGAGAAACAGGAGGATCCCTGGAGCTTACTGGCCAGGCAGCTTTGCTCAGCCAGCAAGCTTCTGGGTCAATGATGGATCTTGTCTCAAAAAGCAAGGTGGAGAACAGTAGACACAGACACCTGAGGGTGATCTCTGATTTCCTCTTGTGCATATACACCTGCCCATACACAAATAAATATGTAAATACAACACACAATAAAAACAGAGAAGAAAAAGACAGTTTGGGCTATGTGTGCAGATGTATACCTATAATCCTACCATTGGAGAGGATGAGGCAGGAGGATCTTCAGCTACAAGTTAGCTTGGGCTACATGATGAAATCTTGTTGAATATACAATAAATATGGAAAAATAAAAAGATGATGACATCCACCTTTTTTGTTATCACTATTATTCTGGTTGTAATCCATAAGGTATATTTTTAAAAATAAACATCAGACAGCATTTTGTACCAATAAAATCTACTTGCAGAACACTCAACAATGAAAATCAAAATATAGATAAGAAGTAACATTCGAAATACAAATAAATGCTGTAATGTGTTCTTAGAGCCCTCTCTCCTATGCTTTCCTCTCTTGACAGGGCTGGTATTGTGGATTTAAGTAAAGGAATTTTAATCTACAACATGACTGTTCTGGCAAGGAATCACATCCAAAGAACTTGTAGGTCTGTGTGATCTGGCTGGAATTCAGACACAGCCACTTAGTACACACCTTTAATCCCAAACAAGGTTAGTTTATAGAAGGAAGCAGCCATGTTTGAAAGTGAAATCTAATTGAGGGACAGACAAAGTGACAAATCAGAGAAAGATTTGACAGAATGAGTCAGAGATAGGATTCACCCAACTCACATGAGAACAGGGCAGGAAATAGATGCGACTTAAGAGAGGTATTCAGAGAGAGAGAGAGAGAGAGAGAGAGAGACAGAGAGAGAGAGAGAGAGAGAGAGAGGAGGCAGTTTTACCAGGACAGTTGTACAAAGACATGTTGAAAGAGAGAGACCAAGCTAGACACAGGAGAAGATGAAACGAGCCAGAGAATGAGGAGCCAAAAAATAAGAACATAGTGCCAAAGTTAGTATGAAGCCAAGCAGAGCAATTCAGTCAGAAGCCAGTTTGAACCAGTGAGCTTGGACAGGAGTTCAAGCCAGAACAGCTGAGTTGACCCAGACAGCCAGAGCTCAGAAAGAGCTAGAAAGGTTAAGCTTATTTAGCAGTAAGTCTCAGATGCTGAAAACATTCTAGGCCTAGATTGTATGGAGGCTGGAATCTTCCAGGATGAGGCCTAGCTTAGCAGATGGAGGCAGTAAGACTCTGAGATGACAGTTACAACAAGAGAATAAAAGTTACTTTTGCAGATTTAGAAGCAATGGCTCTAAAGCCTTCCATCATGGTGCATCTATCATTGCAATCTGATAGCTGGTTTTTCTCTCTCTCCCTGTTAAAATTGGATTTCAGATTCTATCTGTATTATATTCTTCTCAAAACTTCTCAGACATGTTGCCTATGACTGCCCTGTAGGTTCTCACAATCACTATACATTAAGGGGCCTCCAAAATACTCTAGCTTTTTTGTTGGCAAGAGTTGAAATAAAATGGTTTAAGTTTGAATCCAGGTGTCATTAGTATGCTGTGTCAGAAACATAGATGAACATGTTTGTGTCTTCCCACAATGTCCAATAATATGATAGAAACTTGTCATGTATTATGCCTACATGTAGTTTGACCAAGGTGAATGCATATTCTTTAGTCCAATCTTAATCACTAATATTAACACTCATATCGTACATGACACAGTACCTAATAAATATATCTATATATCTCTATGTAAGCCAAAGAAGCTACTGCCAATTTCAAGAGGGTTTAGAAGTGAACTGTGAAAGAGTCTGTATTGATAAAATAGCAAGGCCGCCAGTGTCATGATGGATCTCCTATTGAAACTGTTGGAGTCAGATTTGAGAGCAAAGCTGTAGAGTCCCACTGTGGGGTGATATGTCAAAGCTGGTCAGGAGTGGGAAATGAGTCAGGATCAGGAAACAGCCAGTCAGATCCAGGAACAAGTGGGTAGGTAAGTAGTAGAATAAAATAGGCTGTGCCAGCAGAAGGAGACCAAGCTGGAGAGTCCTTGGTCCTGCACATGAAAGATATCAGATGATAGATAGAGGCATGCATGAAGTCCATGTTCTAATGCCAGGGGGGTTGCCATGGTAGTGAAAAATGGTTGGGAACTTGAAGATATCACAAGGAGTTGAGGGCAGATAAAATATAGTTTATTCACCCTGGGTGTAAGTTGCTAGGCCAGCAGATGCCAGCAGGCACATGGCCGTACGGAGGCAGGCACAGAGGGCCATGCACAGACACGCCCAGGCAGGCTAGTTAAAGTGAGGTGGAGGGCGGGCCTCATATCTGTATAGGACTCACACTAAAGTGGTATTCTGCAGGAATAATTATATAGTGTATTATATCACTCCTTACTTCTTGTTCACAGATATCCAGTGTATCACCATTGTATGCTGCCTCATAGCCTTCAGACGTCTACATTTGTTGTCTCAGTCCATGCTGGAAATCTGTATTAGTGTCCTGCTGTCTAAACACAAAATGATCTTACAGCCTCTGTCTCTAACACTGCATGCTTGGTGTCCATCACTTTATAGGGTTCAGCTAAAAGAAAGACACCCTTTTGTTGGTCTGGTGTGTCTGACAAATTAGCTTGATGTGCCCCAATAAACTTATAGGGTGGCTAGCTTTCTATTCACAGGAATAAGTCATTATCAGTCTGTGCTTGATTAATCGTACAGTTTCTGGATCTACCTAGTCTCTATAACCATCCTTTTTCCTCACAATGAAATTTCTTGTAAAATGGAGTCAGTCACCTAGGGTAAGGCGTGGCATGAATGTCCACTACAATATGGAGGAACTTAGAGCATAGCACAGCCTGGATCCAAACACTCCTCTTTAAGCTCACATTATTCCCACACTTTCTCAGGCATGCTGTCCGTGGCTCCCCTGTAGGCTTTCGCATCCATGCATGAAATCCTCTCCCAATCATGTTAGCTTTTCACAGGGATGAACTGAAGTCCCATGCTTCAAGTTTGAATCCAAGTTCTGACACTTCACTGCTGATGGCCTTTGGCAAGTGGCCTCACTGACCTCCTCTACTGAAGCGATCACTCTTCACTTCGTTTTTAGCCACACCATTTAGAAGGTAACTTGTCTTAGTCAGGGTGACTATTGCTATGATGAAACACCATGAGAAAAAGCAACTTGGAGAGGAAAGGGTTTATTGGCTTACTTCCACATCATAGTCCATCACTAAAGGAGGTCTCAGCAGGACCCTGGAAGCAGGAACTGATGCAGAGGACATGGAGGAATGCTTCTTCCTGGTTTGCTCCTCATGGTTTGCTCAGCCTGCTTTATTATGGACCCCAGGACCACCAGCACAGACAGTGATGGCACAACCCACAATGGGCTGGACCCTCCCTCATCAATCACTTATTAAGAAAATATCCTGCAGCCGGATGGTGGTAGCACACGCCTTTTATCCCAGCACTCGGGGAGGCAAGGGCAGGCAGATATCTGTGAGTTTGAGACCCAGCTTGGTCTACAGAACAAGTTCTAGGATAGCCAGGGCTACACAGAGAAACCCAGTCGCAGAAAGAAAATACTCTGCAGCTTTGTCTACAGCCTGGTCTTATGGAGACATTTTCTTAATCAAGTCTCCCTTTTCTCCTATGCTTGGGTCAATTCACATGAAACTAGCCAGCATAATAGCCTTGTCATATACGCCCACTTTGCCTCTGCTTCTGGGACTCTGAATGTGTGATAGTTGTGGCTTCAAAGTCTGCAAGTATACCTTTGGAAGCTTTCTTTTGGCCATCATTGCAGAAGGACATATCTGAACTAGCCTGCTGTAGAATGAGATTTGTATAGCCCACCTGAATAGCTTCAGAATGAACTGAGGACACTGAAGAACAACGGTCACCTGCCTTGACCCCACATACACCTTACCAGGTGCAGGCACAGTGCGTGGGACTCGAGCCTAATTGACTAATTTACACTCATTCCTGGGCCCACAGTTCTCATTACAGACTGCTGTAGTCACATGGCTGTTTATATGACCATGATATTCTGTTGGAAACAGGTAACTGAATCACATGAGCCTCTCACCTTTAAATAGGTAAAATGCTTATAATTACCTCAAAATGATTGTGAAGATTAAATGGTACAATACATGGAAGCTGCCTTGTCTGGGCCTGGTGGGAAGCACATGCACAGTAAGAATTATTTATTACCATTCAGAGACTAGGGCTGGCATGATTCCTTTTGTCCTTTTTTTTGGACAGATTTCCTTCCTCTGAGATTATATTTCTTTCATGGGCCAGCAAGTGATTTTGTTTACAGTGTATTATAGTTATACCTATACTGTTACTGACTTTTCCTTCCTTTTATTAGTTTTTTTCTTCTTTATTTTCTGTTGAGCAAAGTGTTGCTATGTAGTTGTTGTACTGGCTAAGATGACAAGTGGACACAAGATGGAGTATTAGCAAGAGGAAGCCGCAGTTGAGAAAACACTGTCACCAGATTAGCCTGTGGGCAAATCTGTGGTATATTTTCTTGATTTATAAGTAATGTGGGCCGGGCGGTGGTGGCGCACATCTTTAATCCCAGCACTTGGGAGGCAGAGGCAGTGAGATCTCTGTGAGTTCGAGGCCAGCCTGGTCTACAAAGCGAGTCCAGGACAGCCAGGGCTGTTATACAGAGAAACCCTGTCTCGAAAAACCAAAAAAAAAAAAAAAAGGAATGTGGAAGGGTCTATATCACTGTGGATATGCGACTCCTAGGGTAGTAGTCCTGGTTGCTATAAGAAAGTAGGCTGAAAAAACAGTGGGTAGCAAGCCAGCAAACAGCACCCATCCATGACCTCTGCATCAGCTCCTGCCTCTGCATTCTTGCCTTGTTTGAGTTCTGCTGTAGCAGGTATAGACTTATCTGTTTATCTGTGTATTTTACTATATGTGACTCTAGCAATTTACTTCTTAGGATTTTTCTCTTCTCAGAGCCAGTAATTGTCTTTCCACACTACTTTCAGTTTTCCCTCTGTATTTTCTGTGTTACTTACTTGTCTTAAATATGATTTGTAGGGTGAAATTAACTTTCCTCCGTAAGCTGCTTATAGTAGTAGTTTTTTTACCACACGAACGAAAACTCTAAACAAAGACAAATGGATATCCTGGTACTCTCTATGTGCTCCAGGTTGACCAAACTCATGCCAATCCCCTGCCTCAGAGTCCTATTCTGATATTGTAGGTGTGACTCAGGCTTCATACCTACCCAATCTTTGATTGCTGTATCATGTATAGACTTACCTGTATACTGGTATATTTTACTATATGTGACTCTAGCAATTTATTTCTTAGGATTTTTGTCGTCTATGAGCCAGTAATTGTCTTTCCACACTTTAATTTCAGTTTTCCCTCTGTATTTTCTGTGTTACTTACTTGTCTTAAATATGATAAAAATATCCAGACAAAAGCACCCTAAAGAAAAAAAATGTTTATTTAGGCTCGCAATTCCAGGATATTGTCCCTCATGGAGGACATCGAGGCAACAGGGGCTTG
Organism: Lophiomys imhausi; assembly: GCA_907164525.1. Lineage (NCBI taxonomy): Eukaryota > Metazoa > Chordata > Mammalia > Rodentia > Muridae > Lophiomys > Lophiomys imhausi. The sequence goes on along the minus strand of CAJQZJ010033015.1, from coordinate 2,770,784 downwards.
CAGTAGTTGCTTACACTGCACACACAGTCAGAAAGTAGAGAGGGTGAATGCTGAGCTAGCATCTGATAGTGTGACTTTAAATAACTGTGCTAGTTTCACATTTTCCCTCTTAACCTGGCTATCACCCAAATAATCGAGACTTTATTACATTATTTGTTAAACAGGCTTCATGACACAAAAACTGAGCAGCTACTACTCTATTCTTAACTCACTAAACTAATCTGGCTCCCCCAGCAGCATAAATCCCAGAGACGTTTGCACTTTGTGGCTTTCCGGCTTCAGCTGACTCTTGCCTCCTCTCTCCTGCCTGTGTCTGGCTGAAAATCCTGTACTTCCTCCTCTCACTCCTCCTCCCATGAAGAGCACGAAGCCCAGCCCCATTCTTTCTCATGCTCAGTGATTGACTGTAAGCTTCTTTAGTGGCATAACAGGGGACAATCAGGGAGCGGTGTTTACACCACATTGAGACAGGATTACACCAAGACATGGGGAGGGAAGGGTACAGAAATCAGCATCTGAATTACACAACAACCCTATGCCTACTAGCTTCCATCTTTAAACAAAACAAAAACCATTCTGAGAGAGCTCAGACACAGAAACGCATGTGTAAAGCTACTGCAACATGAGGGAAAGAGTCCCTGGATAGCTCTTTTCTGTTCTTTTAGAAGACAAAAATGCAATAGTTTCAGTGCAGTGCCTATTCATAAGAAAAGTGTATTACTGTTATGTGCTGTGGTTTCCAAGTGTTGTCCCCTCCCCACACCAAAGTCACACACTGAAGCTAATCCCCTGTGTGTAATATTTGGATTTCAGGACTTGAGCCTTACTGAATGGGAATCAGCATCTTAGAGAAGACCCCAGAGTACTTTATGGCTTCTTCCTTCTGGTGTGTGAGGACATGATGAGGTATTATGACAGACCTGGACACAGGCCTTACCAGGTTCAGGTAATTTGATCTCAGATTTCTGAGCCTCCAGAACAGTGAGAAATAAATGTATTGTTGATGAATTCATTAGTTTATGGCATGTTGTTTGTTTTAGCTATCAAATGGGCCATATGTGTGATTTTACACCCTTGGTTTTTCTCCGTTTTCCTGGCAGCACTCTTGAATCATAAGATTGATGCACGGTGGAGGTGGGGGGTCAAGAAGAGCTGAAGGGGTGAGGTGGAGAGGTACTTAAGTGGCTACGCAAACAGCATTGAGAAGTAGCACCTGTTGAAGTCAGAGTTAGGGCAAATGTGTCTCTCAGCAGACAGATCCCATTAAGGCATCCGTGGAAATCATCACAGCTCACATGGGGAGATCTGAATTGTCTGACACCAACACAGAAGAAGAATGAAGATGCTTGCTGAGTGTCCCACAGGGTGAGTGAGGGCAATTCATGATGCAGCTCAGATTGTTGAAACGCAAACTGGACAAATGCAGGGACTGGCTGTTTGTTCATTCAGATGCCCCCCTCTCAGTAGCAACAAACATTCAGGTTTCAGAATAAACAAATCCTGTTGGTCACATTTACACATTGATATGATCGATCTCAAAGCTTATTACACTTTTCATAGGTAAATAAAAATACTGATTTTCTGGTTTCAATTCATCTATCCATCTATGTATCCATCTGTGCATCCACCCATGGATCCATCCATATGTGCATGCATACATACATACATAATACATGTATTTGCCTATCCTGGAACTCAGCAGGTCAGTTTTTCTCAACTTCTTTTGTTGTTCAGCATCATTCTAGGCATCAGAAAGACTAACATTAAATGAACCTCATGTTGTCTATATATCTGTCAAGTAGGGATGTGTTCCTTTCTGTGAAAGGTCAGGTCATCACAATATTACAGGAACTACAATGGACTCCAACACATACCACTGGGGTCTCTTCTTGCACAGTGGTGGGAGAGGGATTAACAATACAGCTATACAAAGCCATTCCTAGGTGAAGGGACAGAACTGTTCGAGGTATGAAAGGCTTAGAGACAGAAGGCTGGCAGGACATCTACATCTAGAAACTTGTCAACATACCACAGAAAAGGATGAGGTTGGACTGCTAAGACACATCAGGACAATCAGAACACAAAGGGATTTCTGTGTCCTACAAAGCAATTTGCTTCCATCCTACAGGAACATTAGCAATTCCATGTTCTAAGTCAGAATCAACATGATCAGACTTGTGTTTGGAAAGCTCCTTTTGTAGCAGGCAAAGGAAACATTGAGGTGAGAGGAGTCAGGAGGTCAATCAAGAGAACAATTGTAGTCATTGATTTAAGACAGTAGGAAATAATTTGGCTTTTGTCATATATTTAGACAAACAAGAACACCTAAATGTAAATGGATGTGGGAGACATTATCAGGTGGATAAAGAAGAATATGACTAAACGTCTCCCATCATTAAGTTTGCAGTCCAACAAGGAAGATGCCATTAGCCAACAAAGGCTGTTCAGAAGATGAAGGGGAATTTGTGTAAATAGCCACATTGCTTCAGCATGGAAAGGAGCATATTTCATATCTGCCAGAGAAGTGAACATTTGTGAACAGTGGTGGTTATCAGTTTTGTCTTTAAAGAAGAGAATCTTTCCAGAGAGAATGCTGCCTGGGAGGATTTTTCCAGAGGAAGCGACAGCATGAGGGAGAGGTGTCAGCTCACATGCACAGCCCTGTGTCTGTGAGCAACAACCTATCCTGCTGGAACTTGCAGAGGGGAGCTGTGAACCAAGGATGATGATGCACCAAATGCTGAAGGCTCTGAAATGCAAGGACAAGCAATCTGGACCTCATCTGGTCCATCACAGGGAAGCCCTGAAGAGAAGGCATGTACTACAAGATGCTTTGGGGAAAGCTTTTCTTGACTTCATTGCACGGAATGGATCAATCCAGTGAGATTGTACAGAGACTGTGTGATTTAGTGGGTGGTAATGGAGGCCAGATCTGAATGTGGGTGGAGCCATCCCATGGGCTGGAGTCCCTGACTGAATAAAAGGAGAAAGTGCCCAGGTATCAGTGGGCATCTTGCTTTGCTTCCTGACTGTGGCTCCGATGTGACCAGCTGCCCCATGCTCCCGACACCATGCCTTCTCTACCGCAATGACCTTTATCATCTCAAACTGTGAGCCAAAATAGTTTCTTCTTTAAAGAGTGTGCATGTACATGTGGAAACTTAGAAGAGAGCAAGATTTGAAGTTACAGGTGATTGTGAGTGGCCCCACATAGCTACTGGAAACTGAAGTAAAGCAGTATATGGTCTTTAACCCTTGAGACATCTCTCTAGCCCACTTTATATTGTTTCTTTTATCAGTTTTTTTATAGAAAGAATTTTTTTGTGTAAATACTGTAGTTGCACTAGTAGAAAATAGGAGATGAAAATTAATGCAGCCAAGAGAAGGTTATTAAGTTAGTTTAAATCAGTAGAGTATCAGGGGCTGGTGGAATATCCCGGTGGCATTCTTCATTTTGAAAAATAGGCAATTGTGCCACCCACGCTTACCACAGAGAAGAGATTTAGGAAAGTTCGGGAACATTGTGAGTGTCCCAGCTGGAACTCTACAGTATTTCTGATGTCCAGTGAGTACACGTGATGGATGGGGCTTAGTAGTCAGAAAAACTACTCAGGAGAAGAAGACATTTCTAGTACAAAGGTCAGTGGCGCTAAGACTGAGATGCCCTGACCTCAATATTTCTGGAAGAATATGAGAATTATACTTAAGAAAAGAGATGCTTCATAATCATATACTGCAAAGAAGATATTTGTCAGTTTAGACTTTAAACTTACTCATTTCATGGTGGTAACTGAAGGCAGAAAGATAAGTTTGTCTTTGAAGGAATGCTATCCTTTGGATTTCTACCTACTCTAGATGTAAGAGGCAAGAAGGAGTTGAGTGGCTGGAGTGACAGACATCTATAGGAAATCTGAGTATGTTATGCTGCAGTGGTGGGGCAGGAGTTAGTGTGGAGAGTCTCAGCTGAGGGTACAGCAGCAGAAAGAACTCACAGGATGAGCTTCAGTGGATCTACCATAACTACCACTAATGTCACCGTCTGGACACATGCCTAAATCTTCTGTCTAGCTTTCAGTCTTTACATCTCAAAAAAACAAAAACAAAACTCACCTGGAAGGGTTATGGGTATTCAAGTCCATTCAACATGTTCCCCCCCCCCCCAGTGGATTCAATACAGCATAGAAAGAGTGGTAGGTTAAGAGAAGAGGAAAACAGAGACATTTGGTTTGCATGGAGCAGACCTGTTGCAGTAAACATGTGATTGACATACCTAGATGGGACACTGAATGTTCAGCATCTAACTGACATTAGCAGCCTCAACCTTCAGGTACTTACTTGCCACCTGTGGCTATTATTGAGAGTGCTGATTTGTGGGCTACAGAATCTCCAGGATTTCATATTTTTTGGACACTTGGGTCCGTAGAATCAAGTAGTCACTTCAAGCACATTTCCAGATGCTGGGACAGTCATGGTAATGATAAGACAAGATTCATGCTCTTGAATGACAACAGGAAGACAGATATAAATAAGAAATGACCACCCTCAGTGGCCCCTACTGGAGGAAATCCAATATAAAGGATTCATGTGTTATAGACAAATGATGAACTACTTCTTCCCCTAATGGGACCAATGTATGTGGCCATTAGGACAAGGAGGACAAGCACATATATAGAAGTCCACTTAGAGAAGGTAGCAAGGACAAAGGTGAAGCACAGACTCAGGGATGTCACAGGAAGGATATGAGAAAAGGACATGTAGACAAAAGAGCATGTGTGAGACATGCATGTGAGTGTACAGGTATAGTAGCCAGTGTGTGTACATACAGAGGGTTGAGGACTCATCAAGTCTTTCTCTACTACTCTCTGCCTTGTCTTTCACTGAATGGGAGTTCCACCATGTTGAATAGACTTGCTGGCCAGTAAGCTCTTTGAATTCACCTATCTTGTTCTTCCAGTGTTTGGATTACAGACACGTACAGTCATGTGTTGGAGATTCAAACTTGAGTCCTTATGTCTGTACTCTAAGCACATGTACTCACTGAATTGTCTCCCAGCCCCAAGCTGCAGCATTTTAAATCTTAGAGAAAGCAGGTGCAGAGAAGCCAAAGTCTTAGAGGAGGTAATAGAGAATGGGGTGAAAGGACTCAAGAGTAACATGAGTAATCTGTGTATTTTCATGTTAATTACTCTTATGGTATTTGATATGTTAAGTAGTTATTAAGATGCATTGTGTGCATGTATGTGGGTTAAAAGAAAAAACCAAGACATCACAAGGGGTTACATGATAAAATCAGCTCTTCCATATTTACTATGTCACCTGCAGCTAATGGTTTCATGACAAGATTTTTCCATGAAGGTGCCGATTTGTTTTTCATGTAATTTATTCATGCATTTGTTTCTTTTTAGCTGCCTTTCTAGTCATTCATATATATGTCTTTGGTGATTTATGTAATGTGCTACACCATAGTCCTTACTTGATTGATGAAATCCCAGTCTAGATGCTATGGATGATACTAATTCAATAAACTTTGTGTAAAACATATTTATATTCTACAGTGTAAGTCGGCCTTACTGAATTAGTCAAAGGTCTTCAGAAACAAAGACTGGGTGTCTGTCTGTCTGTCTGTCTGTCTCCTGCATCTGTTTCTATGCCATTGCATGACTTTGGCTTTGTTTTTCCTGAAAATCTCTGCTTACCCACCTCGATCATGTATTATGTAGTTAATCTTTTAAAAATGATCTCACAGGAGCAAAGTGATCCTCATTGGTTTTAGCTGCTTTTATTCTTTACTATGCACAATTATGATTCTCCTTCACTGTTCTCATCTATCTAAGCATGCTGCATGTGGACACATGGGAAGTGGCCGATGCTCATGTGGGTGGATTGAACACTTAAGCTACGTTGAGCATCCTCATTCATTCTGTTTGTGTAGTGTGACACCATATCCATGGTATGTGTTTCCAACAGTGGAATGACTGGGACAATGGGTATAGGCATATTTTGTTTTTATAGAAATTGCTGGATTGCTCTCCAAAAGAATTTGTAGCAATTTACAAAACTGGCACCAGTATATGAGATGGGTTGTTTTTCTATACTCACCATCATTTATCATTGTCAGGTGAAAAATGGGCTTCTTTTCTTCTTGTAACACACACTTTTTAAACTATGTTAAAATTAGAATTTAAAATCACTAGTTCACTTGTCTGAGTCACTGTAGTTTGGTGTCCGTGTGACATTTGTTCTGAGAAACACACAGCAGTGTTTTGAAGACAGATCGAGCTCCATTGTGAGTGCAGTGTGGCCTCTGACGTGGTGGACAATTTGCTTCCAGCCCTTGACCTCCAAAAAGGCTGGCTTCAGGGGCTCCACCAATCACTAGCACCATGGTGTTATACTTGATATGATTCCATTTTAAAACCCATTTAGTATATGGTGTTGGGAATTAATTATTTGAAATTAAGAGAAAAAATGAGCATATAATTTTATTAAAGTGTTTTAAATTTTTAATGATTATTACTGTTTTTATAAAACAAGGAACATTTGCTGTAGCATTTCACATACACATATTTGAATAAAACCAAAATCAAAACTAAAGATTGAACAAAAAAGTATATATATATGTGGTATGGCATGTGGGGTACATGTACCCATGCACCAGTTTACAGAGACCATAACAGGATGTCAGGAGTCTTCCTTTATTGCTTTTTACCCTATGGTAATGATATAGTATCTCTCGCTGAATTAGCAACTCTGTGTAGGCTAGCTGCTCAGCAAGCTCTTAGAATCCACTTGTCATCATGTCTAACACCCATCAGTCATTCAAAACAATGTCCAGGTTTTTATATGGATATTGGGGATTGAAACTCAGACTCAGGCCCTCATGTCTGTAGAGCAAACACTCTTACCAACTGTGCAATGTCCTTCACACCAAGAAACACTTCATAAAATGTTGTAAAGCCTCTCTCTGTATGTGTGTGCATGTTCACACATTGGTAGTTGTGTAAATATGTGTATGTGTGTGTATGGTGTTATACATGTGTATGGTGCATATGTGTATGTGTAAGATATGTGTAGGTATTTGTGTCAAATGGGACTACACAATCTGATCAACATAAAAAATTTTCATAAAAATGCTGTGACAAAGGCAACATAGGGACATATAAACAAGCCAATGAAAATAACATTCGTGAATACACTTACAAAGAGCAGTACTGCAGAAGTGGATGATTGAATATCTATAGGAAGAAAAGCAAAATCAACAATAATCTTGCAGCTCGGCCAACCTCAGTCCCAGATATATTAATGTATAAATGTAACAAAACCATTAAACTTTTAGAATTGAAACTAGAGACATTTCTTTCTGGTCTCTAGAGAGATATGCCTTCTTTAATCTCAGTAATCATTAAGGAGTGATTAAAAAATTATTGCATCTTAGATCCTGAGCTAATGGTGTTCAGGAAGTTGTCTCCTGTGTCAATGAATTAGAGACCTTTCTCCACTTTCTCTTCTATTAGATTTAGTGTCTCTGATTTTATGTTGAGGTCTTTGATCCACTTTGACTTAAGTTTTGTGTAGGTTGATACATTGGGTCTATTTGCATTCTTCTACAGGTTGACATCCAGTTGGATGAGCACATTTGTTGAAGATGATTTCCTTATTTCATTGTACGGTTTTGGCTTCTGTGTCAAAAATTAAGTGACTGTAGGTATGTGGATTTATTTCTGAGTTTTTGATTTGATTCTGAAAAACTTCTGGAGGCAAAGGACACTTGTTATTAGACCAAAAGAGCAGCTGACAGATTTGGAAACAATCTTCACCAACCCCATACTGACAGAGGGCTAGTATCCAAAATATATAAAGAACTCATGAAGTTAACACCAACAAACCAAATAATCCACACAAAAAATGGCATACAGAGCTAAACTGAGAATTCACAAAAAAAAAAAAAAAGAATCTCTAATGGCTGAGAGGTACTTGAAGAATTGTTCAACATCCTTAGTCATCAGGGAAATACAAATCAAAATGACTCTGAGATTCCATTTCACACCTGTCAGAACGGCTAAGATTAAAAACCTCAAGTGATAGCATATGCTGGCGAGGATGTGGAGAAATGGAACACTCCTCCTTTGCTGGTGGGAGTACAAGCTTGTACTAGCACCGTGGAAATCAATCTGGTGATAATTTAGAAAACCTAGAATAGCTTTACCTAAAGACCTAGCCATACTACTCCTGGGCATATATTCAAAAGATTCTCCACCAAACCACAAGGACATCAGCTCAACTATGTTCATAACAGCTTTATTTATAATAGCCAGAAACTGGAAATAACCTAGATATACTTCAACCAAAGAATGGACAACAAACAAACAAATTGCTAGATTTACACAGTTGAATAATACTCAGCTATCAAAAACAAGGAAGTTATTCAATTTGCAACCATATGGATGTATATAGAAAAGCTCATCTGAGTGAGCTAACCCAGGCCCAGAAAGATACACATGGTATATACTCACTTATAATTGATATTAGCCATATAATACAGGATAACCATCCTACAACTCACAGACTCAAATAGACAAGAACCTAGCATAATTATCCCATAAGGAATTTCACCCAGCAATGGATTGAAGCAGATGCTGAGATGTATAGCTAAACATTAGGTGGAACTCTAGGAGTCATGTATAAGAGAGGGAGGAGGAATAGAGAGACCTGAAGATCACCAGAACCAAACAAACTAGGCCCCTAGAGGCTTACAGAGACTGAAACACCCCCCAAAATACATATACAGACTAGACCTAGTCCCCCTACACATATATAGATGATAGGCAACTTGGTTTTCATACAGATCACTTAATAAGTGGAGTGAGGGGGGGGGAAATACCTATTTCTATCATGAACTCCATTGCCTGGTAGTGGAACACATTACCCTATCTGGGCTGCCACGTTGGGCCCCAGTGCAAGAGGAAGCTTTTAGCCCTTATGTGACTGATGAACTGAGGGAGGTTGATATGTGGGGTCTCCTCTCATCTGAGGAGAAAGAGAGGTGGGAGAAGGGGAGGAAGGTAGGAGGTTGGGACCTGGAGGGGAGGAGAGAGGGGGCTGCAATGCAGATGTAACTTGTGGGGAGAGTATGGACAAACTGGGTGGGACTGGTAAGAGAGGAGGGATTATTGAAAAAAATTAATTAAATTATGTTGGGTGCCATTTATAGAAATAATTAAATTGTTTAAGAGTATTTATATCATATTTAATTGACTCAGCAGCTGTTAATTATTAACCCACCATTATAAATGAATACACAGACAGAGACCACATGGATTTTAACAAGCCTTGGCCTGAGTTGTGCATTCCTGGCCCATCTAAGCTAGCTCTTAATTCTATTACCCAAATATGACCCCATATATACATATGTCCCCTTGGACTGCCATTCTCCACAATATGCCAATGTTCCTGGCCATCTGGAATGAGGTTGTTTTTCTAACCCATGGTGTGTGCCTCCTTCCTGCTGCTCCTGGCTGGGATCCCTTAATTCTCTGTCTAAAGCCCAGGCTTCCTGCTCTAATCACAGGAAGTCCCACCTTTCTCTGTCTTTGCCCAATCTCAGGCCTCGGCATTTTATTTAACCAATCAGAGTCAATGTAAGTAACAGACAGCAAGCAGGACCAATTAATTAACATTTAGAATGCTTAACACTACCCCAACAAGGGATGGTGGTGGGAATATAAAATAAATAAAAAAAAAATGAGTCTACAAACCTATCTCTGCCATATCCAAGTCTATCTCTGTATCTTAACATCTAAGAAACAGGCTTATTAGAATACTATCTGATGTATGCCCAGGAGAGGTATGACTGGGTCTTGAGGTAGAGCTATTCCAAGATTTCTAAGATATCTCCAGACTGATTTCCCTAGTGGTTGTATAAGTTTGCACTCCTACCAGCAATGGAGGAGTGTTCCCCTTTCTCCACAACCTTGCCAGCATGTGCTGTCATTTGAGGTATCTTTTGATTTTTTTTTCCTTTATTTTTTATTTCTTCAAGTTACATCTCAATCACAGTCCCCTCCCTATTTCCCCTCCAGTCCCACCCTCCCACCCTCAACCCTCCATCCTCTTCCCTTTTTTTTCTTTTAAGTTTAAGGTATTTCTTATTTCCCCCTACAGTTTCCCCTTTCAGTCCAACAAATGGCTCTTTCTCTTATAATAATAAATACAATACAAAACAACAGAGGTAATTAGGCCACAGTTATGAGGGTTATATGGCTTAGCGTACATTCCCAATGTCCAGTCCATATGTATTTGGCACCTGACTTTAACATTCTACTATCTAACCATCTCCATGAGTTTAAAGTTCTATATCTGACTCACCATTCATACTAACTTGCAACACAATTTTAAAAGTATCTTCTTAGATCTGTAACACTCTCTTGACTCCTAAACAACTCAAAATTTAATTATGAGACTCAGCTATCTGTTCTTCAACCACCTCAGAGACTTGAGAGGGATAAATATATCTGATTTTATAGGAAGTACAGGGCCTGCAGCTTCCCAAACTAAGAAATGACATACCAGTGGCTGCCTGGACAGTTCCCATTTTCTCTCTATACATTACAGCATCGATCTTCAGTCGTTTGGCCCCGTTTCTCTGACAGACATTGATTGTAGAGCAGGGGTTATGAAGGACTTACCTACTCTGTCTTGGCAGAGCTAGGATGTCAACTTATCTGCTTCCAGGTTTTGTCCTTTTTGGACAGCATTCTGTCTACAGTTGGAGCAAGAGGCTTTTCCTACCAAGAGATAGGCTTGCGACTAATTCAATCATCTCCCACTGGAGATTCTTTGATGCTCATCTTCTACTTGGAGGAGAATAGGGGGTGCTGTCAGGAGTTGATATGTCTTGATATAAAAAAATCTAAAGTTACGAAAACATCTTTGAATGCCATATTCTGCAGATCTCTTGAGGTTTTTGAAGAGGCCCTATCTATCTCTTATATTAGGGTAAGCAGATGTTCCTTGTCTCGTAGCAGGTTTATTTCTGATTAGCTTAGAAAGTAACTATAATAGGCTGTCATAGTACCTAACAGAATGACCCAGCCATACCACTTCTGGGTATACACCCAAATGCCTCTTCATGGAATCATAAGGAAGTTTACTCATCTATGTTTATAGCAGCCTTATTTGTAATAGCTAGAAACTGGAAACAACCCAGATGTTCCTCAACCGAAGAATGGGTTAAAAAACTGTGGTATATCTACACAATGGAATGTTATTCAGCTATCAGGAACAATGAAATTATGCAATTTGCAGCCAAATGGATGGAACTAGAAAAGCTCATACTGAGTGAGCTAACCCAGACTCAGAAGGATGCATATGGCACCTATTCACTTATAGTAGGATTTTAGCTATATAGAAGGTATCGATACTACAACTAACACACCAAAGGGAACTTGGACATAGACTTCATATTTTTAATTTTTATTTATTTTTTATTTTTTATATTTTTTCCTATTTTTTAGTCTTTTTTATCTATTGTCTGCTTATTGGTTTGTCTTTTTAGTAGTTCTCTCTCCCGGGCAACGAGACACTTTTCACTGATGGTACTGCTTTGTAGACCCCCAGTGAATGAGGAGGCTCTTGGCCCTCATACGACCTTTCAACTGAGATGAGGGACTGTTATATAAGGACACCCCACCCCAGAGAAATGGGATGGAAGGGTTAGGAGGTAAAGAAAAAAAAATGAAATGTGATGTTTCGGTCTTTTAATACTAATTGTCATAAACTGTTTAGGATAATTAAGAAATGCAAACTAATGGTTATGCAAGCCGGTCATTCTGTGAGGTTTCTTTTTTAATGTTTATTTATTGCTTCAAGTTACATCTTCATCACAGTGCCTTCTTTCCACCCATCCCGGGCCCACCCTGACACAGTTTCCCCCTTCTCCTACTTATCCTACTCCTCTGGAGTGGAGTGTTCCTACATATCAGCCTCCCCAGTTCAACAGTCATATGAGGGCCAAGAGCTTCACTTACACTGGGAGCCTACATGGCAGCACCAGTAGGGCAAAGTGTTCCACTAACAGGTAAAAAACTCTGTGTTCCTATTCCTTTTGGTGTTGGTTGTAGGATAGTTATCCTGTACTATATGGCTAAAATCCAATTATAAGTGAATAGATGTCATGTGCATCTTTCTGAGTCTGAATTAGATCACTCAGGATGAGCTTTTCTAGTTCCATCCATTTGGCTGCAAATTGCACGATTTCTTTGTTTCTGATGGCTGAGTAGTATTTCATTGTGTAAATCTTAGCCATTCTGATAGGTGTGAGATGGAATCTCAGAGTCGTCTTGAGTTGTATTTCTTTGATGATTAAGGAAGCTGAGCATTTCTTCAGGTGACTCTTGGACATTAAAGATTCCTCTTTTGTGAATTCTCGGTTTAGCTGTGTACCCCATTTTTTGATTGGGTTAAACAATTTCTCACCAGTCCACAAGGAAATCTCCTCAACTATGTTCACAGCAGCTTTCTTTGTAATAGCTAGAAACTGGAAACAACCCAGATGTCCCTCAACCAACGAATGGATTAAAAAAAAGTATGGTACATTTACACATGTTCCACATGGGTGGGAGGGTGAGATGGTGGGCCAAGAAAGGGTGGAGGGAAGGGACTATGATGGAAATGTAAATTGAAGTAATAGATAAACTGTAAAAAAAAAAGAGAGAGAATAATATCTGATTTGTCAATGGAGAGGCCAGAAGGGCCTGAACAGATGTTCTATAGATGCTAAGAAACCACTATATCCAGTAAAATTTTCAGTCACATAGATGGAGGTTATAAGACATTCCATGATAAAACCAAATTTAAACAATATCTTTCTAAAATCCAGTAATACAGAAGACACTAGAAGGAACACTCCAACCTAAAGAAGTTAGCCACACCCAGGGAAATACAAGGAGTAAATAATCCCAACCCAGAAAATCAAAAGAGGGGAAACTTACATGCATACACCACCACTAAAACACAAAATAACAGAAATTAATAAACATTGTTCATTGTTATCTTTAAACATCAGTGGTCTCAATTCCCCAATAAAAAGACATAGACCAACAGAATGGGTGCTAAAACAGGCCTCATCCTTCTGTGTATCAAAGAAACTTTTAACATTAAGGATAGAAATTAACTCGACAGCCGCACCACAAGAGCAAAGGAGATTTAAAGCATCCATTCAAGGAATCCAGGGACAACTGGACAACAGAAACCTCAGCAGAAAACAGATCAGACACCAAAGAAGACGAGTGGCCCAGATGATCCAGCCTTGCAGACTTCTTCAATAGCAGTTTCCTCAAAAGTCTACAACTACAACAACTCAAAATCGCTAAGATCGTTCAGCTCTACAGACAATCCAGCCAGATCTTCAGTAAAGCTCTGAAGATCAGCTTCTGTCTATGAACTTCTTAGGACATCTAAATAGCTTAGCACAAAAGGACTGAACATCAAATGATTCTATTAACATTTTTAACCATTTTTCCATTCTTATTTGGGCCCCAAACAGGTTTACTAAGTCCCAAATCAGCAGGAAATCATTTTAAGAGAACAACGTCGATCCCCAGAAGGTGGGGAGGGTGTTCCCCCAACTTTGGTTATTTGATAGATAATAGAAAATTTTGTTATTTAGGGGAAAAGACTACAAGCTGTTACATGGTCTTGTTAAATGGGTTTTGGAGGTTAGACCCAGGGACTTCTCTCTTTTTCTTTTCTGTATCCTTCTTTCTCTCCTATATAGGAGTGAACAGACTTGAGAAAAAATGGGACATAGACATAGTATAGGAAAGATCAAGAAAAAAGGACAGATTATTGAATATGGCCTTATACCTTTGTATACTGATACAAAATTAATATTATATTTGGCTAAATTGGTATTGATCATTGTATATTAATGTAAAATTAAGATTGTATAGGGCTACATCAGTATTGATCTTTGTATATTGATACAAAATTAAGATTATTTTTGGCCACAATGGTATTGACCCTTGTATATTGATGTAAAATTAAGATTGTATTGGGCTACATCGGTATTGATCTTTGTATATTGATACAAAATTAAGATTATATTTGGCCACATTGGTATTGATCTTTGTATATTGATACAAAATTAAGGGTAATGCTTCTTAAAGGTATTGTTCGTAGTAATACTTAAAAATGAAGTGTCAAGTTTTGACCTCTTGCTACCAACCGACATAAACTGTTTAGGATAATTAAGAAACGGAAACTAATAGTCATGAAAACGTGTCATTTTGTTAGTTACTATGACAGTCTATCACAGTTATTTTCTAAGCTACTCAGAAAACAAGTTGCTAAGAGACAAGCAATATTTGCTTATCTAAATATAAGAGATAGATAGGGCATCTTCAAAAACCTCAAGAGATCTGCAGAATATGGCATTCAAAGATGTTTTCTTAACTTAAGATTTTTTGATATTGAGACATGTCAGCTCCTGACAGCACCCCCTATTCTACTCAAAGTAGAAGATGAACATCGAAGAATCTCCAGTGGGAGATGATTGAATTGGTGGTAAGCCTTTCTCTTGGCAAGAAAAACCCCTTGCTTCAACTGTAGACAGACTTCTGTCCAAAAAGGACAAAACTTGGAAGCACATAAGTCGACAGCCTAGCTCTGCCAAGACAGGGTAGCCAAGTGCTTCATAATTCCTGCTCTACAATCAATGTCTGTCAGAGAAATGGAGCCAAATGGCTGAAGATTGATGCTGTAATGTATGGAGAGAAAATGGGAACTGTCCAGGCAGCCACTGGTATGTCATTTCTTAGTTTTGGAAGCTGCAGGCCCTGCACTTCCTATATAATCAGATATATTTATCCCTCTCAGGTCTCTGAGGTGGTTGAAGAATAGATAGCTAGAGTCTCATAGCTAAATTTTGAGTTGTTTAGGAATCAAGAGGGTGTTCTGGATCTAAGAAGATATTTTTAAAATTATGAGGCAAGTTAGTATGAAAGCTGAGTTAGATATAGAACTTTAAACTCATGGAGATGGTTAGATAGTAGAATGTTAAAGTCAGGTGACAAATACATAT
>CAJQZJ010033015.1:2735579-2755305 GCA_907164525.1 Lophiomys imhausi | reverse complement strand
GGTGTTCTGGATCTAAGAAGATATTTTTAAAATTATGAGGCAAGTTACATTGGGAATGTATGCTAAGCCATATAACTCTTATAATTGTGGCCTATTTATTTCTGTTGTTTTGTATTGTATTTATAGTTATAAGAAAAAGAACCATTTTTTGGACTGAAAGGGAGAGCTGTTGAGGGGAAAAAGAAATACCTTAAACTGAAAAAAAAAGAAGGGAAGAGGATGGGGGTTTGAGGGGGAGGAGGGTGGAAGGGTGGGACTGGAGGGAGGATTAGGGAGGGGATTGTGATTGAGATGTAACTTGAAGAAATAAAAAATAAATTATTAAAAAAAAGAAATTAACTCAATGTAAAAGGAAGGAAAACGTTATTACAAGCAAGGGGACTTAACAAGCAAGCTGATGTAGCCATTTTAATATCTGACAAAATAGAATTCAATCCAAAACTAGTCAGAAAAGATAGAGAGGACACTATTTATCAAATGAAAAATACACCAAGTGCATATTTGCAATTCCTACCCAAACATAGAAGCACCAAAATTTGTAAAAGAAACATTACTACCGCTTAAATCACACATTAACTCTCCCACACTGTTATTGGGAGACTTCAATACCCAGTTCTTGCCAATAGACAGGTAATCTGGACAAAAACTAAACAGAGAAATGCTGAAGCTAACTGACATTACAAATCAAACAAACCTGACAGATATTTATACAACATTTCACAAAATAATACACTTTCTTCTTAATACCTCATAGAACTTCTCCAAACTTGAGCACATATTTGAACCAAAACAAGTCTCAACAGATACAAGAAAATTGAAATAACTCCCTGCATCTTATCAGACCTGATTAAAACTAGATATCAACAACAACAGAAATAACAGAGAGTTTACAAACACATGGAAACCAAAAAACTCATTACTGGATGAAAATTGGCTCGAGACAGAAATTTAAAAAGACATTAAAGACTTCCTAAAATTGAATGCAAATGAATATACAATATACCAAAATTTATGGGACACAAGGAAGGCTGTTGTAAGACAAAGTTCATAGCACTGCCTACATAAAAAATATTAGAGTGATCTCCTACTAGAAACTGAGCAAAGCTGAAAGCTGCAGAGCAAAAAGAAGAAATCACATCTAAAAAGAGCAGACGGTAAGAAGTAATCAAACTCAAGGTGAAATAACCCCCCACCAAAAAAAAATCTAGTGCTAAAATAAATAACAAACAAAAACAAACAATAAATTCAAAGAATCAATGAAACAAAGAGTTGGTTCTGTGAGAAAAATCAAGATTGACAAACCCTTATCCAAATTCACTAAAGGATGAGAGAAAGTATTCAAATTAACAAAATTTGAAGTAAAAAGAGGGACATGACAACAGATATCAAGGAAATCCAGAGAATCATAAAGACAGACTTTAAAAACCTGTATTTCACCAAATTGGAAAGTCTAAAAGAAATAGGTAATTTTCTCACTACATATCACTTACTCAAGTAAAATCAAGATCAGATAAGCAATTTACCTATAACCCTTACTGAAATAGAAGCAGTAATTAACAATATCCCAACCAATAAAAGCCCAGGGCCAGATAGTTTTAATGCAGAATTCTACCAGATTTTCAAAGGATATTAAAAGCCAATACTCCTCAAATTATTCTCAAAATAGAAACAGGAGGAAAATTACTCAATTCGTTTTAGTAAGCCACAGTTACTCTATATCCAAGCCACATAAAGACCTAGCAAAGAAAGAGAAGTATAGACCAATTTCCCTTATGGACATAGATACAAAAATTCTCAAAATTCCTGCAAACTAAATCCAATAACACATCAAAAAGATCATCCACTATGATCAAGTAAGTGTCATCCGAGGGATGCAGGGATAGTTCAACATATGAAATCAATGAATGTAATCCACCATATAAAAACCTGAAAGATAAAACTTGCATGACCAAATGATCTATTAGAGGAAAGAGCGATTGACAAAATCGAACACACCTTCATGATAAAAGTCCCGGAGAGATTAGGGGTACAAGGGACATACTTCAACGTAATAAAGGCAGTTTACAGTAAGCCCATAGTCAACACCAACTTAAATGGAGAGAAATTTAATGCAGTTCCACTAAAATTGTGAATAAGACAAGTTTGTTTACTCTCTCTACAGTACTATTCAGTATAGTACTTGGAACCTTATCTATAGCATTAAGACAACAGAAGACCAAGGGGATACAAATTGTTAAAGGAAAAGTTAAAGTATTATTATTTACAGATGGTATGACAGTTTATATATAAATGACCCTAAAAATTCTACCCAGAAACTCCTACAGCTGATAAATACTTTCATCAAAGTAGCTGGATATAAAATTAACTCAGTAAAATCAGTAGCCTTCCTATATACAAATGACAAATGGACTAAGAAATAAATCAGGGAAACAACACCTTTCACAAGATCCAGCTACACCACTCTTTGGTAAATACCCAAAGGATGCTTCAGTCTACTGCAAAGACACTTTCTCAATCATGCCCATTGCTGATCTATTCATAGTAGCCTTAAACTGGAAACAATCTAAATGTCATACAACAGAAAAATGGGGCTGTGTGAGAGGGGGACTGGGAGGAGAGGGGCTGTGATTGGTATGTAAAGTGAATAAATAAATTAATGAATAATTAATTAAAAACAAAATGTGTAAATGTGGTACGTTTACACAATGGAATATTGCTTAGGTTTAAAAAATGAAATCATGAAATATTTAGGTAAATGGTTGGAACTAAAAAATAATCATCCTAAGATATCCCAGAAAGACACATATTGTATGTATTCACTTATATGTGAATATTAGCTGTTAATTGAGTGATATACGTGCTACAATTTATAGACTCACAGAGGTTAGGTATAGAGTAAATAAGAAAGATCTTATTAGCAAAGGAAAAGAGAATAGGTAGTTATAGATGGATGGATGGACTGGTATCCTGTAAGATATCCTAGTGAAATGGTAGCACAAAGTTTATTGGTGGCACAAAGCTTATGGAAATAACTAATATCTGATTGGACTTAGGGCCCATTCCATGAGATGAAACCAATACTTAACATTGAGTATCTAAGAACCTAAGACTACATATTTCAAGGACCTAGGATGAAATCAAATATTACTCTTCTTTAAAAAAAAAATACGCTGCAATAAAATGACTCCTAATGACATTTTACTAGATCAGTGAGTGCCTTCATCATCCGAGAAGTTTCCTCCTGTGGCAGATGAGACCAAATACCCTAGCCAGATGTTATGCAGAAGGAGAGAGATCTTGGGAGACTCATCCCTAAATAGGGTTTCTCCATCAAATTGCTCCCTTCAGAGCTAGGAGAACCCTTTAGAAAAGAAGATGGGAAGAATGTAAAAGCAAGAGGGGATGGCGGACACCAAGAAAATGAGGCCCTCTAAGTTAATATGAAAACTTAATATAAAGATTAACATAGATCAATAATCAAAGCTCATATGAACTCACAGAGACTGGAGGCAAAATTCACAAAGCCTGCACAGATATTGTGTATATATATAATGGTTTCCAGTTTAGTACTTTATTTTGGATTCCAGAATGTTTGAAACAAGTGGGTATCTGTTCCTTGTGCATTCTCATGGTCTTTTTTCCTTCTGTTTGTTTTGCCCAATTCCTATATGTTAGTTTTTATTTTACTTATTTTCTTACTATCCCCAAGAAGCCTGTTTGTATTCTAATTAGGACTAAAAGGAGTGAGTCTGGAAGGGAAGGGAAGTAAGGACCAACTGGGAGGAGTAGAGGGAGTGGAATCCATAATCAGGATATGTTATGTGAGAAAAAAAATCTCTCAATAAAAGAAAAATAAATAAAAGGATGTCTATGTGTGTATGTTTTTTGGGGGGCATCTGGTTGTATAGGTGCTCATGGAGACCAGAGGTGGGTGTTGGAGCCCCTAAACGTGGAGCAATAGGCAGTTCTAAACCACTCGTCATGGTGCCTGGAAGCGAGCTGGGATCCTCTTCAAGAGCAATATGGCTCTTAACCACTGAGTCATCTCTTCAGCCTCTGTGATGTTATTTTGACTGTTACCAAGAAACACAAATGAGAGATTTTTTTCAATTTGTTGCTTTTCAGAACAAAAGATGTCCACAGAATCTCCTTTTCAGAGAAAATCTTCAGGCTGAGGAAAAGGCTTGCGTTGTGCAGCTCCCAGGCAAAGCCAGTGTGTGACTTGGTTTAGCAAGAAGGTGACAATGGCTTCAAGGCCCGTGTGAAGCACAGATTGATAGTGCAAAGGGGGCACAGTTAGGCTGTTTCTTCAGTGATGACTCCGCCTTCAGCTGCAGTAAAAGTCACACATCTCAACCAAGCCAGTGTGAGTAATTCTAACCAAGGTAATTGGTGAGGGGTAACCTAAGAATGTTTGATACTCTACAAATAAAGGGACTTCTGTCAAAGGCAGACATTAGCTCTTCAGTGCAGGTCCTGGATGAGTTAAGATAGCATGGTCCTGGTGCTTGGTCAGGCAGCACAATCATAAATCTCCACATGAAAGTTCCAAATTATTTTGGCTGGAGAAGGTACAGCCACCTGACCTCCTGGCCCTGACACTTAATTACACTGTGAGCAAGCTCCCTGCTTCTCCTTAGAGGTCAGCTACTGAATGACAAGCATGGAGCTGCTAAATGGTTAGTCCTAAAACACTCTGCTTGTCTGTCCATACTGATGTTAGACACTCACTGACAGTGGGTGGGCAGGATCCTTGGCCTCTTAAGTAAAGAAGATGCGTGACTGAGAGGTGGCAGTGTCAAAGGACAAGACACACCTCTGGAGTCAGCATACCTCAGCTACTGAAGCTGAAACCCAGTGGAGTGAAATGAATGATCAGGGAAGACAAGAAAAATACCATATTGCTTCTGTTGAGGCTTGTTTCGAGGTTTAATGATGCCCTGTTCAACTGCCTGCAGAAAGGGTTGGGACCTTTGGCTCGAATATTCCGAAATTTCCATTTGAGAGCAAAGAGCATTCTACTCTGTTATCAGAAGTGTATTTATTTTGGCTCTGGAGTCCTCTTATGTCAAAGCCAAGGAATTTAGATTAAAAGAACTCCTCCATAAGAGAATAAAGCAAGAAACTCACCTATTTTCAAATCTATCTGAGGTCTAGGGACACTGGCTCCCTCTACAAATCACTCGCATAAGTGCAAGCACGAGGTAATCAGTTCAATACCCAGAACCCCATAAGAAAGAAAGCCAGGCATGATGGTGCTGCTGATTGAAATCCAAGTGCTGGGATGCAGACTTCTCTGGTGACTGCTATCCCACCAGCATGGCCATCTTTGTATGTTACAAGCTAATGAGAGACCCTGTCTTAAAAAAATAGGTGGACGAGCCTTTAGGTACAACTCCCAAAGTTGTGCCCATGTGTGTACCTATGTGATCATGCACACCCACCCACACACTCACACCCACACCAACTGATCTTTTCACACCTACACCTAAACCTACTTGAGCCTGTGTGAAGAATTATAAGTATATTTTATCCACCCTATTATTTGCATGATTTTACATTCACAGAAGTTTTTTTTCCTTTGATAAGATTAATAAGTAATGGATAAGATGTCTGTATTACAGAACTCATTTAGCAATTACTGAAAGCCTAATGGCTTTACACTTCTACTAGAATATTTAAAATGCTTAAAGGTTCATATGATAGCTAAAATTAAAAAAAAAAATTCCAAAGCCATTTGCTTGATTAGCTTAGAACTACAGGCAAACCCAAATTCTACAAATTGGAGAATCGTAGTTTACTGCAGATCAGAAATGAACTGGCAAGGGTAGTCCAGTTGTTGAAAGAGAACAATATCTCAGTGCTTATATGAATAAAACATGCCAGGCTTATGTGGGCAGAGCCAAGTGTTAATGCCAGGCTATTCCTGATAAGTGTTGGTTGGTGGTTTTATTGAATCTCTCATCTTTGGCACTGGGAGTTCCTCTTTTGCTCTTTGTCTTCAATGCCCATATTGGAACCATTTACTTTTCAGCTGAGAACTCAAAGCTAATCTGGCCTTATATTTAAAAGCTTCCACTATTAACTTGTAGTGCACCACAGATGTGTCCTATATACAAAATGTGTTTGGACAGAGTTAATGAATCTTGACTTCAAATAAACATCAGACTTTTGACTATTTCTTTTGTAACAATTGCATTGTTTTATAGACTATGACTTATTTGACCATATATCTGATCTAGTAAGTTTAACTCTATTGGTAAGTCTGTTGGGAGTTGGGCTAACAGTTCAGTCTATGCTTGCTTGGTCATCCATCCGTAATGATTAGCAATGGCAACCTCTTTGTAGGTACACTAGTCATGCTGGTCAATTTCTGTGTCCATTTGGGAATGCATGTATATGTTTCCATTCAGTTCCAAGATTTTCCTTCTTAATCCTCAATGGGTAATGGTTGACATTCCAGAGTTACAATTTTGATGATTTCTACCTTTGTGGAAACTTTAGGTTGATTATTCTCATTGTGAGTAGGCTCACAAGAAAATAGTGGTATTTACTTAGGTAGGGAATATTGGAGCAAAGAGCTTCCAGCGTCTTACAAGGTGAACAAAGGACCCAAAGCACCTGGGTGTGGACCTGAGCTTATTTTGGCCATCTCTCCCTGGCTCTTCACAGCAGTGCTTAGGTCAGTGGAACCAAATTTCTAGTCTATGTCTCACCTGTTATTCTGGAGAATTTGTTAGCACATCTCTGTCTGTGGTCTTTCTGATTGACCGATACACAGTTAGTGAGGTACTGTTGTGGAAATGACATCTACAATCCACAGCTCACATAGGGAGGAACCATTGTGGAAATGACATCTAGAATCCACAGCTCACATAGGGAGGAACCATGGCACCTCCTGGAAGAGTCTGACCGCAGCCTCACATTGCATCCTTCCATTGTTCCTCTGGGGTTTTTGAAAGAATTGGGGTTTTCAAGTGTTTTCCTTTATGGTAGTCTTGATTGAGTTGAAGGACATTCCTAGAAGTTTACTAGTAAAAAAGGATTAAGAGAGAAAGAAAGAGACAGAGACAAAGAAAATGAAGAACAAGTCTGTGTTTTAAGATTGGATCATACTATGGCTTAGACCTGAAATGTGCCCTTCAGATTTCATTTGTTGAAGGCTAGATCCCAAGGGAATAGCAAGATCTGAGGGTTCTGACCACATGGCATATCCGTCAATTGATGAATCTATAGCATGATGAGTTCTTGATGGTGACTCCAGGGGATAGGGTTTAGTTACAAGAAGGTCTTGAAGGGCATTCCCCTGAGGGGACATTTGTCCATCCCTCTTTTTTCTCTTCTTCTTTTACTCCCATTTTCTTTGTCATCCCCCTTTCTCTCTTGTGCTTGTTCTCATGCTAGCTCATGCTAGCTCTTTCTTCTTTCTAGCTGCCATGAAGTGATCTGCTTTCCTCCAGATTAACTTTCTATTATCTTCTGTGCTTCAATCTAGATTCAAAATTTACCAGGTCAAGGAACCATGGACTGAAGCTGGACCAGGACACGCCCTTTCTTCTCTTAACTGATTTACCTCAGTTTGTCAGAGCAATTGAAAACTGACTGACACAGAAGTCAAATCCTTGAAGCCTAGCCATCTAGGCTTCTCTATTTGTCTGCTTCTGTGAATAATTTGGGCAGAAGCTTCCCGAGTGCAGGTACTTAGGAAGTATGTTGCACACCTGGAGGGGAAATGTTCATGTTATCAAGATGAAAGCTGGTGCCCTTGAAGTACTTGGTGCAACTCCACCCACTGGAGCTGGGGCTGACATCATTGTGTGGACTTTAGTTCCATTCTTTTGTTTATGCAAATACTGTCACTAGGCAGCGTTTCCTGAACCTTGTTGATAAATTCACCAACCTCAGTTCACACATAAGCTGTGCTTGTCAGGAAGGACTTCAATAGCATAGAGTGGGACGGATAAGCCAGAACAGGGAGTGATTAGCAGGAGCCAGAAAGGCACCAAAAGGGACTGAAATTTTCTCTCGTGCAGTCTCAAGCCTCTGGGCTGGAAGTCAGAACTAGCTGTACTTCTTGCTATTTTATTTTCTCTTGTTTTGTTTTTATTGTGTTACAAAGCCATTCACCAAAGAACGACCTGGTAAAACCACAGCTCTCGAAGACCTGGAGTAGTTGAAGAGAATTATAAACAAACTGACTTTTAAAAATGATTACCTGGTTTTGCTACTTTAATAAACTGATAACTTCATAATGAACTCCTAAAACAAACAAACAAAATATGTTTTCCTCTCCTTTTTTTGCCCCCCAACCACACCCCAGGGAAAATAAAAATAGCTGAGGAAAACTGAACTGTTGGTGTTTGGTTTCCTCCTCCAGCCTTCATACCATCAAAATTTCATATACACCTGACCCACAATGAATGCAAATAAAACTTAGGCTCCGACAGTTTGTAGATTTTAATGTAATGACAGGACATCAGTTCATTAAAAGAGAGATATCTGATTCTGCATCTTAAAAAGTAGTTTAAAGCTAGTCTTAAATAATCAGAATTTATTCCGGAATTTCTCCAAGCTTTTCTGGGTTTAATAGCACAATTTGTATTTCATGCAAGGCCACCCAAGGTGCTAGCAAAGATGGAGTCTGTGATGCTGTGTGGGTTTTTCAAGGCCTGCTATGTTATCCTCTGTTAGACTGTAAATACTTGCAACGCTCGCCCAAATAGAGCAGCAGTTTAGCAAAACCCTTTTCCCCTCAAGTGTGGCATTTTTCTTATGAAATAGTATTTAATGAGAAAAATGCAATGTAAATGCAGTTAATACTTAAAATATCTTTCATATGACAGCCAAAGAAAACTTAATTCATGTTAATAATAAGAACCTAAAATACCATCTATTTTATAGACTCCTTTTGGTACAGCATGTCAGGGATGTATCTATATGGAGAGTATTCTGTAGTCCAATTGTATTTTACTGCTGAATTATACAGCTTGAAAAGCAATAGTGTGGGAATGAAATATTAAAAAGATGTGGAATAGGTATAAATGCTCCTATTTGACTCAAGGCTTGCATACTGTTTTCATAAAGACTTTTTATATGACATTAATCAGCTACTGTGAAGGGAGAAAAGTTAATAAAGCCTTTAGATACAGTGTGCCAGAATTAGAGCTTAGGCTTTGTGAAAATTCCAGTGCCATTTTTGTTGGCCTGGGATATAAGACAACTTGCGGGAATCAGTCTCTATACTGTTGAGAAAGGTATCATTGATGTCTTTTAATGTGGCTTGTGTAGGAATACAGCATTACCACAAAACTCCTGAAAGATTTGGAAGTTCACTGTCAACGTCTAGGTCAATACACATGATGTTTTATAATTATACAGCTACTTATGGTGTGAGTTCAACACAAATATTTTTTCAGATGAACCAATTTAATTTAATCCCCTGGTCACAGACTGATAACTCCATATGAAAAGCCTTCTGGTAAAGGCACCATGAGAACCAGAGATGGGACTGTAGCAGAGATCCACTCCAGATAACTGAGCGAAAATTTTAAAGTAATTCCCCCATTTTAATATCATCTTCTTCTAAACAGATTCTTACAATTATGATTAAAAAAATTCCCCAAACATCTGATCATATATAGTAGTACCTAAAACAAAGGCACTTAGTGTCTTGTATGCCATATTTTATATTTATTTTTCTTATAATTTTTATGTTTTGCCTGAATGTATGTCTGCACAACACATACATACCTGGTGCATACAGAGGGTAAAAGACCAGGAGAAGGTGTCAGATCATCTATAACTAGAGTTACAGAGAGCTGTGGGCCAGAACATGGGTGTTGGGACTTGAACCTGGGTCTTCTGGGAGAGCAGCTCTTACCTGCTGAGCCATTTCTTTCTTTTTTTCTTTTTTTAATCTTTTGTTTTGTTTATTTATTGCTTCAAGTTACATCTCCATCATAGTACCTTCTTTCCACCCCTCCCGGTTCCACCTTCCCACCCTCTCCTCCCTCTACCACCCTTCCCACTCCTCTGATGTGGAGTGTCCCTACATATCAACCCCTCTCAGTTCAACAGTCATATGTGGGCTAAGAGCTTCCTCTTGCACTGGGGGCCTACATGGTAGCACCCCTAGTGGAAATTGTCCCCTTAATAGGTAACAAAGTCTATGTTCCTGATCCTTTTGGTGTGTTGGTTGTAGGATAGTTATCCTGTACTATCTGGCTAAAATATAATTATAAGTGAGTAGATGCTATGTGCATCCTTCTGAGTCTGGGTTAGCTCACTCAGGATGAGCTTTTCTACTTCCATCCATTTGACTGTGAATTGCATGATTTCCTTGTTTCTGATGGCTGAGTAGTATTCCATTGTGTTTTCTCCAGTGCCGAGTATTTTATACTTTCTATCTGATTTTCAAAAGAGTTTTGTTCAGAATGTCATCCTGCATGAGAAAGAACAGAGCTTGCACACACAGAAACATGAAGAAGCAGCTGCAAAATAGCAAGTGAAACTGTTTTTGCTGACAGGAAGGAAAACACGGGAGAACAAAACGTTACTAAATGCTTAGTCTGTGGACTTTCCTTCAAATAAGCAGCAGTGTTCTCCTAAAGCCCAGACTGCAATGAAGGTTTCTGAGCACACCACTTTGTTCCCAATTTCTTACTGAGTGTATGGGTGGTGGCACCTGTGACATACAAGGAATCCCCTGACAAGCCCAGACACTCTCTTCCCTGGATGCCATCCAGTAATTAAAGTCAAGCAGATCCAGGGAGGAAACCGGTAAGCCAGGGAGGCATTCTTTGTGTCTCTTGTCTTTCTCACAACACTGGGAGTCACTCTGATAAGGCTACTTCTATGCCTCATGCTCCCAGCTTACTAAGCTGTTGAAACTAAGGGAGAGATAATGGAAGAGAGATGAACGAGCCAGGACCTGAGGCTGGGACTGTTGATGGTGGGAGCCTCTGGGCATGAGCTGCAGGTTCATGTTGGTGCAGACCGGCAGTGCTGAAAACTGTGATTACATGCTATTCCTGCAGGTGAGCAAGGCTGGGGTGTACATTCCAGACTGATTTGAGATCAGAAAGGATGTGTTCAGTTTCCTGCTGTTCCTTTAATTCATTTCCAGTGCTTAGCTCTAGATATACAATGGTAGGGGAGGGCCTCTTTCACTATGATCTGTGATCCCTTCTCATGGGACTGGAACCCAGCCAATGTCTCCAGACTTACTGTCTAATCACAACACCCCAGGCATTCTAGGTAAAATAAATGCATTTAAGCTAGGAAGACTTGGAGTCCAATGTGTCCCTCTGCCAGCAAAAATGTACATGGAGCTGATGTTGGATGGCCTCATAGGGTCAGTACATGTTCATCTCCAGTGAGGGCAGACAGATCCTAGGACTGTTAGGACCTACATGGTGGGACTCATTTTTGTTTTGGTGAATGTCCTGCTAGAATCACCTCTGACTGTGGCCATGGTTCACATGGAACACTTACTGTGGTGGTTTGAATGAGAATGGTTACCATATATATTTGAATTATTGGTCCTCAGCTTGTGGAAATATTTGGGAAGGATTAGGTGGTATGGTCTCATTGGAGGAGATATGTCATAGGGAAGGATTTTGAGGTTTCAAATGACTCATGCCATTCTGAGACTCCATCTCTTTTTCTCGTGGTTGCGTCTTAAGATATGAGCTCATAGTTACTGCTCTAATGCCATGCCATGCCTGCCTGCTGCCTTGCTCCTTGCCTCGATGGTCATGTACTCAAACACTCTGAAATCACAAGCCCCAAATATATTCTTCCGTAAGTTGCTTTTGTCATGGTGTCTTATCACAGTACTAATAATTAAGAGTGTTGGCTGTCAAGAGTGTTATTCAGCTCTCTTGATGGTGCTTGAAATTTTCATTATTGCAGTTAACACTACTTCTAAATTTGATGCGTCTCTAACTAGAATCAAATTCTGAGAATTTTTCAGTAAAGGGTCTGAAATGATGGAAGTCCAGTGTCCTTGACATCACAGGAAGCATGACCAGTGAGTGGCATATGGTGTATTGTATATGCATTAGAGTTCTTCCTAAAGTCTTGGTTCCCTTTGAAAGTAACTGATAGCTGTTTATACATGTGATGTACTCACACCAGTATCTGTCACTTAAGCAATACCACAAATGTCAACATCACCATCTCTTCACTTTGCTTGGCAGTAATGACAAAGCCACATATCCTGTGGTCTTTGCCTATGAACCAATGGGATGGTGAGTCTCCCTAACATTCATTCTCTGCTAAATGCTTTGGAAATCTCCAAGTGCACCGTTTCCAGTCTATGGGAAGTAACCACAGTCATTCCTTACTGAGGTTGTTCTGACCACAAGTTTCCAGCCTGGAAGGCTGAAAACTCCAGCCTGTGATTCATGACATATGGAACAGGGATGCCTCACCAACACTTCCATACCAGTCATGAGTCAGATGAAGACTAACTTGAAAAAACACACAGGCTACAGGAAGAACAGGAAGCAAAATATAAAAGTGTATTTGGGGAGTGAGATGGCTCAGCTGGTGAAAGTGCTGTCCACATCGTCGTGACCCAACTTTAATCCTGGAAACCCATGTGAAAGGAAGAAAACTGACTCCCAAAAGTTTTCCTCTGATCTCTATGTCAATGTTCTAGCACTTGCATGCCCACAATCTCCTATACAATTATGTATACATGATAACTAAGTAAATAAATAAAATTCCTCTAAAATACGATGAAAACGTGAAAGAAAGAAAATTGTGACTTAAGCCAGGCATCAGACATATCTAGCTAGCATGCTTTGTTAAAATATTGCTTTTTCTGTGCATGTTCATGTACAATGTATGTTCATGTACAAATCTACATGTGTAGATGTGTATATATGGGTGTAGAGGTCATAAGACAACCACATCTGTCTTTTCTTAGATGTTGTCTACTGTTATGTAAGATAGAATCTCTCAGTGGCTTGGAACTCACCAAGTAGACTAGGCTAGATTACCAGGAAATCTTCTGGAATCCTTTTGCCTTTACCTCACTAGATCTGTGACTACAAAATGCCCGTCCATTGTTGTCTTTTGTGTGGGTTATCGGTAGGGGGGTCTGGGCATTGAACTCAGTTCCTCATGCTTGGAACTGAATCATGTCTTCAACCCCCATTGAACATTTTTCAATGGCAACATGACAGGTTTTAGTCTATGGAACACTACTTACCCAGAATGCCTTTCGGCATTGAACCATAGGCCAGTGTTGTCTGCATGTTCACCGACTTTCTTCGTTTTCAACCTCTCATCTATAACAATGGCAAAGAGACTTTGAATAGATTTCTTCAGAGTCCAAATGCTAGGTTCCAAATTTGTCTCTTACAAAGCTGTTCTGGTAACCTAATCCCTCAATTCAGCTGAGGGATTTGTTGTGGTAATTGAATCCCTTAATGTTATTTGGGATGGGGTGGGTTTTAATTGGATGAGATGGGGTATAGAAGGTGAGGACCACATGACAACATTAGTGATCTTATAAGAACAAGGAGACCCAAACTTGAATTTTTCCTCTGTCTTGCTTTGAGATACCTCTGCATGAAGTGACATAGTGAGAAAGTTCTGTCCACGTACATCTGTGGGCACCATCATCTCAGAATTCACAGTCTACAGAACAGTGAGCCAAGTAAACTAGCAGTTTAAAGAATATATTGCCCAGCTTCATGCAGTGTTATATTATTCCGATGAAGGTAACAGAATGGACAAAAGGAATACATATTAAAGGGGTATGTATAGATTTCTCTGTATGCCACAGTCTAGTTAGTTTAACTATGGATTTCTCATACTAGAGAATCTGTGAGGCTTAGCAGATGCAGATCACTGAAGGTCTGCAGGTCCCTGAAGAACCAGTGCCTTCTGTACACTGGAGGACTGAAGAAGCTGGGCTCCAATATCAGTGAAGGGATGCAGCGGGAGCAGCAGAAGAGCAGTAGGGTAGATGAACTTGCCAGCAAAAGTGAAGGCAAGCAGGCAAAGGCCAACCTTCTTCCACCTGCTGCTGCTGGGAGGTGCTGTCTGCATTTAGGGTAGTTACTCCCACTTCAAATAACCTCATAAGCCATTCTGTCACAATTGTGCCCATTGGATTCCAGATATATTCAAGATGACAGCCAAGTATTATAACCAAGAAAAATGTACCATAGCTTTCCTCCTAAGTAAGAAAATAACTATCATTTGTCAATGTCTGGCTGCTTGCGTGCCATCACATCCTGGGTTCATGTCCATAAGGAATGTTCTCAAATTGCTACTGTGCTATGCCCACATTGCCTTTGTTAGCCTTCACTATCCATATCTCTGCCTCTGATGGCTGTGAGAGGCTACTGATCTTACAAAAATACTATGACTTCACTTTAGGATATTTTGTGTTTGTTCTCTTGAGAAGAAAAGATATATAGGTAGGTTATTTCAAGTGTCATATCTGGAGTTACAGATGCTTGTGTTGTTTGCTCTCTAGCCTCTTAGGCATATCTTTCTGTCTGATGGGGATAATAGCATACTTCTTTTTTCTTTAGACTGCAAGCCTTCCTAGAAGAAATACCATCCTCTTCAGGGATTTTTATTGGTGCTGTGTACAGGGTGGGGGAAGAATAAATACTTCCAAGCTTAGAAGAATTCACAGTGAAGCACAGAGGACTCTTCTATTGTAGTTTGAATGTGAAACAGCCCTAGGCTCTTGTGTTTGAATGGTTGGTCTACAACTACTAGTTCTGCTTTGGGAGGTTATGGTGTCTGGCCACAGGTGAGTCCCTGAGAGTGACCTTTTAAATGTTATAACTATATCTGGTTGGGGGATAACTCTCTCTGCTTCTTGATCTGCTGAAGTATGAGGACCTTTTCCCCTACTCATACTGCCATATTGTCTTCTTCATGACAGACTATTCCCTCTGTCACAGTTAGTTTTAATTACCAACTTGACACAGCCTAGAGTCATCTGAGAAGGTAATAACAACTGAGCGACTGCCCATATCTGACTGAGCTGTGTCATGTCTGAGGAGGATGGTCTTGGTTGTTAATTGATGTGACAAAGCCAAGGCCACAGTGGGCAGCTCATTTATAGTCAGGTAGTTCTACATTGTGAAACAGCTAAGCATGAGCTTGGAGACCGGCCAACAAACAGCTCATTTTCTTTGAGCTTATGCACCAACTTACCTCAGTGATGGATTACGACCTGGAAGTGTAAGCCAAACAAAAGCTTTCCTCCCTTAGTTGCTTTTGGTCAGAGTATTTTATCATAGCAACACAAACAGAGCCATGACACACTTTGAAACTCTCAGCCAAAATAAAGTATCTTTCTTAGGTTGTTTCTGTGAGGCATTTGGTTGCTGTGAGAAGAAAGGTGGCTGCCCTTTCTTGACTTGTGTCGTTCAAGAAAGATGAACAGATGAAAGGAGAGCTGGAGGACTAGGAAAGGGGACTAGGGAGTGGGGATGAAGAATGTTTTGCAACTTTTCATGTTGCAAGTAAATGAAAGGTTTGAGAACCTGGCTTTACTACACAGTCTTGGTAAAAATAACTCCCCGTCAGTTTTGCATATCCTCAAATGGAGAAAATGCCAGGATGTGCCAGCTTCCAGGGATTATGTTGGAGATCAGATGCATCATTTATTTGCATGATCTGCAGACACCAGACATATGTAATATCTGATTGTTCTTTTTGTATTTCTGTTTAGACTTTGAAGAGTTGCATGTAGCATTCTATTTCCTCCCCAGAAGATGGAAAGGAATTTGCTTCCTCTCTTTAAATCCAGTCAGTGTGTTGCTAAATTCTTGGGGTCCTTAAAATACAGAGATGAATTCAGGTTTCTATAACTTGAGAATAAATCTCAAACATAAGTCCTCTTTAGGGACAGTTGCCATCTCAATTAATAACATATTTATGCAAAACACATGCATTAAGTAAGCTTCAATGTCTTCAAATTTGAGAAAATTCCTGAAATTATACTTTTAAATAAGGAAAATAAATCTTGCTTCCAATTTCTCTTTTCTTTTTCTGCCTCATGGTAGTTTTTCTCTGACTTCTTAGCAAGCACTCCCAACACCGCTGCTTCATGTATCAGACGCCAAGGACACAGAAACCTCTTGTCTAGGGCACCCATGGGAATCTCCCAACAGAGGCTGACTCCTGTCTTCCCCTGGATGTCCCCAAGTTGTTTAAGTTTCTTGAGCATAGTCCTTACTATTCATCAGCTTAGCAGGTGATAGGTCTTGGCTTTTCATAGGAAGCTATAGAGCTGTGTTGTGTTTGTACCACAGAACTGAAGTGTTGGCCAGCCTCAATCGCTCTCCTTACCACATGGAGCTACAAGTGATGGCCAGAAAGGCCACTAGTGCCCTAGCAGTGGCAGTCAAGTTCAGTGTGAGATGAACATGAAGAAAGCTTCTGCTTGGGTATGTCCTCTCAGGGTTCCCATGTTTGACAGCTGTCTCTCAAAGAACCACTGAAACTGTCTTCCTGGCTGCCTGACTATCTTCCTCTGAATTAAGATGAACTCAGTGAAAAACAAGACTGAAAATTTACAGTCTGCAAACATAGCTATAGGCTCCATGCCTAATTGCCCCTAGCCTTCCCTGCATTTAGATTCTAGGAATTTAGAAAGAGAAAGGGATATTTTCAAGAGTGGCTTAACGAGCATTCCACAAGGAGGTAATGGAATGACTGTTCATGTTGACACCTGTAAAAATCTTACTTGAAATTTCCACATTTATATTTCATATTTAAGGTCTTAGGGGCTGCAGAGAGACAGTCGGTGCTGATTTTTCCTGAGGCATGGATGTGCCTCCTCTCACTCAAGACTGATGTTCCATGTCTGATTGTTGGGGACAGCTCACAGCAGCATCTTTGGATCACAACGATATTTATTTCAGGTGGAGACATGGGGAATTAATGTATTCCAGGAGACACCTACTGCAAAGGGACTTTTGCTCTAGACTTTTCCTTTTAGATGTTTTGCTCTTAGAAAACATCAACCTTCTTTTTTTTTTTTTTTTTTTTTTTTTTTTTAGTTTAAGATATTTCTTTTTTCCCCCCAACAGCTCTCCCTTTCAGTTCAAAAAATGGTTCTTTTTCTTATAACTATAAATACAATACAAAACAACAGAAATAAATAGGCCACAATTATAAGAGTTATATGGCTTAGCATACATTCCCAATGTCCAGTCCATATGTTTTTGGCACCTGACTTTAATATTCTACTATCTAACCATCTCCATGCGTTTAAAGTTCTATATCTAACTCAGCTTTCATACTAACTTGCCTCATAATTTTAAAAATATCTTCTTAGATCCAGAACACCCTCTTGATTCCTAAACAACTCAAAATTTAACTATATACCTTAAACTAAAAAAAAAAAAAAAAGAAGGGAAGAGGATGGGGGTTGAGGGGGAGGAGGGTGAAAGGGTGGGACTGGAGGGGGGAGTAGGGAAGGGATTGTGATTGATATGTAACTTGAAGAAATAAAAAATAAATTATTAAAAAAATAAAAAAAAAAAAAAGAAAACATCAACCCTCCACCCAGGGCAAAATAGCTGCAATTTTCTAGCTCATTCCTATTTTTGGCTTTTAGTGCCAGAGGCATTTGAACACCCATGTTGGAGGTTGGATCCTCACGGAGACTCAGGAACCAAGGAGAGCCAAGCTGGTTTAGATCAATTGCTCCCCCTGCTTAAAGACCTAGTAAAAACAGGTTATAATGTTTACATGACTTTTTATGGGTCAGTTTATTACAGTTCTATTCTATGGCCTACAGCAGAGGACCATTTTACAGGCTTTGCCATACTTGACAGTTCTGTGCATCTGGTAGGGGAAGCTGTTTCTTTTCTTCCTTTCATTTTCTCATTTTCTGTTTTATTCCCTTGGTCTACACTTCCTCACGTCTGCAAAACTGCATTTTCACAGGCCACTGCTTGCAAACCATCTTTCTTTTCTCCAGAAACCTGTAACCACATTTAGACCTAATATTCTGTAGACGGTTTGGAGAAAATGCACACTTTCAAATAGTTTTCCATTTTAATTTGGAGGCTTACAAATTAAATGTCTTCAAACAAGGCATTTATCAAAAGACACTCTGTGTGTGTGTGTTTGTATTACATTCTGCAAATCATCTATCTGTATTTGTTAGTTTAGTGAGTAGGAGTGCAAATGCCAGAGCCCAATAAACCTACTATATCACTGTCCCACCATTTGATTGTCTTACCACTTTGGAAAATGCCCTAACCTGGTAGATGCCTCCTCACCAGACCATGGTAAGGGGTAAAAATTAGTTTCTGTATGGGTTGCACATATAGATTTGTTCATTAATTATTGATCAGCACTTACAAACATCTACTGTGTGCTAGGCATGGCCATTAAAGATGGAGAAAATAAGCAACCATAGTTCTTCTGCTCCAGTTCTCCTGGGAGAGGGAGAGAGAAAACACTAATAAACTCACACCAGTGAAACATGGAGCAAGTTGAGAAAGGCTGGGAAAAGCTGTGTGGTGTCTCAGATAGATTGGCCAAGAAAAAGTCCTGGGAGAAGGTGACTGTTGAACAGAAGCCATGAAGTTATCTGTGGCAGACCATTTCGAGCAGAGTCTGGAATGGTGGGAGGCCTGAGTGGGAGGAGCAGTGTGTCAACTGAAATTCCTCTAGACTCCAGCAGTCTAGACAAAGGAGGTAAACATGGGGAAGTTTGATTTGAATAGAATGTGTAGAGGATATTAAAATGACTCCATGATGGAAATAAGGAGGCATGGTGTATGAGAAAGATGTGTGGAAATTATTACTTTGTTTTCATCTGGAGATGAGTCTATAAGAGAAGAAAGACAAGAAGCCAGGAATAAATTCTTACCAGAGAGGTAAAACAGATACCTACATCCTCCATATATGGAAGATAATAGTTTTTCCTTTGAATAGATATCTTGATTTTATTAGCAGAAACCTTAGTTTACAATCTCTTGGCAATGTTAATTTTATTTCTATTTATTATTTTCTTATGTCTTTATTTTAAATGTAGATTCTCTCCTTAAATTATAGTTGCTCTTAGTATTTTTTGTTGTTGTAAATATTAAGTTTGGCATATTTCTGCTGTGTGGATTATGGTTTCGAAAACAAGAATGACGAGGTCCTGAGATGCCTGGAAATCTGCAGAGACAGAGGAAAACTTGTAGTTCTACAGGGGTTAGGTACTGAGTGGATATTTGGTCTGGCAGAAACACATTCATTCGTGGGTCAAGTTCAGCCACTCATATCTTACACTGGGAGATGAGAACAGTGGATATGAAGTCCTCAAGAATGGCTTTCAGTTCCCCCATGGATTAATCTCCTCTGTATAGTCTTAGTTGTTCCAAGGCCTGTGTGTCAGCCCAGGCCAAAAGCTCTTCCTGTGAAAGGAAGTGCCTCCTTGCATTGCCAGCAAATGATGACAGTGTGTTAGGAGAGGAGATTTTTTTAATGGTAAAGTCTATATGGAGCAAGTGTGTGTGTGTGTGTGTGCATGTGTGTGTGTGGGTATATGTGTGTGTGTGTGTGTGTGTGTGTATGTGTGTGTGTGTACATGTGTGTGTGTGGGTGTATGTGTGTGTGGGTGTGTGTGTGTATGTGTGTGTGTGTGTGCATGTGTGTGTGTGGGTGTATGTGTGTGTGTGTATGTGTGTGTGTGTGTGTGTGTGTGTGTGTGGGTGGGTGTATGTGTGTGTGTGTGTGT
>CAJQZJ010033015.1:2700956-2735179 GCA_907164525.1 Lophiomys imhausi | reverse complement strand
GGTGAAGTTGGGAGGGGCTAGGACTTCACTCCTCAACTTTGCTCTGCCAATCATGCCTGAAATTCCAGCCCAAGAGATGAAGGCTTTACACCCCTGACCCCTATAAAATGCAAACATTGCTGGGAGGGACCATAAAGTATGCAACGCTCTCTGTGAGTTTATCAGATTCCCTCCTTTCTCGCCAGCACAGACAGAAGGGTGAGGATGAGTGGGGAATGCAAGGGTATAGTGTTGGGTGTGGTAGGGACAGTGAGGGACACCTTAAGTTGGACCTGAATGGCTCATAACTGCAGAGGCTGACTGTCAGGCCAATGAAGTGTAGAGTGCAAAAATGTGCTTATAGTAGCTTTTGTGTGGGGAGCCAGAAGTAGCCGCAAAGCATGGTAACATCCAAATAATTGTTCAATAGTTCCCACTTATGCAGTGGCAACTAAAATCATTTATATGATTGGCTTCAGAGAGGCAGCTGGGGAGCTGGGTTTATTCGCCAAGTTGGTCTCATTCAGCCGTTTGAAATAGCAGGCCCCCTCATCTGTTAAAATAATATATATATATATATTCTCTTGAATTTTTATGAGTTGGACTCATCACGTCTCTGTTTCTGCTTAAAAAAATAGTAAAAGCTCGAATATATAACTGGTTTCCATCCCCAAGAGTGGGCACACATATCATATTACGTGATCCTTGGAAAGCATCCCTTCCTTTGCAAAACCCAGCCACACTTGGATGTTTTCTTATGCTCAAATTGACTCTCTTTGCCAGTGGTTGGACACGGTCTCACAGTACAGGTGGTCATATCAAAATCAGGAAGAAACATACGGTACACGTTTTTACTCCTTATCATGCAAAGGACTAATATTAGAAGATAGCCTCTCTGTATTTACTTTTTGTACAGGCCACACAGACACACGCCAAGAAATGTATTCTTTGTTTAGATCTAAATGGCGACTTCAGCTTTCACTGGAGTTTTCAGTGAATTATTAGTTTTTCTTGGAACTTTTAGACAATGGCACATTTTTGGAGAAATCCCGAAACCCACGTAACTCAAAGCTGGCAGCCACACCTGCAGTTGTGCGGAGGAAAACAAAGGACCAGAGATTCCCAGGGCAGACACAATAGAAAGTGGCAGAGGGAAAGGAGAGTCTGGTTTGTCAACATTTTCTCCATCTGGTGTTCTGATGCCTGCCTTAGGTTAGAGCCTGAAATTTGCACTCCTTTTAAAATATTAAAAACCGGGTTTGTGAGATAGTTTATTGGAAAAAGAATCTTCCACCCAAGCCTGATGCCCAAGTTCATTCCCTAGATTCAACATAGTGGAAAGAAACAACAAACTCCCACAAGTTGTCCTCTGATCTCCACATGTGGGCTATAGTATGAGTTTACATATGTACACACACACACACACACACACACACACACACAAACACACACATACACACTTATTTTATCTCTCATGTAAGAGTAAAAGAAATCATGTGCTAAATAAATGAACAGAATGGCGTGGGGGTCTAGAACATACAAAGGACCCTGCATGGAGTACAAGTGGGATCGTCTAGCAGCAACAGAACTGTCTAACACGAGTGTGTTCCAAGCTTGTCTAGGTGTTTCACTCAACATAATGACTGGCTTGAGAGTTTGAAAGCACTTTCTGTGAAGTACACTTTCCTGTAGATCCATAGGAATGAAGACACAAGTATTACAAATTTTCAAATATGTAAGGTTAAATTTGTGACTATTGGAATTGCATCATTTCAAAGGGGGTTGTCCCAAAGTTTGCTGATTCCTTAGAATTATAAGTATCCCAGAAGTGCTAAATGATTGAAAAACAAGTCGAAAAAGTGAGACCAGCAAACAAGCAACCTTTGTGAGGTGCAGCCTCAGTTCCTCCATTGTAGTTGACTCTCATGCATATGGATTAGCACTTTGTCTCCTACCCCATTTGGCCTAGTGTTCCTCTCCACTAACTTTCACTGACTTGTGGGGTCAAGGTTATAATTTTAAGTTTGTATTTTATAAAATATACAGTGTTCCTGTGTAGAAAGGATGCACTAAATATCTTGGGCAGGTCAAATGCTTTGAGTCTGATGTTAAATTACTAACAGGTTTTCTATTTATTACAACTTTACTTAATCCATTAAAGTACAACAGATATTTTTATTTTAATTTTATGACCATTTATGAATGGACAAACACTGGACACTCAACTTTTTTAATGTTGAAAATAGTATTAAGTTTTTACTTCCTTATTATAGCTAAACTATGATGTGTTTTATATATCACATACAAAAATACAATTGTAAAGTCATTAAGATTAGTTCCTAGGAATAATGGGTTTAAAAAAATTCAACTAGATATTGTTTTATTATAGCTTTTAGATATTGGTGCAGGGTGGGACATAAGATCCATACAGAAATCATAATTATATTTTGTGATAAATGTGTTATGGCCAAGCATTACCACTGAGTTGATATTTCAGGTCAGAAAAGGGCTTGCCCAAGTTGAGAGGTTAATAGGAATGGCAGCACTTGAGTAGGGCCTGAAGGGTATGCAGAAATAAGGCAGTGGTCCAGGACAAGTATGTGGTAGATGCTTTGATTTTTTAAGAAACACAGTTGTGTTGAGTGAATGTGTTTTTGTTTTGGTCTCTAATATGGGATGTAGGGGTGCTTTGTCCACTGCTAAAAAACAGACTCGTGAGAGGGGAATGAAAAACACCCTGATGGAAGAGCATGTGATATTTTGCCAGCTGGAAACTGTCATATGTGGGGAACATACTTTTTGATGTAAAACATCCTTTGATGGACAGATTCCTTGGAGAGTGCATGGTCCTGGTCAACAGAAAGTATCTCATGCAGAGGATATGAGATTGGCAAATTAGAAAACTTCCTTGTGTGATTTTGAGTTGGTATAAATGGAGGTCCCTGAAATGCAGAGGGACTTTTTGCTTGGCATTGCCTCTCATTACTTCTCATGGCTGCTTCACTTTGAAAGACTCCGGACAAAGCTTTGTCGAATTTTGCTGCTGCCAAGACTTGCTGAAGATCGTGGCCCAGGTAGGGCTGAGCCCAAGTCGGCCCCATTTGGGGTGGCAAATGCTGCTTCTTCTTCAGCTGTCATTGCTGGTGCTCCTGGTTAGCTGTGTTCCTGTTGCTGCTGATTACTGTGTTCCCATTGCTGTTGAAACCTGTTCTAGTGTATGCTGTATGGCTGGCTTTCTGGACTCCTGACAAATTTCCCCAAGGACCTATAACAAAAGAAGTCTACACTAATGATATCCTTTCTCCCATACCTTCGGTTGATGGGTTGGAAGGTTGATAACTTTAAATAAATAGTTTGAAAATAAAAGTACGTCTTCAAAGTATACACTAAATACTATAGACATTGCAGGAAAACAGCTGGAGAGGATGTGCTTTGCTCACATGAAGGGAGGCTATGAGAAAGAACTTGCAAAACTCCATTGTGTAAGGGCTCAACGGATATCAGTGTGGACCAGGTTTCTTAGCACTGATTGACCAATGACAACTATGATCAGAGAAATGGACAGGACCTTCAGTCTTTGAAGATGAACTATGAGAAGTAGGTCACTCTGATGAGAACAGCAAAGGAGTGAGATTAATGAAACTATGTGGTGGATCCCCTCCTAACTGGGCCCAAAGAAAACATTGGCTGTGGGCTCTAACAGGGGTGTGGCATGCAGACAATGAAAGGTAGACAGAGAAAATAAATACTGTGAAACCAGAATTAAAGTGGACTGGGCAGTGGAGAAAGTGAATGTGACAGAAACCTAGGCCAAAGACTACGTCTTGTGAAGGTGCTGGATTCTGCTAGGCTCTTGTGGTGTGTGGTATGTGGGAAGTTGGAAATGTAGGAAAATGGTGCATCATAGGCCTAAATCCAGAATTTATCTACAAAAGTGCATCAGAAATGGAAGGAAAAAGCTAAAGTAGGGAACACTCCACATGCATTTCATGAATTATTTAAACTTTTTGAAATAGGAACACATGTTATTTTTAAAGTGTATTTATTTCCTTAAAAGAATGAAATGGATTGAATGTTTGGAACACCTCATTTTTTGGCAATATTCTTGTAATAGAGAATTAGTTGTAAGAGAAGAAAAGACTCCAGCATTATCCCTCATCTTTATTTCATGTTTATTTTAGCAATGAAATCACCATTAGGCAAGGTCTTTAACCAAATATTTATGTTGTTTAATATCATTCTGATTAACTTATAATATTTTCAGCTAAAAATGGGTGAATTTTTAAATGAAACACAATGTACTATGAAATTTTATTGGGATCTAAGAAGCCTGCCTTTAAAAAAAAAACAGCATTTAAGCAATGATTAGCTGTTCGGCCTTCTCTCAGGAACACTTAGCTAAAAGATTTCCTGATTTGAGATCAGCCTTCTGTAAATGGGATGAGACTCTATACTCTTCTCATGATGAACATAGCCATTTGTACATTTAATTTTCAGTGCCCCAGCACCTGCAGTGATTCGTCTCTTTTCCTGCTTATTCTCAGAGGTGACATGTCCTGAGAAAGTAGATTTTCCTATGGCTCACATGGCACCTGCCCCTCAACCAGACAGATGTGGTGACCTTGCACGTTCTTCACCAGTGGCTCTCAGTTACAGTGCAATGTGGATTAAAGATGAATGGTTCTGTTCCTCCTGGACAGTTGAATGCTCTCAACACTTTCTCCACAGCATCACCTCAAAGGGGAGATCTAATTAGTCAAAGAATCTTTCCTGCTGGGTGTGACATTTTCTCAGACATGATGTCACCTTCCAAAATTTCTTGGCTCACTGAAGGAAATGTGAAACATGTTGACATTAGGCTGAAGATTAATTGGGTTCTAATTTTTAATTTTGGAAATCTTCTTGGTCTTTTTGAGTGACAGCTGAGATCAAACTTGTGAATATATTGGAATAAATTACCTAAGGGGACACTCACTATCTTTAGGAACTTTGTGATATTAATGAAATTGTCATGCAAGTAGTATGAAGTTGTTCCTGGGCAAACTATGATACTCACTCTGAACATTGTGTCAGGTTTCAGTCTGGGATTAAATGAAATTTAAATAAAACTGAACTGAATTATCCCGGTATTTGAAGTTTCAGGAATTTGTTTCAGAACTTTTTAGACAATCAAATTTCTGGAAAGGTTTTAGAAAATTGTCTGGCTTTGTGATTTATTGTTACTGTTTTCAAGTTTATGAGTTTTTAACTTTAACCCAATATGGAATTCTAATAATTCCAGTAATTATTAGTGTACACATTTTGAAATTAAAACATGCAATTTTAATTTAAATTTATTTCTACTTTCTTTCACATCCAAATAAATTCATGGAATATGTGTGAATCAATATTTTAGCTTTGAATTTAGAGTTAATGCTATTTTAATAAGGCTGAAATTTAAAACTAACCTTGAAGCACAAATATTCATGCATATACATTTTATATATTATATACATATACATATATAATTATACTTGTTTTATCCATAGGAAATGAGGCAGAGAGTACTTTAATAAAATGTTTCTCACATTTGTTGTGAGACATAATTATATGTTAATACCAAGAATAGCAGCCCTCCTGCTAATTATAACAATAACTTTTAGTAGTTGAAGTGATTTTTCCTTAGATATAGTGCTAAGTGTATTTAACAAAGTTAAGGGAAACTATTATGAAAACACTCTGGTGGTTTAAGGAGGAGTATGTCATCCCGAGGCTATCTGTGTGAGAGTTGCTCCTGTACTTGGACGTTTATGAGAAGTTCTTCCTTAGAAGCTGCAGAAGGTCAGTTCCAAGAACATCTCACCAGACAAGAAAGAGTTCAGACATTTCATGTCAGATGCCTTACCAACGGCTGTAGATAGGCTACCTTAGGCTTGAGGAGCTAGGTGCCAGAATTTGGTTGCAAAATAGAAGTAAACTTGTAAACTGGTAGAAGAACAAAGTATGGTAGTGCAGTATGAGGCATTTGTACCCCAGAGAAAAGCCAGAGACCTTTCCAGTGGCAAAGGCTGGCACATAATTTCAGGTCTACATTGACTTCAAAACTGGATCTAGAGACTCTGTTGCTGAAAAGGTAATGAAGGAGAGCCTGGTACACCCAAGCAGGGATGAAGTAACTGGCTTGACACTGCTCCTTCCATGAGCCAGATTCAGGCCTCCATATCTGCTTTATAAATCATGATGCAGCACTTACATGGCATGGCTAGCATATGATAGGAAGATGAGGTCCAGAGCTTTGTAATACTAGACCAGATATGTCCTGGGGGAAAAGTTCAGAGGCTTAGAGTTAATCCTACCATTGCTGGAAAGTCCATGGAGGTTAGACAGGTAACCCAAGTCACTGATTTTGCAGTTGAAAGAATGCCTGTAACTTCCAGTTGCAGAGTATGGGATGGAGGTTTATAAACAAAGCCATTTTCAACTCAAAAGCAAAGGATTGCAAGGCCCTGACTACTCCAAAAGACACACAATGATAGTTGGTGGTGGAGGAAGGTGATTGGTAGTAGTTTGCTGCCTTGGTGAGAAAGGAGTAGGAGGCAGATCCTTGATGTGTTTAGGGCTGACATCAGTAGTATTTGCTGAAAATAAATGTACAAGTAGCAAAGGAAAATAAATAAACATGGTGCCTGACTTCTTTCTGTGCAAATGGTCATGGGCTGAGTCACATCTCACAGGCTCGGCAATTTTATTACTGTTTAAAGTTATCCGAACTTACCAGAATCTCTATTTTTTCTTATATACCCGTGGAACCCCCCCTCTACCCCAGGTGGCCATCACTCAGCTAATACCACCCTTTCATCTTACCACCCACACGTTGCCTCCTTGGAAACCCAGATTCGTCTTTAACTAGCCTCTGTTAGGGGCGTGTGCAGACATTTTGCTCCCACATCCTAAATTTCTGTTGAACACTTTTCATTCAAAGTGTGCCTCATTTTAACAGCGAAGGAAGATGCCCAGGACATGAAAGTGCTGCAAACAATGATGCCTTTTAAAGGTCTAGGCGCACATGTGTGGATGGCATGTCAGGGTGGAGACAACCTGCTGATGTATGTGTATGTGCCTTGTTCCAAAACAGATCTGAAATGTCTGGGAAGAGGTCTGAGCACTGATGATTAGGAAACCCGACTCCGGCATGTAAACTGTGTAGAATGTTTGATGATGGAAGAGTGAAAGCCCTTTCCATCAGGACACATCTGAAGGTCCCTTGCTACCTTAGCAGGCTGGACCAGGAATCGGGGACAGACCTGATTTTTCGGCCTGGCTCTGCTATTTATTAGCCCCGTGGCCTCAAGGAAATCAGCCTTCCTTCTGAGCCTTGATTTTATTCTTTATTGAAGGTGAGTAATAACATATACTTGACCAGTTTGCTAGAATATTCTAAGATCTCAGTTTGAAGTGCTTAAAACCTCTATTTTCTTAGGAATGATTTTTCTTTTTTTGGTGTTAAGATATTAATTAGGGGGCTGTAGAAATGGCTCAGTGGTTAAAAACACTAGCTGGTTTCCCAGAGGACTTGAGTTTGATTCCCAGCACTCACACGTCAGTTAAAGGTAATGTCACTCCAGTCCCAGAGGATCCAGTGGCACCAGGTGGTAGTATGGTACATGGACACAGATGCAGACAACACAGCCCATACACATAAAACAAGTAAAGTAAAATTTATCTTTAAATTAAAAAAAATTTAAAAATATATTAAGTAGGATGATGCATTCACTTCTTGATTCATACATTGACACACTTGAGGCTTACTGAAAAGTACTCTGGATCAGACTGATTAATGGAGACACATGGATGAAGCTATCCTTACTTTTTGGTTCAATATCATTTAAGGATTTCCAAATGTTACAGAAACCAGAGTTCAAAGAAAATAAAACAATGTTCGAGAAAGTATAAGAAGGGAGTAGAAGCTCACTAGAGCTTCAGCCAAGGTAGGCAGAGTTGGTAAGTAAGTCATTATAGTTCAGGAAGGAGGAAAGCATATGTCTGAAATTGCACATGCTTATCTAGGTAGTAAGGTGTGCGTGCATTTAGAACACGCATGTGGTTGAAAGGGGCACACATGAGTAAGACAGAAAGAAGGAGGGACTTGGACTTGATTGGCATAATAAGGAAAAACAATAAGAAATTTGAGAAAACAAGTGGTCCGTACACCACACACAATACCCTTCCATCCTATTGTATATAAAGCCTAAGCATTTGCCATTTTAAATGTTTATAGTGTGTTATTGACCCTGATTTCACTCTGGTAAATTATCATTTTTAAAAAGTAACTTTACTAATAGTAAAGTACACCTTTTATA
The DNA here is from genome assembly GCA_907164525.1 of Lophiomys imhausi. NCBI lineage: Eukaryota > Metazoa > Chordata > Mammalia > Rodentia > Muridae > Lophiomys > Lophiomys imhausi. The sequence goes on along the minus strand of CAJQZJ010033015.1, from coordinate 2,726,861 downwards.
TTCTTGAATGCACATACTAAAAGTAGTTAATACTATACATTTCAATAGGCATTTATTTATTTAAAAATTGTGTGTGTGTGTGTGTGTGTGTGTGTGTGTGTGTTTGTTCACTCATCTTTCAATACATGTGTGGAGGTCAGAGGGAACCTTCTGAGAGTCAGTTCTTTCCTTCCACTTTATGGATCCCAGAGATTACACAAAGGTTGTCAGGCTGGGCTTCAAGAGCCCTTATCTGATGAGCTGTCCCATTGGTCCCTTAACAGAGATTTATACCTGTACATTCATCTTCACAATCTAGTAGAATCATAAAGATTACTTCTCAAAAATTCCTGAGCCTCCTTTGTAATGACTCCCTCCTACCCTCTTCCTTGCCTGTCTTGGCAAACTCTGGTGCACATTTTCCCCACTGGAAATTAGCTTCAATTTTCCATAGCTGTACATTAAGAGAATAAAACATCATGTTCTTGTATTAGCATATACTACTTGAACAAAGTAATGGCTTTCATTATGACAGTTTTGTAAATACATTCATGATACCACTTCTGGGCATATGCCCTGTGATTGCTCGAATGAAAAATGTATCGCACAGGATCAGGATTGAACACTTGGTGTCATTGTCTGGGAATATGTGGCCTTATGTCAGTGGGGGCAGACTTTGAGAGTTTATAGCTTTCCTTCAACTCTGGCTCACTCTTTCTGCTTTGTGCTCCTGGTTGAAGATGTGAACTCTCAGCTTCTAGCCCTAACCATTTGCTGCCCAAAGCACTTTGTGCATCACCATTATAGGCTCCCCTTCTGGAAAGATGCATTAAAATTACCTTTTCCTTTTATAAGATGCTTCTGGTTATGACATTAAATCACAACATGAAAGTACTACACATTCTGAAGAATCAATGGTCTGTTTTTGTGGTGGGCTTTTCCACTCAGCATGAATAACTGAGAGCCATCCGGACTGTAGCATCATCAATTACTGCCCTCAGTGGTCCATGGTATGGATTTGTGGACGAATGTAGGGCTTGTTTCTGGCTTGAAGAAAGTCATTCTTTTAGCTCACTTTCAATGACATATCTCTGCACATCTTGACTTTGAATCTCAGAAAAGATGGGGATGCCACTGAGTTGATTTTTCTACCAAAGGATGAGAAAGATTTGGTTATCGGTTATGTCATATACTGATGTTGGTGATACAAGTGTGACTTAGCACTTCAGATTGTCATGTTACTTCAAGCTTCTCACCTAATAACCACATAGTAGAAGCTGTGTGTCCAACAGCACATCTGAGCCATGTATCAGTCGTGTATTTGAAGCTGTGGTTGCAGCATACTGGGAAGGTATCTTTCCACACCAGAAGCCCATATGTATTTATTCCCAAGTCTTAACTCTTCCTGCCAGATATATGAGGCAAATTCAAAGTTTGAAAGCAATTTCATACTGTGATCCCTCAAGTCTTGTTCTGTTTTATGGTCTCTAATGATAAATTCTGACTTTATTGGCAACATAACTCTAGTTTTAATCTACTGTCCATTATCAAGTCTGTGGAGGAGATCATTCATTGGCAAGGTCACAGATGCAAACATGACCTAGAATGCCAGATCTCCCAGCTCTGTGTTATTTTTATACATTGTTTAAATATTAGAGTCATATCAACACTAAAATCAAACTGTTCTTGAGGTCCTTTAAAAAATTAAACCTTCAAGATAGTGATCAAGTCCAAAACTTTCCTGTGGAAATGCAGTATCAAAAATTGTAACCCAGTAAAGTAAAATGGTTCATTTAAAAATTCACATTCATTATTTGTGTTCCTGCAAAATCATAACCCAAAGAGAAACTTGCTAAATTTATTCATACTTTCAGTTTTTTACAAATAGAATCCTTATTCTTGGTTCATTTCACCCTTTTCACCTTACCGAGGTGACAGCCAACACTCAGAGATGCCTCTCCAATACCATTTAAATCTAGAATAGAAACAGACACAGGAGCTATTCAAATGATGGATCCCGAGACAGAGCAGTATTAGAGATATTCATGAAAGTCCAAAGCTTCTTTAGAATGTTCAAGGGATTCTAAACCCTTCCTGAAGAATCTGAGATATTATGAAATTTTTTTTTGCTTTATTTATTTCCTACAACTCAATAAGCTTTCTCCAAATAAGTGGATGAAATTAAAACTCACTTCTAGGGCCACCTCTAGCGGAGTAAAATCAGTGATGAGCTTTCCCATTAAGTTCCAGGGGTGCAGTAAATATATTAGCTTGCTGTTGCCTCCTCCGTGGACCAGCATGTGGCAGTAGCAATGGGAATGGAGTTGTTTACCCATTCTGTCCTAATTGCCCCCCTAGGCTGTTACCAGCAGAACTGGGTTTCTGACAAATGAGCAGTGAAGGCCTTGGCATCTCCTTCCAGGGTCTGAACGGTGGCCCATCCAGGGCTTTGCCAGTACAAGCAGTGGTGGTGTTTAATAAAGATGAGCATCCATGTAGAGCCTTGCTCTAAAATTAACTCTGCAATCAGAACTTACTTCTAACCACTTAGTGTTTTGGATATTAACACATGTTGAAGATTATTTGAAAATATTCAAGTAGGGGTAAATGACTGCAAAGCATTATCAAGATTTCGTGTTATAGCACATTTTATCCAGTGACTGTAAGAGAAATAGCTGCATCCAGATAGTATAAAAGCGTTCTTACAACACGGATATTGGGTTTTGCTCTAGTGCTGTAAGAGGCCCTAGTGGGTTTCCTCCCAGGGTCTGTACACCTTCACCATGGAGAGGAATCTTTGCAGGCCCACCTGCTTCCTAAGCTCCCTGCTGTGTTCTGGCCTTAAGAAGAACTTAGTGAGTTAGAGACAAGTCTGAAAATGGAATAGCCAACTGTTCAACTTTAATTTCATCATGGCCTTCGTGGTTCAGCTCATATATCAGCCTATAAATGGTTAGGGAACAGTGAAGCCACTTCTCCAGACACATAAATCTCATCTTCCCTTATTTCAAATTACCTTTGTCCCTACTCTCCTTTAATCCATCTTCTCCATGCCATCTTTCCCCGTAACTCTTGGACTTTGGAAAACTTGAACTTTCTAAGCTTTATTGTTCCATGCCCTCTTAACCTACCTTCCATTTCAAGATTGCTGCTGTGTTGGCCACCTCGATCTCCTTGCCCGTCAGCACCTGCTTGACTTCTTGGTATCTCCATTTCCTCTTGCTGAATTAGGGAAGTAAATTTGGTTGTACAAGTCAGAACATTTCATTTTCTCCACTGACTTTATCTGACTTTTACAAACCAATATTAAAATCGACACAACACCCTCTTCCTGGTCTTGATTCTAGTTGCAAAGATGATATATTGGATGGAAGCTGCTCACCATAGCAAGAGCACCATTAAATGAAGATCACATTAGAACTTAAAGATAAAACCTCCTCGTGCCTCTTAGACAGGCGGACATCTGCAGGACACAGACTCTGATGTTATTGAAGACCTAGAGCATTCAATGCTTATGATTCATTCTCCAACTGCCACTGAGACTGGCCATCCCTTGAAATGGCCACCATTCACCTTCTCTGTAATCTAGTCATCACCACCCTGTATATTTCTGTAAAACAAATGGAAGTTTGTAGTACTAACATGACACGTACATAAATTAAATGTCCAAATGGTCATGCTATAATAGAAATTGTGCAGCAACAGCTCAGGAGAACAATTAATAAACAAACCAGTGTTCTGGAGGAGCAGGAATGACTCTGCCCTGGATATGAAGGTTGATGGTATTTGGAACCCCATGTGGCAAACCAACAGAGCCAGATATGAGTGCGTGCTGCATGATTTCCTCTCTATGGAGGTCCAGAGCAAGCTGTGCCCCATTATGGCAAAGCCCTCCCTGCAATGTCTCTCTCTGGAGTGAGACAGGAAAGAGCAAGAGGAAAATTTCTGCCGTGAAGGAAGTCTGTGCAAATCCATCGGGGTGCTGCCATGTAGAGATGCACATTTGTCAAACCTCTGCAAGTGGCAAAGAAGACCTGGGCTGTCCTCTCTGTGTTTGCCAATGAACATGTTCAACAAATGTTCCTACATCTCTCCAACTTAGTCCAAGTTTAATCTGTTTTCAGAAATCTTGAAGCACTAGTTTTGTTAGTGCTTCAGCTTCCTCAGTGTTTTCTGCACATCCTATTCTTGGCATCCTCCCTTTCTTCTAGAGAGGGAGGCTTCCTTTAAAAACAATTATTGTATGGTCCTGCTGTCACCATAGGGAACCTTTTCATTCTCATTTCTGAAAACTTCTTGAAGTAGCTTTTCTCTTGTTTGATTCAGACCCTCTAATCACATTAAAGTTACTGCAATGGAGTCTTAGCCCAGCATTCTGTTAGTGCTACTCAAAATAATTTGATGGATAATGTCTGTGCATAGTGTTCTTGTCTTTATTCACCTGCTAGTTGGGTCTGACTATGTTGTATACCCTGAACAGTCTCCTGTATTGTCTCATCTGCCCTGACTCTGACAGATTTTCCTTCAGATTCTGATTCATGCTCAATGCCTTTTTCCTGAGTACTTTCTCTTACTACCAAAGGGGTTATGAGCACATGCCCCAGATCCTGTTGCTAGTGGGAAAGTAATATGTACAAAATGTGTAGATTAACTGTCATGTTTTTGTCTTAAATCTGAATTAAATGCAATGTGTCATTATTCTTGCTGGTCCCCCACGTCACTCACATTCAAAGCTTGAACTCTTATCAATTGAGAAATACCTTCTGGTAGCATCATTGCCTTTCTTTCTTTCTTTCTTTCTTTCTTTCTTTCTTTCTTTCTTTCTTTTTTTTTTTCCAGACAGGTTTTCTCTGTGTAACAGCTCTGGCTCACCTGGACTCAATTTGTGGACCAGGCTGTCCTTACTTTGTAGACCAGGCTAGCCTTGAACTCACAGAGATCCACCTGCCTCTGCTTCCCTAAGTGCTGGGATTAAAGGTATGCACCACCACCTGGAACTAGAGAGATGGCTCAGTGGTTAAGAGCACTGGCTGCTCTTCCAAAGGAACCAGGTTCAATTCCTGGCAATCACATGGCAGCTCACAACTGTCTGTAACTTCTATTCCAGGAGATCTGTCACCCTCACACACACACAGAGGATCATTGTCTTTCTTGGCATGGCCTCAGCAGTGACAGGCAATGGAAGAAAACCCCAGAGCCCCCCAAACCCATTCTGTTGGCTAGTTTTTATTAACACAAACTAGAGTCACTTGGAAAGAAGGAACCGCAGGTAAGGAATTACGTTCGTAAGATTGGCCTGTAGGCAAGTCTATACTGGAATTTTCTTGATTAACGATTAATGTGGGAGGTCCCAGCCCACAGTGGGAGGTGCCACCCCTAAGCAGGTGGCCCTGGGATTCCATATGAAAGCAGGCTGAGCAAGGTAGGGGGAGCAGCCAGCAAGTCCCATTATGTGATCTCTACTTAAGTTCCTCCAGGTTCCTGGCTTGAGCTTCTGCCTTACCTTCTCGTAATGATGGATTCCACTCTATAAGGCACAGTAAAGTCTTTGCTCTTCAAGTTGGTTTGGATCAGTGTTGACCAAGAAAGCAAACACCTGAGTTAACTTTAATTTCTTCTTAATGTATTCCTCAAACTCAGGTAACCTGTTGTTCTTAATACGGTTTGAGTGTGAATTATTACCTGCAGTCTCCTGTGTCTGGGTAACCAGATGGGGGCGTTATTGTGGGAAGTTGTGAGATCTTTAAGGGTTGTGACCTAGCTGGAGGAAGAGGGTCACTCCTCAGCTAGTATTAGGTGTTATAGTTGACTCTGCTTCTGCCATGCCCCCCTCACCCCTTCTTTCTCTTTCTCTGCTTTCTCTTACAAGCTATGTAAGAAAGACTTGCTGCAAGCTTCTGTTGCCACAGCTGCAAACCTAGCTCACTCTACTGTAGGTGAGTTCATCCACATGAAGGACTGTGTGTCCTCAAGCTATGAGCCAGAATAAACCTTTCTTTCCTTAAGTCACTTCTTTCAGGTATTTTATCATAGCAGCAAGACAAGTGGCACATGTATGTTTACCATTAGACTTTCATTCAAGTAGTTTACTGTTCTTCATATTTGGTCAAGCCCTCATCTTCTCCCACCTAAATATCCACAGGGGCTGGTAAATTGCCCCCTCATCTTTTATTTTTTCCCATGAGAAATATAAAATTTGCAAATCTTATGGCCAGTCAACTCAGTTGTGCCCATGGTCAAATATATTAAAGGCTATTATGGGCTAGTTGTACATATCTATCTGGAGTGTACCAGATGAGGAATGATGCTAAACTAAGTAAACCCTGATGAGCATATGTGTTGAAGTATATGGCTGACTGGGCACTTGTTCCTACCAGAGTGAATATTGGATTTTAGTCTCAATGGTTGGTTTGATGGTATTATATAAATATATAACTCATCAAGGCTGTTACTTCACACACTTTTAAACAATCGGCTTACACATTATTTCATGCTCCTGTGCAATAGGTAGGCACTACCAGCAAACATATTGCAGCTTGTCAGTGCCTACACTACTGAAGGAAATGACACTGCCTTCCATGGCAAGCATCACTGATAATGTCTATCTGGTAAACCACTTGTATATGGGAAAATAATCAAGACAGTGGCCAGAATCTATGAGTTATCTAAATCCTGAATTCTGTATGTAGTTTCATTACACATTGTAAGAGTGTTAATTTCAGGTATTTGAACATTGCTATTTATTTCATGTCTAGTTTTTAAGAATGAAAGAGTATCAAATATATGTGTGCTAGGCCCACTTTAACGTTCTGTGTGAGCTATGCATTTTATCTTCATTGATTTAATGTTTTAATAAATAATATATCTGATATACATATAACTACAGTTAACTAACTGCTCTTATATAGAGTGGACATGTCCAAAGGCATCATAATCTTCATGTTGTAGATTCTATGATATGTTTTATTGAAGACATTTATCTTCAAGACATAAAACTACAAAATAGTCTGTCTAGGATATAACAAAAATAATTCTAATAATAAAACATTCTTAAATAATGTATACCAATATTTTATGAGGTTTACAAGATTAAAAGCAATTGCTTGCTGTATAATTTGTGGTAGTGACAAAGGAGAGCCCATCACACTGATGCATGCTCCAGAGTGTAGTGATGTGTTGGGGAGATGCAAGGATAATTCTCCTGCTGCTGTCCATGCAGGGGACATTATGAAGTGAATCATGCTCATGGGTTATAACAGACTACTTGAAAATATTGTGAAAAAGTTCATGGACATGAAAATAGTGGATTTTTAATAAGGCATTGTTGTCTTTCTTCATATATTTTTGAAAACTAGTAAAATTTGCCATCCTTCTGTCTTCATAATGGGTGTTCCTTCAATTTCTACCCCCTTAAACTGTATCTACTTGCAAAGATCTACCCATTCTTCCAGAAATAGATGAAGCACTAAGTCTCTCACATAGTCATATATTCCCTAAAATTAAATTGTGGTTTTCATTTGCTGAACAACTAAAGGGCTTGCCACCATGTTGTTTGTTTGTGTCCAGGTGTGACGCGCCTCTGCCCTGGGGTATGATATGTGCTTTCACAGTAAAATGATCTCGTGAGTGGCTTTTTATAAACCAACTCCCCGGAATCAACAATGAAGGATAAAAGGTAGAGATATGACATCAGTGAAAAAATGCTTAAGTAGTTTATGTGACTCTGTGTTCAGTATTCAACACTGAAAAAAACTAGTTGGAGAGAAAAAAGAGAAAATAACCAGAATAACCAGCAAGTATTCTATCTAAGATCTAAGATCTTTCATGAAGACAGATCACATAATTCCATAAAGCTACGTTCAGAGAAGTCACGAAAAGACAGCAGAAGTAGATAAATTGAAAGTTGGCAGTGTTCAAAAGACATCAGATATATGGGAAGAAGCAGGCATTTGGAATAGAATAGTAGAGAGAATTGATACTGCTGAAAACAGCAAAGAACCAGAGGGATAGAATCAAAGTGATTTTACCAGCAAATGTTTACATGACATTTGTTACATACTGGAAAATATCCTGAGTGCTTCACACACTATTTCATGTTCCTGGGCAATAAGTATGCACCACCAATAAACACATTGAAGCTTGTCTGTGGCTACACTATTGAAAGAAATTACATCACCTTCTGTGGCAAACATCAATGACAACAAAGTCTGTCTGGTAAAAAAACTGGTATATGGGAAAATAATCAAAACAGTCCTCCGAACCTGGGAGTTATTTCAGTGAAAGTATAGACTTTAAAAATATCTATGGGGCTGGAGAGATGACTCAGTGGTTAAGAGCACTTGCTGTTCTTGCAGAGGACCTGGGTTCACTTCCCACCACCCACATGGCAACTCACAATAGTCTGTAATTCCAATTCTAGGGCACCTGACTTCCCCTTCTAGTCTCTACCAGTACATGCATGTTTATGATACATATACATATATGCCAGCAAATACTCATACACATAAAAGAAAATAAATCTTAAAAAAACTTTAGGTTATGGATAGTGAAAATTAGGTCATTAACTTCCTGAACAGAACACCAACAGCTCAGGACCTGAGATCAAAATCAATAAATGGAACCTCATGAAACTGAAAAACTTCTGTAAGGCAAAAGACACTGTCATTCGAACAAAACGGCAGCCTACAGACTGGGAGAAAATCTTCACCAACCCCACATCTGACAGAGGGTTAATATCCAAAATCTACAAAGAACTCAAGAAATTAAATGCCAAGAAACCAAATAATCCAATAAAAAAATGGGGGACAGAGCTAAACAGAGAACTCAAAAAGGAGGAATCCCTAATGGCTGAGAGACACTTGAAGAAATGCTCAACATCCTTAATCATCAGAGAAATGCAACTCAAGATGACTCTGAGATTCCATCTCACACCTGTCAGAATGGCTAAGATCAAAAGCTCAAATGACAGCACATGCTGGCGAGGGTGTGGAGAAAGGGGTACCCTACTCCATTGCTGGTGGGAGTGCAGGCTTGTGCAACCACTATGGAGGTCAGTCTGGTGATAGCTTAGAAAACTTGGAATAGATTTGCCTCAGGACCCAGCCATACCACTTCTGGGTATACACCCGAATGTCTCCTCACGGAATTATAAGGAAGTTTCCTCATCTATGTTTATAGCAGCCTTATTTGTAATAGCTAGAAACTAGAAACAACCCAGATGTCCCTCAACCAAAGAATGGGTTAAAAAACTGTGGTACATTTACACAATGGAATATTATTCAGCTATCAGGAACAGTGAAATTATGCAATTTGAAGCCAAATGGATGGAACTAGAAAAGCTTATACTGAGTGAGCTAACCCAGACTCAGAAGGATGCATATGGCATCTATTCACTTATAGTAGGATTTTAGCTATATAGTAGAGGATATCGATACTATAACTAACACACCAAAGGGAACATGGACATAGACTTTTTATTTTTCATTTTATTTATTTTTTCTCTATTTTTTATTCTTTTTTATCTGTTTGTCTGTTTATTTGTTTGTTTGTTTTTTAGTTCTCTCTCCTGGGAAATGAAAGACTTTTCACTGGTGGTACTGCCTTGTAGACCCCCAATGAATGAGGAGGCTCTTGGCCCTCATACAACCTCTGAACTGAGATGAGGGACTGTTATATAGGGACACCCCACTCCAGAGAAATGGGATGGAAGGGTTAGGGGGTAAAGGAAAAAAATGAAATGTGAAGTTTTGGCCTTTTGCTACTAATTGTCATAAACTGTTTAGGATAATAAAGAAATGAAAACTAATAGTCATGCAAGCCGGTCATTTTGTTAGGTACTATGACAGTGTATTATAGTTATTTTCTAATCTAATCAGAAATAAAGCTGCTAAGAGACAAGCAACATCTGCTTATCCTAATATAAGAGATAGATAGGGCCTCTTCAAAAACCTCAAGAGATCTGCAGAATATGGCATTCAAAGATGTTTTCATAACTTTAGATTTTTTTATATCAAGACATATCAACTCCTAACAGCACCCCCTATTCTACTCCAAGTAGAAGATAAGCATCGAAGAATCTCCAGTGGGAGATGATTGAATTAGTTGCAAGCCTATCTCTTGGTAGGAAAAACCCCTTGCTCCAACTGTAGACAGAATGCTTTCCGAAAAGGACAAAAGTTGGAAGCAGGTAAGTCAACAGCCTAGCTCTGCCAAGACAGGGTAGGCAAGTTCTTCATAACCCCTGCTCTACAATCAATGTCTGTCAGAGAAATGGGGCCAAACGACTGAAGACCGATGCTGCAATATATGGAGAGAAAATGGGAACTGTCCAGGCAGCCACTGGTATGTCATTTCTTAGTTTTGGAAGCTGCAGGCCCTGTACTTCCTATAAAATCAGATATATTTATCCCTCTCAGGTCTCTGAGGTGGTTGAAGAATAGATAGTTAAAGTCTCATAATTAAATTTTGAGTTGTTTAGGAGTCAATGAGTGTTATAGATCTAAGAAGATGGTTTTAAAATTGTGATGCAAGTTAGTATGAATGTTGAATTAGATATAAAACTTTAAACTCATGGAGATGGTTAGATAGTAGAATGTTAAAGTCAGGTGCCAAATACGTATGGACTGGACATTGGGAATGAATGTACGCTAAGCCATATAACCCTCATAACTGTGGCCTAATTACCTCTGTTGTTTTGTTTTGTATCTATTATTATAAGAGAAAGAGCCATTTGTTGGACTGAAAGGGGGAGCTGTAGGGGGAAATAAGATATACCTTAAACTTAAAAAAAGGGAAGAAGATGGGGGTTGAGGGTGGGAGGGTGGGACTGGAAGGGGGAGTAGGGAGGGGATTGCGATTGAGATGTAACTTGAAGAAATAAAAAAAAAAGAAAATTAGGTCATTTATAGAGGAAAATGGCAACCAATTTAAGTGTTCCCCATAACAATTTTTGGTGATAGAAAGTAGGAAATTGTTGCTCTTGATAATCTCAAATAGAGGAACAGAGGGGTTTTTTACTAAGTGAAACTGCAATTTAAATAGAAATGCAGAAGAAAAGTATTTTTGGTTTCAGACATGAGGACAAGCAGTACATTTCCCATGGTAATACATTTTCCATGAGTAAATACAAGAGAACAAAGTTTAAGTAACCAAGAATTTTGAAGAGAAGTGCCAATAAAATGTGAACCAAGCCTTTGCCTTTGAATGTGGACTATTATTCCAAATCAGACTATTATTCCAAATTTATTTAAACAAATGAACTCATTTTTAGAGCTTTACATATAATACCCAGGTTATGTTTTATGGTAAGGATAATATGAGGCTTGTTTAGTGAACACTGTTATTATTGTTAACTGGAATTGACTATCCTGTCTTTGGGTACATGAGACAGCCAGGGTCCTATCACATCAGCCTAAAAGGACATGCTACTTACAAGGGGGAACATTTTGTTTTGGTTTGTTTTCTCATCCCTTGCTTGCTAGATATGCATTTTACCACTAAATTGTAAAATTCACCAGGCCACCTTTTTAACTTTTGATTTTGAGACTGCTCCTTACTAAATTGTCCCAGGTGGACATGAACTCATTCTGTAGTTCAGATGGGCTTTGAAAGTGTGATCCTCCTGTCTCAGCCTCAGCTTTGCGAACCAGTGCTTAAAGTTTTCCAACTCCTTCCTCTCAAATGGTAAATGGCCAAGTCTATAATGGTGAGGCCTCTGAAAACTAAGACCTGATTTTGAAAAATTTGGAACAGTGTCACTCAGTAAACCAGAGGGATATGTGTGCAAATAATTAACTAATTAAAACTATTTAACCAGTATTTGTATTATATTTAATTGGTTAGGCGGCTAATCCTTAACCATCCATTATAAAAGAGCACACACAGACACCATGTGGATCTTAACAAGCCTTGACCTGAGTTGTGCAATTCTAGCCCATCTAAGCTAGCTCTTAACTCTATTACCCAAATATGACCCCATATATACATACGTCCCCTTGGACTGCCATTCTCCACATTATGCCTATGTTCCTGGCCATGTGGAATGAGGTTCTTTTTTCTAACCCATGGTGCACATCCTCTTTCCTGCTGCTCCTGGCTAGAATGCTTTGATCCTCTGTCTAAAGCACAGGCTTCCTGTTCTAATATCAGGAAGTCCCACTTTTCTCTGTCTTTGCCTAGTCTCAGGCCTCAGCATTTATTTTAACCAACAAGAGTCAATGTAAGTAACAGACAGCAAACAGGACCAATTAATTAACATTTAGAATGCTTAACACTACCCAAACCGATATGTGACACGGGAAGGCTTCTGTCTGTGTGGTTTTCACTTAAGGGAGTCTTAGTATTGCTTATAAGAGTTGTTTCATGGGTCAAATGGCTGAAGATTGATGCTGTAATGTATGGAGAGAAAATGGGAACTGTCCAGGCAGCCACTGATATGTCATTTCTTAGTTTTGGAAGTTGGAGGCCTTACACTTCCTATATAATCAGATATATTTATCCCTCTCAGGTCTCTGAGGTGGTTGAAGAATAGATAGCTAGAGTCTCATAGTTAAATTTTGAGTTGTTTAGGAATCAAGAGGGTGTTCTGGATCTAAGAAGATGTTTTTAAAATTGTGATGCAAGTTGGTATGAAAGCTGAGTTAGATATAGAACTTTAAACTTATGGAGATGGTTAGATAGTAGAAGGTTAAAGTCAGGTGCCAAATGCATATGGATTGGACTCTGGGAATGTATGCTAAGCCATATAACTCTCATAATTGTGGCCTATTTATTTCTGTTGTTTTGTATTGTATTTATTGTTATAAGAGAAAGACCATTTGTTGTACTGAAAGGGGGAGCTGTTGGGGGGAAAAAGATATACCTTAATCTTAAAAAAGGGAAGAGGATGGGGGTTGAGGGGGAAGAGGGTGGGAGGGTCGGACTGGAGGGGGGAGTAGGGAGGGGATTGTGATTGAGATGTAACTTGAAGAAATAAAAAATAAATTAAAAAAGTTTTTTTTCAGTTGGTATAGTCATCAATAAGCTTATTCAGGCAGTAAATTATGCATGCAGCAAAGATGGTATGGTATCTTATATACTTAGACTTTTGTCCCATTCATAGAGGTTTTCAGTTGTGTAACTTACCATTTGAGTTCTATTTTTTTAGTAAAAGCAAAAAGATTTTTACAATCTGAAGAGAAACCAGACTATTGGGTTCTATTATTTTTTAAGTATACAATTTTATTAAGCTCTCCCAAATACAATACCAAATTTTTTTGATGCAAACATCTATTATTGTTATAATAATAATATTATTAATTATTTATTCATTTCTTTGTCAGTGTCCGTGTATGTATGTTTGTGCATGTGGTGTATATATATATATATATATATATATATATATATATGTTCCTGTGGGGGTGTGTGCACATGGAGGGCAGAGTAATATTTGGCTGTTTTATTCTTTTACTCAGTAGCTGTGATCACCTGTTCAAGAGCTAGCTGCACAAGAACGTGCTGGTCAATATTCTGTCAAGGGAGGATACAAGATGGTGGCTGCCCACACATACACATTTCGAACTTGGGGAAAACAGCCAAAAAAGCATAGAGTTATAAGACACTATGTAAAATTCTGAGTGACTAGACCTGCCGGGGTTTCACCCAGCTCCAAAGATGCCAAGCTCCAAAGATGCCATTAAAAGTCCCTGGGCAAGGCCCTACTCTGCCTCTCTCAGACATGGAAGCCACTGAATCTGGGAATCGGGAACTCCCATCAGGAGAGACGCCTGGTAAGATCGACTCTAATACCCAGCGGGCAGATTTGGACCCCACATGGGGTCACTCACCAGCCTACTGGGCCCGCCACACCCCATGTGGACCTTCCAGCTATTTAGAAAAGTTTGTGGACCCCTGGGAGTCTTAGCGGTGGCAGCAACGGGTGTTGCGATGGGTCGGCGGTGGCAGTGGCAGCCCCCCACCCCCCACGCAAACCTTCCAGCTATTTAGAAAAGGTTGTGGACCCATGGGAGTCTTAGCAGCATGCTGCAGTGGCGGCGTGGGCGGTGGGGCGGAGGCGCGCAGAGCACAGCAACAGGGCGGCGGTGGCAACACTGGCAGCTCGATGGGGAGGCACTCAGAAGCTCAGGGTTCCAAAACGTGGAGTCCAGAAGCCAGGGGGCCCACAGCTGTATTCTGGAAAGCCCAGAAATATTAGGCGTGGATCAAGTCCTCTCAGACTCCTTGGGGACTTCCACAGTCCACAGAATCTGTGCCTGGGCACACAGAACCATACCACCAGAGCCACTGCAGGCTGAACCCTCAGTGTGCAACATAGAGAGGTCTGACTTGGGAGTAGTGAAACAATCCCGGGCCATTCCTCATTACCTAGGAATAGGCTGTACCAGCTTACAGTGCTTCTGGCTATTAGAAGCACAGTGAAACTGAGATCCCCCTGTAAGCTGCGATAGATCGCCAAGCAATTCGACTGCTACACCAAAGTGCCCCCTTTGGGTACAAGCCCAGAAGACAACAGGAGCAGACAGCTAAAAACATGCAAATGGCCAAAGGTCCAAGAAAAAAACAGAAATCAAGGAAATATGACTCCAACAACACAAAACTATCCTAGTTCATCCAATCCTGACGACCTCACCACAGCAGAAACACATGAAAACGATGACAAGTCTACATTATGGAAAGTAATAGAGTCCCTTCAAAAAGAACTTAAATCTATGAAGGAATTCAAAGAAGCCACAATTTCACAAGTGAAAGCAATGTATAATACCATTAGAGAGCTCCAAACCAAGATGGCTCAACTTGAAAAGGAAAAGGACAGGGCAATGAAAGATTTCCAGGCAAAGACAAGCAAACTGGAGCAGGAAATGTATGAAACGAATAGAACCATTCAAGACGTGAAAATGGAAATGGAAACAATAAAGAAAACACAGTCAGAGTTAAAAGTGGAAATGGAGAATCAAGGGAAGAGAACAGGAACTACGGATATGAGTATCAAAAATAGGATGAAAGATATGGAAGACAGAATCTCAGGCATGGAAGATTCGATGGAAGAAATCAGTACAACATCCAAAGAAAATGAGAAAGCTAAAAAATCTGTCACCCACAACATCCAAGAAATCAAGGACTCAATGAAAAGAGAGAACCTAAGAATTATAGGCATACAGGAAAGAAAAGACTACCGACTCCAAGGTCCAGGAAATATCTTCAACAAAATCATAGAAGAAAACTTCCCAAACCTAAAGAATGAGATGCCAATAAAAATCCAAGAGGCTTACAAAACACCAAACAGATTAGATCAGAAAAGAAACTCCTCTCGCCACATAATAATTGAAATTCCAAATGCACAGAACAAAGAAAGAATTTTAAAAGCTGTAAGAGAAAAAGGTCAAGCACATACAATAGCAGACCCATCAGAATTACACCTGACTTCTCCTCAGAAACATTAAAAGCTAGAAGGGCCTGGACAGATGTCCTACAAGCCCTAAGAGAACATAGATGCCCAGCCAGACTACTATACCCAGCAAAATTCTCTATCAACATAGATGGAGAAAACAAGATATTCCATGACAAAATCAAATTTAAACAATATCTACCCACAAAAATTCCAACCCAGAGAAGAAAACTACACCCAAGAAAACAGAGGGAATAGAAAACCCCTCAGCAACTAAACCTATGATCACCTATACCAAACTAATGGGAAATAACAACCCCTGGTCACTAATATCCATCAACATCAATGTACTCAACTGGCCAATAAAAAGACACAGACTTACAGATTGGATCCGTAAACAAGACCCATCTTTTTGCTGCATACAAAAAACACATATCACTATCAAAGATAGACACTATCGTAGAGTAAAGGGCTGGGAAAAGGTTTTCCAAGCAAATGGACCCAGGAAGCAAGCTGGAGTAGCCATCCTAATATCAAACAAAATTGACTTCCAACTGAAGCTAATAAAAAAAGACAGAGAAGGGCATTACATACTCATTAAAAGAAATATCCATCAAGAGGACATCTCAATATTGAACATCTATGCCTCAAATACAAAGGCACCTACATTTATAAAAGAAACGCTTCTAAAACTTAAATCGCACATCGATCCAAACACTTTAATAGTGGGAGACTTCAATACCCCACTCACAACTATGGACAGATCATCAAGACAGAAGCCAAACAGAGAAATAAAGAGTCTACAGAGATCATGAACCAAATGGACCTAACAGGTATCTACAGAACATATCACCCAAACACGAAGGAATACACCTTCTTCTCAGCACCCCACGGAACCTTCTCCAACATCGACCATATAGTTGGACACAAAGATAGCCTCAACAGATACAAGAAAATTGAAATAAACCCTTGTATCTTATCAGACTACCATGGAATAAAGCTGGACTTCAACAGCAAAAGAATCAACAGAAAGCCTACACATACATGGAAATGGAACAACTCTTTACTGGATGACTACTGGGTCAGGGAAGAAATAAAGAAGGAAATCAAAGACTTCTTAAAATGTCGCATCCCCCTCGACCAGCAAGGATGACGCAACTCACAAAAACTCTTCTCCAGCAGTTTATTCAGGTCCCTTGAAAACAGTCTTCCGAATTCCGAATGCCCGGGCAGACCCAACCCACAGGCTAAATACTAAAATGAACAGCCAGTCAAGTAAAGCCAAGTGGTGCTATCTTAGAGGCCCACGTATGCGGAAGCAAGCCAGATCAGCGGTCTTTGCCAAATATGAACTTATTATCATCGAGAGCGCTCACCGTCGGGCGGGTGGAAGGCGGAGACCAGCGCCATCTTTAGGGCACGGCACATCACAGCTCTCTACATTAAAATCCAACGACAGTGAAGGCAGAACGTACCCAAATCTTTGGGTCACAATGAAAGCTGTGCTACGAGGAAAGTTCATGGCACTAAGTGCCTTCAAAAAGAAAATTGTGACAGCTCATATTAGCGAATTAACAGCTAAACTGGGTGAATAGGAAAAAAAAAAAAGAAGCAAATACTCTCAAGAGGTGCAGAAGGCAGGAGATCATCAAACTTAGGGCTGAAATCAACAACTTAGAAACAAAAAGAACTGTACAAAGAATCAATGAAGCCAAGAGTTGGTTCTTTGAGAAAATCAACAAAATAGACAGACCCCCTAGCCAAATTAACTAAAAGGCAGAGGGAAGAAACCCAAATCAAGAAAATAAGAAATGAAAAGGGAGAAATAACAACAGACATTGAGGATATTTGGGTCCTACTTTAAAAAATCTATATTCCACCAAATTTGAAAACCTAAGTGAAATGGACAATTTTCTTGATAGATTCCACCTACCGTTACTAAATCAAGATAAGATTAACAGATTAAACAGCCCTATAACCCCTAAAGAAATAGAAACAGTCATTAAAAATCTCCCAACCAAAAAAAGCCCAGGGCCAGATGGCTTTAGCATGGAATTCTACCAGACCTTCAAAGAGGAGCTAACACCAATACTCTTCAAACTCTTCCACAAAATAGAATCAGAAAGAACACTGCCAAACTCATTCCATGTGGCCACAGTCACCCTGATTCATAAACCACACAAAGACCCAACAAAGAAAGCGAACTTCAGACCAATCTCCCTCATGAACATAGATGCAAAAATACTTAATAAAATACTAGCTAACCGAATTCAAGAACACATCAGAGGTATCATACACCGTCATCACATAGGCTTCATCCCAGGAATGCAGGGATGGTTCAACATATGAAAGTCTATCAACTTAATTCACCATATAAACAAGATGAAGGAAAAAAAAAAAAACACATGATAATGTCTCTAGATGCAGAAAAAGCATTTGACAAAATCCAAAACCCCTTCATGCTAAAAGTTCTGGAGAGAACTGGCATACAAGGACTGTACCTAGAAATAATAAAGGCAATATACAGCAAGCCAATGGCCAACATCAAATTAAATGAAGAGAAACTTGAAGCATTTCCTCTAAACTCAGGGACAAGACAAGGATGCCCACTTTCACTATATCTCTTCAATATAGTACTTGAAGTTCTTGCTAGAGCAATAAGACAACTAAAAGAGATCAAGGGAATAGAAACTGGAAATGAAGAAGTCAAATTATCCCTATTTGCAAATGATATGATAGTATACATAAGCGACCCCAAAAATTCCACCAGAGAACTCTTACAGCTGATAAACACCTTCAGCAAGGTGGCTGGGTACAAATTTAACTAAAAAAAAAAAAATCAGAAGCCCTTCTATATACAACAAACAAATGGACTGAGAAAGAAATAAGGGAAACAACCCCCTTCACAATAGCCACAAACAATATAATATACCTGGGAGTAACTCTAACCAAGCAAGCAAAGGATCTGTACAACAAGAACTTCAAGCCCTTGAAGAAAGAAATCGAAGAGGCCTTTAGAAGATAGAAAGATCTCCCATGCTCATGGATAGGTAGGATCAACATAATACAAATGGCCATCCTACCAAAAGCAATATATAGATATAATGCAATTCCTATCAAAATACCAACATAATTCTTTATAGACCTGGAAAGAGCTATTCTCAATTTCATATGGAACAACAAAAACCCAGACTAGCTAAATCAATCCTGTACAGTAAAAAAACATCTGGAGGTATCACCATCCCAGATTTCAAGCTGTACTACAGAGAAATAGTAGTAAAAACAGCATGGTATTGGTATAGAAACAGACCTGTAGATCAATGGAATCGAATTGAAGACCCAGAAATGGACCCAGACACCTATGGCCACCTAATTTTTGACAAAGAAGCCAAAACTGCACAATGGAAGAAGGACAGCATCTTCAACAACTGGTGTTTGTCCAACTGGATGTACACTTGCAAAGAATGAAATTAGACCCATACTTATCACCTTGTACAAAACTTAAGTCCAAGTGGATCAAAGACCTTAACATAAGGCTGGTCACAATAAATCTACTAGAAGAAAATGTGGGAAAAACCCTCAAACTCATTGGCACAGGTGACAACTTCCTGAAAAGAACACCAACAGCTCAGGACCTGAGACCAACAATCAATAAATGGGACCTCATGAAACTGAAAAGCTTCTGTAAGGCAAAAGACACTGTCATTCGAACAAAACGGCAACCAACAGACTGGGAGAAAATCTTCACCAACCCCACATCTGATAGAGGGCTATTATCTAAAATCTACAAAGAACTCAAGAAACTAAATGCCAAGAAACCAAATAATCCAATCAAAAAATGGGGGACAGAGCTAAATAGAGAATTCACAAAGGAGGAATCCCTAATGGCTGAGAGACACCTGAAGAAATGTTCAACATCCTTAATCATCAGAGAAATGCAACTCAAGACGACCCTGAGATTCCATCTCACACCTGTCAGAATGGCTAAGATCAAGAGCTCAAATGATAGCACATGCTGGCGAGGGTGTGGAGAAAGGGGAACCCTCCTCCACTGCTGGTGGGAGTGCAGGCTTGTGCTACCACTATGGAGGTCAGTATGGCGATATCTTACCTCAGGACCTAGTCATACCACTTCTGGGTATACATCCAAATGTCTCCTCATGGAATCATAAGGAAGTCTCCT
This sequence comes from Lophiomys imhausi, assembly GCA_907164525.1. Classification (NCBI taxonomy): domain Eukaryota; kingdom Metazoa; phylum Chordata; class Mammalia; order Rodentia; family Muridae; genus Lophiomys; species Lophiomys imhausi. The sequence goes on along the minus strand of CAJQZJ010033015.1, from coordinate 2,707,317 downwards.
CATCTATGTTCATAGAAGTCTTATTTGTAATAGCTAGAAAGTGAAAATAACCCTGATGTCTCTCAACAGAAGAATGGATTAAAAAACTGTGGTACATCTACACATTGGAATATTACTCAGCTATCAGAAACAATGAAATTATGCAATTTGCATCCAAGTGGATGGAACTAGAGAAGCTCATCCTGAGTGAGCTAACCCAGATTCAGAAGGATGCACATGCCATCTATTCACTTATAGTAGGATTTTAGCTATTTAGCACAGGATATCTGTACTACAACCAACACATCAAAGGGAACATGGACATAGAGTTTTACTTTTATTTTTTGTTTGTTTGTTTGTTTGTTTGTTGTTCTGTTTTTTAGTTTTCCCTCCCTAGAAATGAGACACTCTTCACTGGTGGTACTGCCTTGTAGGCTCCCAGTGTATGAAGAGGCTCTTGGCCCTCATATGACTTCTGACCTGGGGCGAGGGACTGTTAAGTAGGGATACTCCACTCCAGAGGAGCAGGATGGAAGGGTTAAGGGGTAGAGGATGAGAGGGTGTGGCTGGGAAGGGGGGAAAGAGGAAAATATGATGGAGATGTAACCTGAAGCAACAAATAAATACATTTATTTAAAAAAATCCAAAAAATATTGTGTCATGGAGGGGAGTTGGTCTTCATGGTATTTCCCTTCTCCCCAAGGGTTTATATGCAGTTACTGATTAACTGAAGATGAAGAGACATTTTCTGAAGTAGTGCAGCCACTGGCAAAATGCCCATTCTCCTGTAAGCAATCATAATGCAACTCACTGGCTCATTAAAAGAAAGACTTAAAAATAGAAGAGGAAAAGCTGAGAAGAAGAAACGGATTAGAAGTTTCCAGAGATATAAGAGAGGGTAAGGGGAGTAAATGTGATCAAATGCATTACGAGCCCATATGAACATGGCATGATGGAGCCCATTATTGCGTATAATTAGTGTAGGCCAATAAAAACACACAAAGGCAGCGTGCTTGCACTTGGTCTAGAAGTGTGCGATACACTCTGACCACAGGAGTTGACTGTTGTTGACTGTTGAGTGCATATTGATTTCTCTCTGTTCAGAAGTGGCATCATTGATTAGATCAAGAGACCTTTTTACTGCAAAGAAAGGAAAGGATTTTCATGATATCCCATGGCTCTTTTGAATTAAAGTGGGGTACTTATTTCTTGCTTTTCTGTTTGCTGCCTTGTCGTGCCTTTCTCAAACATTTTCTACTTTCCTGGTTTCATAGAATGAGAGAAAGCAGAGGTTCTGGGGTCTGAGGAGGTACACATCTTGTACCCCTGAGGACTGCCATTTCACTCTGGGAGGACCTTAGAGAACACCTTGTACCCCCGAGGACTGCCACTTCACCCTAGTAGACCTTCCTCAATAAGAGTTTACACAGATACAAGTCAATAGACTCTGGTTCTTTGAATTATTGAAAGGGAAGGAAGCTTCCTTTTATGTTTATGTGAATTAATTTTTTTTTCATGTGAAGTCACTGTATGTCCTGGTTCTTACCTGCTGTCTGGACAATCTGAACACCATTCCATAGCTGAGAACAGAGCTAAATACCAGCATTCTCAACATATGCCACCTCTCTTTTCTATTTCTTATCCTTCTAAATCCTGCAATACAAGGCAAATTTAACTCTCACCTAATCAGGGCTAATAGCCACTTTGTGACACTGGTGACTGGACCTAGGCACAGCCAGAAGGGGATTTACAAGAAAACATGCTCCCTTACCGTTCTGTTGTGATGTGTTCTCACGCATTGCCCCATTTGATTTTCAAGTAAATGTATTTTATTTACCTTTTCTCTTTAGGCCAGACTTTATTTTAAAAACACCATGAATGTCCACTTTTATCAAAGCCCTTTGAAAACACATTCAGTGTGGAATGCTTGTCCTGTATGCATTTGATTTGATCATTGAAACAACTCTGTCCCTCACTCAAGGCCTCGGTCAGAGCCAAGCTTCTGTTGTGTTCTTGTTTTATCAAACTTCAAATCTGACATGTGTGAGTTGAGCATTTACAGAAAAATGCCAGTGGCTTAGATTTCACATCCCTCTTCTTTCAATTAAGCTTTGATTATGAATAAGATAGACAAAAGAAAATTGAGGGGGAAAGTTTAGAACTTGATAGTAAATCATTTTCTACCTGGACTATGAAGCAAGCAAAGGTCAGGGAACAAACAGCATTCTCTTCCTCTTAGAGAATGGTTTTGAACTTTTGAATCTATGAAAATATTTCAGGGATTTTTATTGACTTTGTTTTGAGTTTACTCAGCTTTCAGGGGACTTGTAAGATTTGCATGTTGATAAAAGATAGAAGGTTACTTGAGGGTCTGACCTTTCCTGTATCTGTATTGTTTTTGGTGGCTGGGGCATACCTTCTCTGAATAAAGTTTTTGTAAGGGATGATGTGATACAGTGGCTTCCTCACTGGCTTCTGAGTGTGTGTGCTCAAGCCACCTCCTAGCATGGACTCATTATGTAAACTTAAGGCCTTAACGCTTCAGGTTTTTCTAAGAACTGGAATCACAGTACAGTGTTTTTTGTTTGTTAAAGTCAGGATATTATCATATCATTTTAAAGGGAGAATATTTACAGTATTTGCTCTGTCATAGGCCCTACAAAAGAGAATCTTCTGTGAGATGGTGTTTTTTTTTTAAATTTTTTTAATGATATTCAGATCTGGGTCATCTTCACAGCAACCAGCTGCTCCAGCAATGCCACTCCCTGGACTTATTCTGAGAGTGGATAATCCCCTGGGCTTCTCTAGAGAATCCCACACCCTAACCCTTAGAACTTGTGTATGCTTCCTTTATAGCAAAGGAGATGTGACTGAGATTATAGACCTCAAAAGACCGAGCTCCGAATTTTTCAGTGGGCTGCTCTATTTGCTGTTCCCTTAAAAGAAAGGAACCTCCTCTAACTGTAAGAAAACATGCCTTGGGAATGATTTTCATGGGGATCCCTTATATGGAGCAGAACTCTTGCTTGTGACATTGCAGTGGGGATGGAAGGCTACATATGAAGGCCAGAGAAATTTTCAAGGACGAGGCCCAGAGTGTTGTGGACAGCCCGAATAGAATCGGGCCCAAGGTGCATCCTATACAGAATTCCACAAGGAAGAGGGACAACTCACATTGTATTCAATAGCATTCTTCAAAGACCCAGGAGGCTGGATACTTTCCCCTAGAGTTACCCAGGCAGGCAAAGCATTGGACTATGAGCTTCACAGCCCAGAAAACAGACCTCTGAGATAACATGCTCATGCTGTCTAAAGGCCCCGATTTGTGGAAGAGACAGAAAATTCATGCAGAGACCTAGCCCATCAGCCCCAGGACAAACAGCAAGCTGAATCCTGTGCTGATATCTGAGGGCTGGGACAAGCAAGCAAGACCTCACCAAGATCAACAATGCCTCTATCCGGGTAGATCTGTGGAGGGATTGCTTTGTGTCATGAAAACTTTAGAGAGATGTTGTGTTTACAGAGTCAAGTCCAAATGACTACTATGAAACATTTGGGACCATTGCAGAGGAGGAATTAAAGTGCTGCTTTGGGGGCTTTAAGATGTTTCTAAATAAAACTGGGGCTTAAACTCTGGAGAGGTTTGGAAGCAGCTGCCTAGCAGCTGGATCAATCCTCACAGTTCTCCATGCTTTTGTTAATGATGCATTGGGCTTCTCCACAGGGCAGATGCTGATGCAGGCATTTATGTGCTGGACGGGAGATTATAGGGAAGACTTGGTATAAAAGTGTCCACTCTGGATTTCATTAGGGAACAAATGAGCTGTGGCCAGTCCTGGGGCTTAAAAAAGGTCCCAAGCTCAGTGCACAGCTATTTCTTTCCCTTTCTCTAGTCAGAAATAAGCAGTGTTTCTGGAGAATGACCAGGTCCAGTGTCTTCCCTCTACTGCTCTTTCCTCATCCTTTGCTTTCAGTTTGAAGCTGGCCCCACATCCCATTTTCCTCCAAGGTGAGGAGGAAGAGGGTTGGGTAGCATCCTTAGTTTTCCTCTGTGTGGGTGGAGGCAGCACAGCATCCTTAGCTCTCCTCACTGGGGAAGGAGAGGACCAGGCAGACTATGAGGCTTCCCTGTTCATCAGTTCTTATGACTGTGATTTCTTCTGGTAAGAACCCAAAATTTCCAGTGTTAGTGTGGATGTAGATTAAGTTTTGTGAAGCTGCCTTCTCTAACATGACAACCTGACTTTCACAAGGGTCCCATAAACTCTCCTTCCTGGGATTGTCATGGGTGTGTGTTGTTTTCTTATTTATGACTATCAGTCATTGGTGAAAAGGATTTTTTTAATGTTTATTTATTACTTCAGGTTACATCTCCATCACAGTACCCTCTTTCCACCCCTCTCAGTCCCGCCCTCCCATCCTCTACCCCCTAACCCTTCCATCCCACTCCTCTGGAGTGGAGTGTCCCTACATATCAGTCCCCTGCCCCAGTTCAGCAGTCATATGAGGGCCAAGACCCTCCTTATATACTGGGGGCCTACATGGCAGCACCACTAGGGCAAAGTGTCTCATGGACAGGTAACAAAGATCAAAAAAACTCAAATGACAGCATATGTTGGCGAGGCTGTGGAGAAAGTGGAACACTCCTCCATTGCTGGTGGGAGTGCAGGCTTGTACAACAACTATGGAAATAAGTCTGGTGATATCTTAGAAAACCTGGAATGGCTCTACCTCAAGACCCAGCCATACCACTTCTGGGTATACACCCAAATGATTCCTCACTGAACCACAAGGATGTTTCCTCATCTACGTTCATAGAAGCCTTATTTGTTTTTTTTTTAATACTTTATTTTTTTTTCTTCAAGTTACATCTCAGTAACAAACCCCTCCCTATTCCCCCTTCCTATCCCGCCTTTCCACCCTCTTCTCCCCAGAAGTTTCCCCTTTCAGTCCAACAGATGGTTCCTTCTCTTATTACAGTAAGTATTATACAAAACAACAGATATAAATATGCCACATTTATGAGAGTTAAATGGCCCAGTATACCTTCCCAATGTCCAGTTTATGCATATTTGGCCCCTGACTTTAACATTCTACTATCTAACCATCTCCTTGAGTTTAAAGGTCTATATGTGACTCAACATTCATACTAACTTGCAACACACTTTTAAGAGTATCTTCTTAGATCTATAACACCCTCTTGATTCCTAAACAACTCAAAATTTAACTATGAGACTCTAGCTGTCTATTCTTCAACCACCTCAGAGACCTGAGAGGGATAAATATATTTGTGAAGCCTTATTTGTAATAGCTAGAAACTGGAAACAACCCAGATGTCCCTCAACGGACGAATGGATAAAGAAAAAAAAAAAAAACAAACTGTGGTACATCTACACAATGGAATACTACTCAGCCATCAGAAACAAGGAAATCATGCAGTTTGCAGGCAAATAGATGGAACTAGAGAAGCTCATCCTGAGTGAGCTAACCCAGACTCAGAAAGATGCACATGGCATCTACTCACTTATAGTAGGATTTTAGCTATATAGTACACGATAACTATACTACAACCAATGCACCAAAGGGAACAGGAACAAAGACTTTGACAAGGACTTTTTATTTTATTTTCAACTTCCCTGTGTGACTCCTCTCAACTGAATGATACACATGGTGAAATGAACGGTATCAGAAAGCACTTTAATTCTGATTCTAAATTTATTGCCTTGTAAATTTCAAAGTACTGTCTTGCTCAATGTATAATGCACTGTCTGAGCTTCGGCAGTCTACGCATGTACCCTGCTGTCCTTGCAGAGGAAGTACAGGCCTTCAGAAGTACAGGTAATCGGTAATCAAGAGCTGTTCCCTAGAGTCACTCCTCTTTACACTTTGTCCTTTCTCAGCAACACACTCAAGAGGAAAAAAAGTGCAAGTGGAAGCTGTTAACAGATACTCGTGGGTGTCATTGTTAATCCATTTCCTTCTATGCTAATACTTATTTTCAATCAAACCTTTCATTTTCTAGATCAATGCCCTCTTGTAAGGAGTGCACAGGTGCTTCCTGGGACTTACATCATCTCCTAGTAACCATTCATGATGCTGCAGCTGAAGCAGTCTGTTATTCTGTCATCAACTGTATTAAGATGCATTTGTTTCCTAAAACTCTTAAAGAATTTTATGCAGCAGCTGGAGTGATGGATGCCTTGATGGCTAAGAGCCCTTGCCATATTTCCAGAGGACCTGAGTCTGACTTTAGTAACAGGGGTTCCAACTGCCCCTTCTGGCTGCCTCAGAGACCTGCATACACATGCAGGCACACACACACACACACACACACGCACACACACACACACACACACACACACACACACACACACACACACAC
>CAJQZJ010033015.1:2667566-2700946 GCA_907164525.1 Lophiomys imhausi | reverse complement strand
ACACACACACACACACACACACACACACACACACACACACACACACAAAACATATACATACCACATACACTCACACATAAAGTCTTACTCATACATAAATACATTAATAAAAGCAATTTTGAAAAATTATGTGCAAATTCATTTTTATGTCTTCTTATATATTTTATCTACTTCTCTTTACATCTACTTTGAAGCTTTTCAATCTTAGTGTACATGTGATTCCCACCAGGATATTATCAACATTTAGATTCTGATTCAGGGGACCCAAGATAAGAACAGAACGTCTGCACTATGTGTGGTATCCAAGAAATCCCTGACCCCTTCCTAACTTGTGCTAATATGCGACTTCAAAATGCTGAGTATAGAGAGGCTTACATGATTGTCTTCTGGCTCAGTCAGCCAATGTCTAGCCAATGTTGAGGAGCTAGTTAAATTTTCATGATCTGAATCTACTTGTGTGGAATGTTATCTCCCAGGCAATTTTACAAATAAAATGAGATGCATTAATGTATGTAAACCACTTAGTGGAAAGCCCAAGATATGGATGCAGGTCCTTTGGGAGTTGATGAACTGACAAGGGTAAAGCTTTATGAATGGGATTTGTGCTTTTGTAAATGACAGCAGAGGGAAGATCACTCTCCTTCCCTTCCACATCAGGTTCTAGTGAAAAGATAAGTCATTGTTTGAGAGCTAAGGAAGGAGTCTTACCAGACATCAATGAGCAGGCATCTCACCTTGACTTTCTGATCTCCAAATATGTGAGCAAGAAATGATTATTGTTTGTGAGACTGATTAAGTATCCTTTTTCCCAAATACTTGAGATAATAATGTTTTGGATATCATTTATGTTTTTATTTTGGAGTATTTACTAATATATAATGCAATAACTTGAGACAGGACCCAGTCTAAAATGAAGACATCATTTATGATTGCAAATTAACTTATAATTTATAGGTACTTTTTACATATAGCTTCAAGGAGCTTTGTTCCCGAACTTGGAGATTGCAACCTAGCACATCAGGTCAGGAGTGACATGTCTCACTTGTGTTATATCAGGCTTGAAAATATTTCAGAGTTTTGAGCATTTTAGATTTGGGAATTTCCCAGTAACAGAACTAAGTAAAATCAGCTTTTAAAAATCCATGCACACAGTAGATTGGCCAAGGCTGGTGCAGCCACTAGGAAAGTGCCATGGATGGCCAGGGCTTGAGTGGACACTAGAAGAAGGCATGGATAAGTGATGTTCAGTGCCATTTGATGACAGTGCGCCACAGACCTCTGGGTCTACAATGCTATTTAGTGCAGGGACACTGTAGAGTGAACATGGTATGTGGAGTCACCCAGGCACAGATCAGACTGCATAAACTGTACTTCTCTCAATATTGATTTTTCAAAGCATCTGTTACTAACTCTCAAACTCATCACCGGACCTGCTGAAATCCTACAGCTTTCTGTCATTCATTAATGCATTCTCAGTTTTCCCCTCTTCCATCCACAGGGAAGAGGTATGGTTTTTATTTTTGTTGTTGAGGATAAGAAGGTGTACACATAAACCTGTCCCCTGAAGAGGTGGTGCCTCTGCTACCAGGTTCAGGGTTTTTTTCCTGCTCTGACCACTCTTTAGATCTTGAAGCGCCTCAGATATATGGCTCAGGTGAACCATGTTCACAGTAGCTGAACCACAGTCAAGGAACCATAACTCATCAGTATGAGTCATTTCCAGATGATGCAGGACTGTAAACTTCAGCCTCTTTTCATGCAGGTAAGATATCCTTTATCCAAAATTTCTGGGCATGGGAATGTTCTCAATTGCAGATATCCATAGATATCTGGGATTCCTGGATATCCACAAAGTTTTCTAGCTAATCATGTCTATCCTGAAACTCTGAAACCTAAAATGCACCAAATAAAAAGATTTTTGAGAATCATATGAGTGCATAAGAAGTTTCCTGTTTTTGTGTTTGGATTGTCAAATTGTACTTGTTTGCTGAAAATAGAAAAAACAAGATACAAGAAGGAAACAGAGACAAATGTTAATGAAGACTGTGGGCAAATCTGTTATGGCAGCAGGCATCATTGTAGCAGATCAAAATTTTCATCTTGTCAAGACACCAAAACTTTCTGCTTTCAGCTTCTTAATGTATGCAGAAAAAAAAGAAGAGTGGACAAGGAAAGAGCAGAGAACCATGGGCAATCTCTGCTAATGCAAGTTTCCCTCCTGGACATTTCTTTTCTCACTTGCCAGGTATACTTTTCATCATTCTCTTCTTGAACAGGAGAATTTTGGAGTTTGAAAGTAGTATGGAAGTCATCTATGTAGTTTACTCAGTTTCTGCATTAATAAATAAACAGTATGGTAGGGGTGGAGGATGAAGGCATCCAAGACAATGTCTCCTCATCCCAAATTCATTTCCCATCCTCCTTACCGGAATCTACTCTCTTCCCCTGTTCTTTACCTCATTCTTGTGTTAGTTGGAATTCTCTAAAGGAACAGAACTTATATGTAATTAATATATATTAATTATATATGTGTATGACATTTATTAGATAGGAGTATACAGGACATGGTCCAGGTAGTCCAACAATGGCAGTCTCATACTGGAAAGGCTAAGAATCCTGTAATTGCTCAGTCTGTGAATTTGGTGTCTCAGCAGTACATATCTGGTGGTTGAGTCCAGGATATTTCTAGAGAGCTTCTGGTCTTCAGTACATGTTTGAATTACAAAGAAGTTGGTTTTAATACTGTTAGAGGAATGCCTCAGCAACAGAATGGATGAACTTTCCATTATATACTACTGCCAGAAGGCATGTCTCAGATTTAGGGAGGGTCTTCCTGTCTCAAATCACTTGAGTAAGAAAACCCCTCACAGGAGTTCCCAACACCTTGGGTTTTAGCTGATTCCACACGTTGTCAGGTTGACAGGCAACATTACCCACCACATTTCTTAAATTCAGGATTAGAACCCAAACCCAGCATGGACTGGTCATGTATTGATTGAATGCCAGGATTTCATTTGGCATTTGCTGAGTTACTGATGAATTGTGTGACCTATACTCGCCAAGTAAAGAGAATGAACTAGAAGCATGAAGAACCAGGGCATGGGGTGTGGCGTGTGCATTAGAGGAAGAACAGTCTATTGAAGACTGTTCCGTAGCACCTGTGGACTCACAGATGCCTAAGGCACTTATTCCTGTCACTTCACCTGTACCAGTTGACCTCAATCACTTGTGTGTCAACTGAGATTCTTAATTGCTGTTCTATCGCCAGTAGGCTTTGAGACAGCCACCACCTGTCAAGAGCCTTGGGAAATGTTCTAAGACTATTTATGGTCCAAAATACATGCAAATTCATGCTCTTCTCAACAAACCTCACTGATCACATTGTTTTGTATTGCATATATATCTGTGGGCTTCTCTCTGCCACATTTATTTTTCCATTCGACTAGCACCAGCCCATAGCACTCTTCAAGTTATTCTCAGAACATGCTTTTAGTGGAAAAAACAAAGCTCAAGAGCAATAGGAAATCTGAACGTTCAAAACGTGTCTTGAAACATCCAGAATCCAGGGTATGTTGAGAAGATCCACTTATCCCAGGCATTGGCATGTGCTTTGTGGAAAAAAAACCAACAATATCTGTAGGGGCAGAAAAGGTTCCTTAAGAAGGGAGGGAGTGACCAAAATAAGATGATTAGCAAATAAAGAAAGCCCATTAGTTAACTTTGTGTTCTTTATGGCTTGGAAGCCACCACCTTTACATCCTAAAGCAGCATATCCCCTGCTGCCTTCATTTTCACTCTGGATCTCAATGTATCCAAGTATCATTTCCCATAACCAAGGCAAAGACCAGTGAGGAAGGTGTCAGTGTAAGAACCCTATACATATTGTCAGTATTAGACTGTAGGAGATTCTTCTTATTTGTAAAAATGAAATGAACCACTTTGTTCCTTTAAAGTCCTTTAGTAATATCATGAAAGCTTTATCTCATTTAAATAGCAGCAAATTCCCACTGTATTCCATTACTATAAATGTAACTTTATTTTGTAAAATATCTTATCTGTTTCCTCCTGAGGATTTAAGCCCAAGCCGGGGAAGGAGAACTTAATTTAATATGTATAACTCACTGTTATCTTGAGGTAGAAAAGTTATTACTGTAAGTCCTATAAAATAGGCATTATACCTGATTTCAAATGTGCTAACTCTTCAGTTTAGGTTAAAATATTAATTTGGCTGGCACTGAAATGTGACTTTTGGTTAGGTCATTTTATATCTTTATGAGGTTAATTAAAATTACATAATGGATTTATCCATGTGAAAATTCTGTGTTTCATTAGGATTGAGCTTTTAGGGGGAAGAGAAGACATATGGACATTAAGAAATAATTTATTAAAGTAAAAGAAGGCTTATTTTTTACCTAATCTGAGTGAAGAAAAAAAGAAATGTATTCCTTGCTATCCCCAAAGAAACACACATGCACACACATGCACACATGCATGTACGCATACTACCTACACACTCATGCATTTCTATACTCTTACACAGACCTACTTTTCACACTTTAGGGAAGAAAATAGACCTATCTAAGTCCTCTTTTTACCATGTGTTCCTCCTTTTTCTATCTTCCAAGTCTCTTTAACTTTTCCTACCCCCTAAGCATGTATTTCACATGCTAAAATGAGCAGTAGTTACAGAATGTGTATAAAGAGGAGACCCTCAGTGGTGTACTGGCTTTAGGGCCTCTTATGCCTTCAATTGACAGACAGGGTTTATATTTGGAAAGACCTTTTTCTTTTTTAATGTTGGTGCTCGAGAGAAAACCAAAGGATTGATGCATTCTAGGAAAGACAAGTGTCCTACCACTGAGTTATATCACTCCCATTCAAGAGTTTCTCCTAACTCCCTGGCGCAATTATTCAAGGAGAAAATGTATATTTAGGTAAAGATCCCAAAAGTATTAAAAGAGAAAAGAACTGTTGCTACGTGGGCTGATCAGCTTTTGACAACTAGACACAAACTAGAGTCACCTGAGGAGAGGGTTGCTAACCCTGAGGAATTGTGTCCACCAAATTGGCCTGTGAATGTGTCTGTAAGTCATTTTCTCAATTGTTAATTGATATAGGAGGCCTGGTGTAGAAATAACTAATTAAATTACTTACCAGTATTCATATTATATTTAGTTGGTGGGCAGTGTTATTCCTTAACTTGCCATTATAAATAAGCACACAGACACCTTTGGATTTTATTAAGCCTAGCCTGAATTGTGCAATCTTAGCCCATCTAAGCTAGTTCTTAATTCTATCCCTGAATAAAGCCCCATATCATATACATACGTCTCCTGGGCTGTGTTTCTCCATGCTACACCAATGCTCCAGCCCCTCCTGTGGAATGATCTTCTTTCATCTACCCCATCCTGTGTCTCCTTCCTGCTCTTGGCTTCTTTTACTTCTGAAGGCTTCTTCTCTCTTCTCTCTCTCTCTCTCTCTCTAGGTTTTGAGAGACAGGATTTCTCTGTGCATCCTTGACTGTCCTGGACTCACTTTGTAGATCAGACTAATCTAGAATTCAGAGATCCACCTGTTTCTGCCCCAGTGTGATGGGATTAAAGGCATGTGCTATTACCACTCTGCTCAAATATTTCACTAAATCTTAAATAATGTAACTCTGTGACCCAGAGAGCAACTCTGAACTGCAGTGACAATTCCAAATCTGTCCAAAATCCTCAAAAGTCTCTCATGTTTTACATGGGTTTGAGAAAAGAACCTCATTCCACATGGCCTGGAACATTGGCATAGGATGGAGAATAACAGCCCAGGGGATGTATATATATATGGAGTCCTATTTGGGGAATAGAATTAAGGGCTAGCTTAGATGGGCTAAGATTGCACAATTCTGGCTGAAGCTTCTTTGAAAACTGCAAATTAATTATTTAATGTAGTTATTAGTAAGTATAAACTGTAATATTAGGTCGGCAGAGTAGCCGGCGGAGTAGCTGGCGGCTTGGCAGAGGAGCAGGTGGCCTGGCCTGAGTGCCTTAACCGGTTGCCTAACTTATCCTGGAGAAAGAGCCCCGGGACCAAGGGTGGCCTACACCACCTATAACCTAAACTCTGTTAATTAATATAAGTTGTTATATTAGGCCTGTAGGATTACCGGCGGCTTGGCGGGAGATTCACCTGGGCTCAAGGGGAGTCTGGGAATCCAACAGCCCGGGACTGCTTGGACTGAGGGCCTACAAGCCGCCGCAGTCTTTTCCCCAATAATTAAACACACCAAGACCTTTTAATATTTTAATGCTTAGCCCTTAGCTGGGCAGACTCTCAATTAGCCACTCTAAGTTAATCCCAAACCAACATGTGCCTGTGAGTACCTTCCAGACTTCTCCAGACGTCTGTCTCCTTCTGTGTCTCCTGGCTGAAAGAGAGAGAGTCTCTGTGTGTGCAGAATTCCTGCTGATCTGAGAAAGTCCTGCCTTCCTATACTCTTTCTGCCCAGCTAATTGACCATAAGCAACTTTTATTAACCAATCAAGAGAATGCATCAGAAGGGGTGGCAACCAGATCTAAGCATTGAATTCAATGTATCAGAAACAATATTAGACTTTCTCTCAACATCTCCCCCTTTAAGTCCAGCAAAAGTCTCCTTTTCTTAACAATAAACACAATACAGTAACAATAACAATAAATACAATAAAAACAATTATGAAAACTAAAAGGTGTGACATATATCTCTCTTGATGAGTTTAAGGATCTATACCTAATTCAACTTCCATCCTAACTTACATTATTAACTAAACCATCTTAACCTTAAAACATCCTTTTAATTCCTAGATGATTTAAAATTTACTATGATATTATAACTATGTAGTCTTCAATCATATCAGAAACCTGAGAAGGATAAATATATCTGAATAGATAGGAAGTGCAGAGCAAGCAACTTCCAAAACTATGAAATGACAGACAACTGGCTGCCTAGACAGTCCCCAGTTTCTAGAACATTGCAGCATCATCTTCAGCCTTCTGGCCAAGCATGTCTCACAGACTTAGTTGTAGAACAGGAAATAAGACTTGCCCATTCTGTCTTTGCAGAATCAGGCCATCAATTTACCTGCATTGAGCTCTGGTCCATCTTTGGACTTTACATAGTCTGTTGAGAGAGCAGGGGCATTTCTGCACAGTAGGAATTATCTCCTGATGGGAGATTTCTTGATGCTCATTGTCTCCTTCCAAGTCCAATGGGAACCATCAGGAGCTGACAGTCTCATGTCAAAGAATTTTTAAAATAACAAAAATATCTTTAAATGCCACATTATGCAGATCTCTTGAAGTTATTGAAGACCATCTATCCATATCCATTGAGTAAGCAAATGTTGCTTGTCTCTTACAAATTAATATCTGATTAACTTAGAACTTCTGAAATTCACTATCTTAATTATCCTAATAAAATCACAAGTTTGAATGACTATCAACATGCATTTTTAAATTATCCTAAACAACTTGAGTTCAATTGAAATTTTATGACTACTATGCCTTCAACCCTATCAAAGACATAAGAAGGGATAAAGTTATTATTTGAGTAGGAAGCATAGGAAAGCATCTTCCAAAAAGAAATATGACACTTTAGTTACTGTCAAAAGGACTAGAACTTCACATTGTAAATTTAATAATTACATAGGTACAATACCTAGTCAAAATATAGCCTTAATTTTGTATCAATATACAAAGATCTATAGGAGTAGATTCAATAATCTACCCTTTTATCTTATCAATTCTATACTATATATCCATATTCCCTCTCTCACTTTGCTTAACAAGACCATATAATGATTTGTCACCATTCCCCCTAAGCGACATCTATAACCCATCAAATAACCAAAGAATCATCCACCCCACTTTTTGGGAATGGGATGTTGTTCTCTTAAAACTTCTTCCTGCTGAATTGGGAGGCAGAAAACCTATTTAGAGGCCCAAATAAAATGAAAAAAAAATGGTTAAGCAAGTAAATTGTAACATTTGTTGTCCAGTCTCTAGGTGCTCAGCTATTTGAATGTTCTGAGCAATTTGTAGTTCGAAGCTGGACTTTGGTAGGAAAGTTCAGGAGTCCATTGATGTCCTGTCTGGAACAGTCCTTGAGGCTGGGCCATCTCAGCAAGCTGTTTGAAGTTTTTCTGGATGCAGATTTTGGAGGAAACAGCTTTTGAGGCAATCTATGAGGCTGGATCATTTGAGTTACTTGTCTTGTCTTCCATGGACTCAGGTCCCGTTGTTCTGAAAATATACAATTTCTCACAAGTAACACATAGTTCTGCAATCACCAAAATGCATTGGATGTGCAGGATGCACAAATCAATGAAGGAATATTTCCTGTTCTTTGAACAGAAGAAAGACATTTGTAAGTCTCCATTCATGCCATAAAAAGATGGCATGTAATATCTTTACTAGGGCAAATTGTCTTTTGGACAACAGAAGAAAAACAATTTTTTTTTATTTTTCAAAAGAAATCTTGAAATTTTGAAACTAAAATTTATCTTTAAGTGTATATAAAACATAATAATCGTAACTTTCTATCAATATCTATTATAACAAAACAATCTTAAATTTCTATCAATTTCTATTAATATAACAAAATAATCTTAAGTTTTTAATAATAAAAGAGACAAAAAAATAGAGTGAGGGAAAGAAGAAAATCTCCAAATCCAATTCACAACACATAACATATATCCATTCATCCCAGATGACAACAAACAATCACAACACATAACATAACACACACAAAAACCTTCCAACCCATCTTTTGGGAACGGAGTGTAAATATTTTCGGGTACCCTTCAAAAATTGAGATATTGGCCAATTCTCGGGAAAGTTACCTATAGCTTTTGTTGTCCAGTCTCTGTAGGATCAATCATTTTTTGGACTAGCGCTTTTAAAAATGATTTGCGTGCAAAGTTTTTAAGAAAACAGTGATTGAAGCAGTATGCTAGGTTGAATCTTCTGGCCCATTTGTCTTGTTATTATTGTCATTCAGTCCTTGGCTCTGAAAATAAATTTTTGCTCTAAATTTGAGCAAATGGAAGGCATAGTACAACTTTGTAAGTCCATTTTAAGGCATAAACTCTGTCCATCCTGGATAAAAGATTGGAATATCATGAAAACCATAAACTCTGTCCATCCTGAATAATATTAGACCTTCTCTCAACACTTCTTAAAATCCATCAGGTCTCTGTGTACTCATTTATTATGGCAGGTTAAGGATTAAAACTGCAGACCAATTAAATTTAATATAAACACTGATTAATAATTTAATTAATTCTTTCTACAGCCTAGTCCACTGTAGGGGACACCATCCGAAGGCAGCTGGGCTCCACAAGAAAGCTGTGCCAGAGGAGGAGCAGTAACCCTGAAAGTGCTTTCTGTTGGTTTCCTCTTCACACACACATATAAATAGATCCATAGAGCACATATGAATAGATAAATATAGTTTACTTTTGTGACTTTTGTTCTTGTGGAAAACAATGGAGATTACTTAACAACTCTCAATGATACAATTAAACCTTATTCATTAGGCATATTTGCACTGTTCCTCCTTTGGCCATTTCTGGTTAGAACCACTTCATTCACTCTCTTTTTGTCTGGGAAACACACTCTGAGTCCCTTCCTCTCTATGTTACCTTCAATCAGCTTAGCTCCAGAAAGGGCTCAGGCATGTGAAAGTACCAACCAGAAGACTGCCCAGGAGCTGCCAGTCACCAGCCCCTCTGTTCTGGGCTTTGCCCATCTCTCCTTGGTTTCCAACTCTTTCTGACTCCCACCAAATATACTCCTGAGGGTTTCTTCTGAATGTCTTCTTTAGTCCTGCTTCTGGATCTCTACTCTTCTAAGCTAATCTACGTGTGATACTTCCAGAGGGAAATTCCTCCCAGATATTTCTCACTCCCTTCCTATCCAACTTTATACCCTTTAAAGAAACAAATACTCAAACCCCCAACTAACCAAGCAACCAATCAAAAAACCCATCAAGTACAATTTTCCATGCCTCTTTGATGTCTAACTTTCTAATGAAGTGTAGTCCACTTACCAAGGGATGTATTGTTGGAGAGAACAGTCTTCCATCTTCTGACAGACTTTTTTTTTTTTTTTTCATCTGACACCTCCTAGCTAGGGATAGGACTGAATGCCAACCTCCTCTCTCCATGCTAGGAGTTGGTGTAGTTTGCGCTTCTAAAGAACCATGCATGCTGTCATAACTGCTTTGAGTTTATATGTGCATCTGCCATTCTGTATCCAGAAGACATTGTTTTCTTGTGTCCACCCCGTGCCTCTGGCTCTTACATTGCTTCTACCCTCTCTTACACAGTGATCCCTAATCCCTTGGAAGAAAGCATGTGGTATCTAAGTCTCATTTAGGAAGGAGCATATAACAGTTTCTTAGTCTCTTTACCCTGGTCAGTTTTGATTCTCAGTGTTAGTCCCTAGCTACTGCAAATGACAGCCTCTCTGGTGAGGGTTGACAGATGTATTAATCTGTGACTTATGAATAATTCATTATGAGTTGGTTTAATATTATTTCCATTTAGTGGTAGATTCTACCTTAAGCCCTTTGACCTAATTAGCCATAGGTTCTTGGTTTGAAAATGATACTAGATGTAGGTTTCATGATGTGTAGTGGGATTTAAATCAAATAAGAAAGTGATTGGTTACTCCTGTGTCCTTTATTACACTGTTATACTAGTGGGAATGTCTTTCAAGGCCAATCATTATTGTAGCTCATAGGATTCACAGCCGAGTATGATTAATAATTATTTTTCTCCTCTGATAGTGTGCATAGAAACTCCCAGCATTATGCAAGCTATCTGGTATGGACAATGCTTCCAGGTCAGTTTCAGTCGATCTCTCAGTATTCTAGGACACAAGTGCGGTCTTTAGAAATTTGGCCTTAGGGCCAAGTTCTGGAGAGGAACCAAGAGAAATGGCCTGAAATGTTTGAGGGTCTGTCAGGTTTCACTGGCCAAAAACTCCAAAATAGATAATCATTTCCATACACTGGTATTTATGTCAGTCTGTGTTATCTAAAAGGGACATTGTCACCTCATTCTAGGCCTTTTGCATTTTTACTCTGTATGTATTTTGTATATGTGTGAACCCATACATGTACACACACATGTATACACACACACATGCACGTTTGAAACCTATTACTACAGAAGTTTTGTGGAACTTCTTTCGAAGCCCCTGAATCTTTCTTAGGTTCAGTACATCCTCCCCTCTCCACAAATGTTGGAGAATTCAAATCTTTGCCTTTCTCTTACTTTCCTCCACTTTCACTCAATGTGTTTTTTTTGTGATTTTTTTTTTTGCTTTTGATTTCTGTTGTTTCACTAGACCCACAGAATGCCCGATTCCTACAGTCCAGTATATTCCTATTGAGTATGTAGTTCTGTCTATGAAGTAATTAATATCCAGCCGTTGGTCCACAGCACATTCTTTCCTCTGGCAGCCTATGAAAACATCTGCCTGCCTCAAGTATTGGGGGAAACATAGCTATGGAGATAAAGAACGAATGTCTCCTAGAAATGGCCACTTTGTTTAGCATATGAAGGGTTTTAAGGTGGTTTGGGGTGTGTCTCTATGGTGGGGAATCACAAAATTCAAAGTTTACACTTGAAAATTCTTATTTTACATCCTATCCAGAACTGGCTTCACCTAAGGCCAACTTTATCTAAGACTGACTTCGCATTACATTGTCATTTCTCTGCCATGACTTAAAACTCAGCATCAGATGGTCTTTCATAACTATTTATGACAATGCTTCTCGATGTCTAAAGCAAAATGACTGTGGAAGTTACCATTTTCCCGATCATACCACTGTGACTTATGTTTTCTAATCCCTCACTATTTCATGGATTTTTCATTTGATTGTTACCATAATCGAATCTCCTACTTCCTCTACAAACCCCCAAATAATAATGTACAATCATCATCTTCAAAGAGACATTTGGCTGAAATTGAGTTCATGTTCAATGATGACTTGCCAATGCAAATCCCTGTTTCATCTAAATAACTTCCAACACTTTATGTCTATTGATTGCCTTTGTAGATGAATAAATGAGTAAATATACAAGTGGAGAATGTTTCCAAAGTTGAATTTTCATTCATTTCCACTAGGAAATTTTTCCTTCTGTGTCGGATAGCAACTTTTTAACAGATCATATTTTCTTCCTGGTTACCGTTCTAGAAGATACTCTCTGCATTTCTGAACATTCCCAGAAATTTTAAGGCCATGAATGATTGAAAGGTCACTGAGACCTGCGTGTGATGAATGGCAGAAGTCAGTACAAAGGTGTCATTATTAAGTTTCATTTACATTCTTGTGTTTTTATATCAATCACCAAGAAGAATATGCATGGTTTATTACTGTTTAAATGTAAGTCATGAGTTTAGATGAAATCTGCCGCTAAGTGCTAAGTTCTCTATCAGGTAAGTAAATAATAGCTCAGAATATTTCCTTTGTGTGCCCAGTTAATCATTAATTTTATTAGCGAAAGTCCTGCTACGTTTCCACCCAGGGTGCCCTGCTTCTCTCTAGCATGCTTCTTAGTCTCAGCTTTAGCTTCATCACTCTATGATTGCAGAGTCATAAAATTGTTCATCATATTCTCTTGGCAATACAACTCCTTTTGTCAGAGGAATTTGCAGACTTGGGATGACTGGCCTTATCACTCATATTATTTAAGTTCCTGATTCACTGCAATCTGCCATTAAAATGAGACATTTCTTTATTCTGGTTCAAGTGTGCTAGGCCACAGGATAGAGATTATCTGATAGAGTATGTCAGACCACCAATCACATTTGTTCAATGAAGTCTGATTCTTAATGTATTATTAAGACAATCCCAATCTTTGATTTCATAAATAATAAAAATCAGGAATTTTACACACTCTTTAAAATTAGCTGAGCTTTCTTAGAGACAAGACTGAAACCATTGGGTCCTGATAAATTATTACGTAATGAAAAATTATAACTTCTCAATTCCTGAGAAGTATATTTTTGACACACATGTGTGTATATTTGTCTTTGAAGCTAATGTAGTAATATATGTATAATATATATTATATATGTGTGTGTGTATGTTTCTTTTAAAATTTCCAATTGCAGTGTTTTTTTTCAATATATTTGCCCATATTGTTGCAATCTACTTTAAGAAAATAGACATAACCACAATTAGATTTCACAAGAATTCCAAAAATAAAAGTACAAAAGCTTATTTTTGGAGACTGGGTATTTTGTTGGTAATTCCTCATCTTGACCCAGAAAGACAAAAGATTTCTCAGAATAGCATTGCCTCCAACACTCAAGGGGTTTCCTAGTGTAGGTGTTGCTTGGTCACCTGCCTGATGTTAGACAGCTGTGAGGTTTGCAGGGTATCTAGGTTCCAAGTCCTCCTTTCTAATTTTTTATTTCAATTTTTAAATTTTACATCCCAACTGCAGTTTCCACTCCCTCCTCTCCTCCCAGTCCCTGACCCCCACCTCCCCTCTCCCTCCACCCTCACCCACTCCTCCTCCATTTCTCTTCAGAAAAGGCCAGCCTGTATGGATATCGACCAGCCATGGCATATCAGGACTAGGCACCTCCTCTCCTATTAAGGCTAGACTAGGCAACCCAGTAAGGGAAAAATGGTTGTAGAGGCAGACAATTGAGTCACAGAGAGCTTCTGCTCCCACTGTTAAGAGTCCCACAAGAAGACCAAGCTACACAACAGTTATGTACGTGTGGAGGGCCTAGATCAGTCCCATGGAGGCTCCTTGGTTGGCAGTTCAGTCTCTGTTAGCTCCTATAGGTTCAGATTAGTTGATTCTGTAGGTTTTCTTATGGTGTCCTTGACCTCTCTGACTCCAACAATCCTTCCTCCCCCTCTTCTGGAGGACTCCTAAAGCTCTACCTAATGCTTGTCTGTGAGTCTCTGCATCTGCTTCCATCAGTTGCTGGGTGAAGCCTCTAATGAGTGACAATTGGGTTAGATGCCAATCTGTGAGTATAGCAGAGTATCATTAGGAGTCATGTCATTGACTTTTTCTTTTCCATTTGTGTTTGGTTCTATCATGGGTCTCTGGGGTATCCAGCCTCTGGCTCCTGGTCCTCTGTCAGTTTCCAGGGAGGGATCCCTCTCATAGCATGGGTTTCAAGCTGGACCATTCATTGGTTTGTCACTCCCACAATTTCTATGCCATCTTTACCCCAGCACATTTGGTAGGTAGGACAAACTGAGGATTGTGGCTGTGTTGGTGTCCTAATCCCTCCACTGGGAAGTCTTGGCTGATTATGCTGGTTCAGGCTCAGCATCCCATTGCTAGGAATCTTAGCTAGGGTCACCCTCACTGATTTTTGGGAGTTTTCATTGCACTAGGTTTCTAGCTCATCCCAAAAATGCCCCCACTCCCTATTCCAGTTGTCTCTCCCAGTACCCTCTATGTCTGATGAAAGGGTAAATCAAAGTTTCAAAAGGAGGACAGAACCTTTGTTCAGGTCCTTTCTCACTTTCAGGATATATGGTCTGTTCTGGTCCAATGCTGCTGGCTCCAGTCAACTTAAGTTGGGGTTAAACATTTTGGAAAACGTCCTTGGTTCTTAGAGTTACAATTCATTCTGTTGTGCTGTGACTGTGAAAATATCCCCCATAGGCTTCCATGTATGAATTCCTGGTCTCCCCTGAGGAGCTAGGTCCTTGCTAGAGTCAAGGGTTTATAGTTTATGGGTTTATAGCCTTGTTTGATTTCCTGTTCCGTCTTTGCTCTCTGTGTGCTGATGAAATGTAGTCTATCGGCGTTCGTTCTCACCCCCATGCTGTCCCTGACTGTTCCCATTTCTTCTACAGTTGGATGGGCTGTGTCCCTCTGTAAATGAATGACAGAATAAACCCTTCTCCTCATCTCTTTAGTCCAGTCATTTTGTCACATCAGCAAAACAAAACAAAAACCTAATACACCTTTCAATCCTGCTTTTGCCCTTGAATTGGATTTTTGCCTTCGAATTTCTCAGCTTCTTCAGGTATGAAAAGGAGGGTTTCTTATTTGAATTTTCTTTTGCTTCTATGCTCCTTTTATAAACGGGGATTTCTTAAAAGGCCTCCACAACACACATCATCATTTATTTATGTTTTCAAAGTGGTATGTTGTCATAAAAAGTCTTTGAAGAAACTGTTCTGCTTCCTTATGAACAAGCTTCACAGCCATGTAACAGCCAAGCATTTTAGAGAACAAATAAGTTTTGGGAACATGGGATTCTAATTATAGCAGTATCTTTAGCATAGGTAAGGAAAGTGAGGCCAGGCACATTAATGATATTGACTGACTAAGTTGGAGAAGATGTAATCCCAGTACTTGGGAGGCAGAAGAAGGAAAATTTTGAGCTCTCAATATCCAGCCTTGGCCACATATTGAGACCCTATGATGCTGATAGCTATTGGATTTAGTTATTATATGCATCATTAGTGTTTGGAATTATCTGTATGAAAAAAGTATCATTTAAAACCTAGTAAAATTTTTAAAAATTCTGTGATGGTTCATGTGTATTTGATATTCCTTTTTCTTTGAAGAATGCTCATCTCAACAATGCACGGAATGAGATGTTGCTTCTCATGGGGGAGCAGGGCCAAGATATGATTTTCTCTTTCAACTTTAACAAGTTTCAGGTTGCATAGAACCATCCTCTTCACACTATCCACATCCCTATTTTGTGCTGGATATATCTGGGGGCTAAGTTGTTGCTTCTGAGTCTCTGACACATCATTCAGAGCTATAAACCTCAGTTTATAAAACTTCTGTAGAGACAGCCTGATGAGATTTGGAATGATTCAGTTGTCTGGTCTCTGTGAAAACTGTTCCCTGAGATGTTCATTATTTCCAACTACATCTGATTGCTTCCTATACAGACTGGCAATAAACAGAGGAATGATGCTGTTAGAAAGAGGTGGTTCCATCAGGAATGTTCATGGTCCTCATGGAGGACCAGAATTGGTTCTACTTTGTGAGAAGGTAGAAGCATCCTTGCTACCAAGAGAATGTGACTGCCCCTTTGTGCAGCAAAGTACCAACTCTGTGGTTAGGGTTCCTTCTGGAAACAGACCTATTAGCAGAGAACTCAGGCTAGATCATGGAGAAAGCAATGGCTCACTGAAGGGAAACAGGATCATCAAGTACGACAAAGACATTGGATGCAGAACATCTGTCAATATATGTGTAGTTGGTAAGTTACATTTTTACTGTAGTTTAAGGTGTAGTCTGGAATTACCACACACTTCTGCAAGGAGGCACACCTTTGCATGTGCAATTAGCTACCCTGTCACTCACAGGCAAGATGCTCCTTGCTGGTGGGTCTCTCTTACTACATCAGGGATAGCACTCTTCCTGTCTTACAGATGGATGCCTACTACTATGCAGGAAGTCCTTACTAGGTGTTCACTTCATGGACATGAATACAAACCTTAAGCCCTTGTTCATATATTTTGGCACAGGTAAATTTTCAAAGGTATGTAAACTATTCAAAACTCTGGCTTCCTGCCTCTGAGACCCTTCACCCTTCCTCTTACTATTGCTTAATGTCAGAGTACCCAATTTTATGAACCATATAAAAGCCTTTCATCTGATAAGCTGAAATTGAACATGGGCTTCACATAATATCTTTCTTGAGGTAGTTTGATCTCAATTTTAGTGGGTTGATTTCAGGCTTAATGCACTGTGGGAATTTTAGATATGGGGCAGTGGGACCTGAAGATACAGGGTCAGAGAGTTGAAGTTCATTGCATCAAAGCATGTGAGTTCCCAAAATAATCCATAGCAGAGAGAAAGTAGTCCCTCTCCATTAGGGGAGTTCAGGGGCATGACCTTGAACACCAGGCTGTCCCTGCTGATCTGCTTTTCAAACACACCTGTACTCAGCCCTCCTGGGGGTGACTTTCTCACTGTGGGACTCCAGTGGACTCAATTGTGAGCCCGCCTCTCTGTCTGCTATCCACTAATGAGACTTGCCTCTACCTTACACAGTTCTTTTGCTTCTAACCTTTGATTTAAAACAGAATGACATAAACAGCAAACTGCCTGCTTTGGAACCCCCAACTGAGCTTTTACTGGTTAAGCTGAGCCTGGAGTTTTCTATCTAAAGTTTGTTCACATTCCATTAAACTTCCTGAGACCAGTAATGTTTGCATTATGTAAAATTTTCATGAAACCTCTGATCTTGGTTAGAGATTTTTCTTCCCAAGATACATACAATTTCACCCTGGATTCTTGCTCTACTTGTTCTTTTTGATGTGATCTGTAGGGATCCCAAGGGCTGTGGGTTTGCAGGAGTGTTTCTCTGCCAAGAGTAAACTGCATGTTCACTAGCTGTGTTCTGGTAAGTAAGTGAAAATGTGGTTTTTGAGTGGAAATGAAAAACAGAGTAACATCCTTCCCCACAGTTTCACCTTCCTATAATTCCACACAAATGCAGCTTATGCCCATATAAGTATTTCCGCTTTAAGCAGAGGCATTTGTGTGCAGAGCCTCTGATACTGACTCAGCCAGATGTGCACATGAACAAGGAAGCTTTCACCTAGAAAATGTGATGTAATAAGAGGCCACTGCAAGGAGTCTGCAGTGCTTCCAGTGTGCTTTTGTTGGAGCTTAAAGCTTATTTTCTCATAAGTAGCATCACAGAAAGAGATATTGTTGATATGGAAAAGGCATCAACAAAAGGATTCAAAGGAATATAAACTTCGACAGAAGCTTTCTGGGATGGGGTTGACTGATCTGGGACCAGGGTTTGCATGCTGCTCTGCCTGCGAGACTGCAAGCTGTGTTCTCACCTGGAATTATATGCAGTTCAGGATATTTATATATGACAGGGGATATGTGATAGGGGATATATAGTAGGGGAACTTATCTGAATAGAGGCTGGGAGAATGTGGAGGGTGGCTTTTACATGTAAGTGTTAACTTCAGTGGGGGTCATGTCATCATCAAAATTCATCTGCATGCCTATTTTTATGCATGACCTACTTTGCTAAATGGTTATTGAGAGGAAAACTGATTACCAAAATAAATAAAAATTACCAAAGAAGTTGCCTAACATCTGTGTAGCTGAGAACAACAAATGGCAGATACATATATATTTAGAGAATATTGTGGTCTGATTATAAATTGCCCCACAAACTCCTGTGATTGAACACTTGACCCTCAGCTGGGGAACTGTCTCAGGAGGCTGAGGGACCTTCAGAGAATGGAGCCTAGGTAGAGGAACTGGGTCAGATGGACACTGAGTTGGTGGACTTTAGTGGTTATAGATAAGTCCTATTTCTTGTTGATCTCTTCCTGGTCTCCTGAGCTGACAGGAAGTAGCCCCTCATGTCTAGGGGACCACCCACCACCATGAGAGATGGTATCCTTTTAAGCCATGAGGTGAAATGTATCTCACCTCTTCTACATTGCTTCTTGTCAGGTATTTATTTAAAGTGATGAAAAAGTAATGAATAGGCATATTAAACATGAAAGTCATACCATTAAGGAGGGCAAATGTGCCTTCTCTGCATGTGGAAGCTAAGATGCTTCCTTGAAGGGTGTGAGCTGACATCCTTTGACTCTGGCTATTCATTTACCCCTATAATAGCTCTCTGATGAATTGCCTTTTATACATGTTTGTCTGCATGGTGTATCTCTAAGGATGTGAGCACCAGTTCAAATAAACACTAGGTTTCATAAATCATACTTTATACCCCACTCTAGAGATCGCTCAAGTAACTTAATCTGAGAAATCTTCATTCTGTGGCCTCCACTGTCTCCATAGTATATGCTGACAACTCTTCAGTGGCACTTGGGAAACCTAAAAAAAATTTAGGTCAGTAAAATGGATAGAGTTGTAATGAAAGTTTCACTTATATTACAAAATTCCATGTAATGCTCTCATTTGGGACCATGGGTGCAGCTCCCAAGTATGAAGATCCTGGGGCTTGTGGTGACCTTGATCTAGTATAGGAACCTTGAATAGTAATGTGAGGAGTCATAAGGCTGTGAGGTCTACTGGTTCACAGAAGTAACAAGTGGAAACAATTATAGAGCAATGTTGGAGGACAGGACAGGCTTCCTAGGTCTTTGTCTGGGTATTTCCAGGGATGCTGAATGTTTTAGAATCTGCACAGTATCTCAGTGGTTGAGTTTGGGGAAACAGAGCCAGAAGGAGCTACTGTAGGGGTTCTTGGTGACAACACCTTTGAGGTTATAAGAAAGTAATTGGGAGGAATAAAAGAAATTTGAATGTTGCTGATGAAAGTCATATTTACACCTTATGGTGGTACAACTCAAAATTCAAAAGCATCATTTGTTTGGGTTCACATGAGAAGAAAATAATTGAACAATGATCAGGAACATGTTCAGAATTCTTTAAGTGCCTCGGCAGGCTCTACTTGTACATAGGGACTTCATTAATTTGCCCAGATATTTGTTTGTGATAACTACACACATATCAAACTAAGTATTTTTAATTAGGAGACTAGATATCAAAACATTTTTGTTGGACTCTAGTGGTCCAGAGTGCTCATGAATGTTCTTTTTTATATTATTCTTTTTATAACGGTGGAGTCTTCAAGCCTTGTTTTACAGAGCAGACTGGTCTGCCAGTCCCTGTTGCTCAGCCTGGCTTCAATCTCTCAATCCTCATGTCTCAGCTTCCCAAGTGTTGCTGCCACACAGTTCCATTTAGACTGGCCTCGCTGATTTCCCATGTCCACCTTAGACCATCCGTAGGAATTATCACATCTTAACTTACAAAGAAGCAAATGAACATAGTACACCACTTCCATGTTTATTCTGGGTCTCCCACCTTGCTATAATTTTTAAGACTCAATCTTTTTATTACTGAACCCATGATGCAGAGCTTTGAGATCCAGGGGCTTGTATCTCGAACATAAAAAGATATAAAGAAAGTAGCATTTTCAATAGAAGACTAATCTGGCAGGAGCACATTCAGATATATGCCTATATCTGAATCATCACATATTGCATGGAGCAAAAGCTATTTTAGGATCTGAACTTTAAAGTCAGTTATAAGGATTGAAAATATGCTGTTTCTGGAAATTTATAATGGTTTCAACTTGCATAGGAACCCCAGATTTTGGACTTGTGAGATTAATGACAAAGAGTAACCTTATGACCCAATAAGGTAGACTAAGGGAAGGAAGAAATTGTAGGTGGAACCCCCCTTTCTAAAAAAACCCAAAAACCAAAAACAAAGACCACTGGAGCTGAATTGTAGGACTGGTGTTGGTCTTAACAGGACACTCAGAAGCTCTAAGGAGCCAGTGAGGGGCTGGAGTAAAGAAGGAGGAGGTTGGAATTAATGAGATTTCAGACGTATAAAGCAGCCAGCAGAGATGGCTGCAATGATAAAAAAATGTGGATCTCAGGGCTGAGCCAATGGCAGGCCACAGAAGACAGAGCTGAACTGGTTTCCATTGGTGGCTGATGTGGAGTCCACGAGAAAGGCCTGTGTCTTAGCTTTGAGTCTCTGCAACACTGATAGGAAAAGGATGACCCTCTCCTGATAGTGATGTCATTCCCTTCTCCCACAAAGACAGGAAGTGATATTTCCATCTCACTTGGAGATGGCTTCCAATTTTAAGAGATAGAATGGATCTACAGGAAATAATTTTAATAATAACAATCACTACCATGTTTATGTGACTTCTCTTCTCCTTTTCAAACAGAGAATTAGAGAGAATTGCCAATTAGTTATATCCCATGTACATTAAGTGATTGCTACTTTCCACTGTCTCAAAGCAAGAAACCATTATGTAGAAAGTTTCTCTCCATTCACTCCCAGGGGTACCTAATCCTAAAGAAAGCAATAGTATCAGCCTTGGTGTCTTCTTTGTAAGATATGTTGATATAGTGACAAATTTGAGTTTGTTCTCAAAGTGGGCTACTTGAGAACCTTATCCCATATGTGAGCAGGGACCATCTGAGCATCATATGCCAATTACACAGTAGGATGTTGCTGTGTCACTAACATATACTAGCTGGTACTTTGCTCTGACTATATTATTGCTTAAAACCATTGGTGGTGAAATTCAGTAAATATTGAAATACACAAAAAGTGATACTAATTCCTCAAATTTGTTTTAAGATAAATTGGTCAGCAGGTTTAGAATTTATATTCATCTCATCCAGCTTCTCATTTAACATCTGAGGTTGTCTCCAGCTCTTCAAAACCAAATACTGAAAAGAAAATGTAGTGATAATTATATCCAAACTGTCTTTTCATTTGTTCAGAATAAAGTCTTCCCATGTCCTCAATGTATTATTTTTAGAAAAGAGCTTGCAAATGCAGACTAAAATCTCCCACGTCCATATTTAGAAACAGTATGAACCACTATAAAATATACTCATTGTTTTCTTCAGAAAAAAAGATTACACACATCAGCTTATGAAAACATGTTTGATGTTTTAATTATAGTTAAATCTCAATGTACTATTTAAAATGCACACATGTGCATGCACTCAGTTCCCAAACCCCAAGTGATACAATGTGCAATTTTGAAACTGTTTGTTGAAAAAGATCCTGCATCATTTCTAATATAATTATTTCACAGCAAACTGAAGCATGTGTACTATTGTTATATCAGAGATGTTGAAGTATGCCTTTAACCATGGAGTGGTGAATATAACTAAATTGTACTTAAATTACTGCTGCAACATATAGAACCAATTGCAGACTTTTAAAAAGAATTAATATTTTGTACCTTGTCACAGATTATATCAAAGTCATAAAATTATTTTTCAAAGTCACAAAATTATTTTTAAAAAATTACTAAGGGAGTTTAAAATATCACTCTGAGGAAGGTTCAAAAATAAACGATATTCTTTAAGGGAATTAAAATCCACATTAAAACTCTTGAAGGGCACTAAAATAAATGAATAAATACAAAATAAGATTTATAAATAGCATATTTTATATAAATATATAAATATTAATATAATCTCTACAATGGGCCTTTTCTTTGGTTAGTGAAGTAGAGATCCGAGACAAATTGAGAAATGGCTGCTATGACCAAAACTTCCAGGAAACCAAATGAAACTGGTTTAAACAGTTGCATGATGGAAGTACCTAAATGTACCACTTTCATATCCAGAAGGGATTGGCTCAGGGCAGTATCTCACTGCTGAGCACTCTGTGAAGTCTGCTTCAGGGAACATACACAGCTCAGCTGTCGTAGGTGATGCAGGTTGTCCTTCATCTAAATAGCAACTGCTGGGTTAGCACACTGGAAATAGGCATAGCGTGAACAGTAGTTGAGAATACTCCCTGTCCACAGGAAGCCTGAGACATGTTGGGAGCTGACATAACTGAATGGAAGGCAAAATGAATTTCATTCATTCGTCATCTAAATACTAGAGGCTATAGATGCGGATTAGTGTTCCCAGATTCGTTCATGGGAAGCAACGCCCAATAGGAGGGTGAGGCCATGAGGACAGAGTCTTCCCTATGGGATTAGATTGTCGTGTTTTTCTTTCCTGTGTGTAAGGACAGCACAGGGAGAGAGCCACATGAAACCCAAACAAAATCTTTACCAGAACTTAGTCATGCTGGATCCTTAGCCTCCAACTTCTGGTCTCCAGAAATTTGAGGAACAATTTGTGCTATTTCTCAGCCAAACAACAGAGATTTACTTCAGAGAGCTTTAAGGGGATGTGTTCCGTAGTTAGAGGAGGGAGTAGGGACAGTGCTGGCAATAGGAGGGCGAGCAGCAGCCATCTCTCCTGTGCTCAGTGATGTCTCCGTAGCTTTAGTCACTCTGCTGACTCTAGAGCAGGAAGAGTCTGGCACGGGCCATGCAGTGTGCTTGTTCACACAGTAGGTTATGTAGAGCCTCTCTTGGCCTGGAAGCCCCAGGACAGGGGTAGGTATTTACACAGGCTGGCTCCCCTGGGAGTTCAGAGATGGCATTGCCATGTCTAGGAGGAAATGGCAAGGTCTCAGGACTTTGACACATTATTCTGCAGGTCTGAATGATCAGTGGCCAGAATCAGATCACTGAGTAATAACAGCTGAGAACTGAAGAGACAAGACTTTGGACTGGACGTGGGCCAACTTCTCCTTGCTGATTTCTGGCTTAATTGTGGAGAAGCACACTGTTGAGGGATTCCCAAGGAGGAATTCTTGAAAGTGTTGGCTTTTTATAATCATAGGTCAAAATCTTGACACAGAGAATGATTCTGAAAAGATAATCATAGAAGGAGAAGGGGAAGAGGCAAAAGAACTGTCATCTGCTCTCAGCACCTAACAGGTGGCTCATACACCTTCAAGCCTCAACCAAGGCAGAATGTATTTCATAGCATAAAGCCAGCTTGAGAAGCCTTTGAATCCCTGAATCAAGCAGAGGACCTTTCTTTGGAAAGTTCTAGAAAAGGAATTGTATGAAAGGGCTATCCTTAACACTCCCTTCAAAAACATCTACACAGAGAATGTGAAAGAAACTGCCTTAGAGAGATGCTCAGAATGAATGCTGTGAGGAGGAAGAAGCAGGCTGTCTTATACACTTGTACTCACACCTACCAAGTCTTTCTCTGTGCTCACCAGGATCTCAAGACCAGTTGGCTCTGCTGAGCAGTGAGGAGGTCGACACCTAGCCATTTGTGGAAGTCTAGAGTACCAGGGTGTTCTACTACGATTCATTGAACTTGGCACAATGCATTTTTCAAACATATTGCGCTTGCTGAAATTGGACAGGGTATCCGTTACACATTTCAATGCCCACATTGTTTCTGTCCACTCAATACCTAGAGGCATGAGAACCATGATTAGCAGTGGGCAATTTGAAAAGCTAAAAGAGAATGTACATATTTTCCCACCATACAACGACTTAAGCTACTTACTGATTTCACAGATAAGAAATGACCTGAAATGTGCAAATGGAATAATTTGCAATCTAGAGTCCTTTTCCATGCCCTAGGCTTTATTTCAAGGTTTCTAATCGGTTCATAGACCTGTTCCTTTTGTGTTCTCTAGAAACCACGCACTTCAGCTTGAGAAGATTGAGTGCTTGTTCCTCTTGATTCTTCATTAGCTGCTGACTGAGAATGAAAAATTGATTTGTAATTATATTTTAGAGAAGATCAACAATTATATACATTATTAAGTCTTTGATTATAATTAACACAGAAGTTATTTTAAAATCAATAAGGAAATAAAACTTACTGCAAAAATTGGTCTTGCTTTGAGCCTGCCTGATGAATGGGAAAGCTGACTCGTAGAATTTCCTCACCTTGCACAAAATGCTTATCGAATATGGTGAGTTCTGGCTGTAGAACTGTCAGTTCTGAAATTTACAGAAATAGATTTCATGACTGCAGCATGTGTCCTTTACCACGGACATGAGCTTTCAGCCTTCACTCATTGAAAAATTTCAACAACATAATTGCGTACTCTGTGGACCTCAGTAAAGGTTTGTGTCCTCGGGTTGATTGGTACTTTGGTCTAGACAGGTTTTGGTTGTGGGATGCTATGCTGTGTGTTGCAGGTTGTTTAGCCACATCTTTGGTCTATATCCACAACATGACAGTGTCGCTCCCTTCCAATTTGTGACAACTGAAAACATTATTGTAAGCTGCAGATGTCTTAGATCAGAGTGCATGATTTCCCTGGGTTCAGCATGACTGCCCTAAGTGGGGAGATTTTACATTCAGACAATTTCAGTCACGCATTGCTGACAGTGGGATGCATTCTGATGGCTTCACCTCAGGTGACTTCATTGTTGTACAACTGGCACAGAGTGCATTTATACAAACTCAGTTGGCACAGACTTCTGGACAGTTAGTCTGCACAGGTAGCTCATATCCTGGGCTGTTAACCTTCTGGCATGTCACTGCATGGAATGTTCCAGGCAACTAGAACAGAATGATAAGTGTTTGTGTATTTAAGACAATTGAAACATAGAAAAGCTTCACTCAAAACTTGAGGTAAAAATAACAAATGGTACAGCTGTCTACATAACTTCGCCTCTCTGTGAGTCAGGGAGGGAGTTGACATTATTGTGACCCTCTGTGACCTTGGGAACACTGTTTCCAAATTCATACTGAATTTGTAAAAGAATATTTTTCCAAGAATTTTAGCCTTGGTTCATTAAAGGAATTTTACTCTATAAACTTAAGTTACAGAACTGTGTGACATTATTTTTATAGTTGTTCATTTCTGAGACAAAAACATAGATACCAGCCTAGGACATACTGGTCAGGACCCTCTACTAATCCTCCATCCCCTTCTCCCCTCCTTATCCCCATTCCTGTCTGTCTCTGCCCCCCATCCCTCTCTCCCTTCCTTATCCCCTTCCTGTCTCCACCCCCAAGCCTTCTCTTCCCTCCCCATTTCTGTGTTCTCTTCTTGCTCCAAGGGGCATGTTTAGTGGCTGTACCACAAGTGATGCTATTCCTTCCTCTGAGGATAGTGTTTCCTCTGCACTACCTTTTCCATGGCCCGGTTGTTTTCTTTGGAGTTGTTACTCTTTAGAAATATGTCTGACTCGATATCAAAAAAAAAATCTTGATTTAAGATAACATCTTTGAATGCCATATTCTGCAGATCTCTAGGGGTTTTTGAAGATGCCCTAACCATCTCTTGTATTTAGATAAGCAAATGTTGCTTGTCTCTTAGCAACTTGATTACTGGGTAGTTTAGAGAATATCTGTGATAGACTGTCATAGTAGCTAACAAAGAGACATGTTTGCATGACTAGGAGTATGTTTTAACTATCCTAGACCGTTTTAGACGGTTGGTATCAAGCGGTCAGAGCTTCACATTTTATTTTTAAGTATCTCTAGGTATGATACCATTGGGAAGCATTATCTTTAAATTTGTATCAATATACAAAGATCTATTCAATTGTGGTTAAATATACTCTTAATTATGTATCAATATACAAAGATCAATGCCTATGTAGCCCAATATAATCTTAATATTACGTCTATACACAAGGGTCAATACCATTGTGGCCAACTATAATCTTAATTTTGTATCAATATACAAAGATCAATACCGATGTAATCCAATACAATCTTATTGGATTACATCGGTATTGATCTTTGTATATCAGCGCCTGACAGCACCCCCTATTCTACTCCAAGTAGAAGATAAGCATCGAAGAACCTCCACTGTAAGATGGTTGAATTAATGGCAAGCCTTTCTCTTGGCATGAAAAAACCCCTTGCACCAACTGCAGACAGATTGCTGTCCAAAATGGACAAAACTTGGCAGCAGGGAAGTCGACAGCCTAACTCTGCCAAGACAGGGTAGGTAAGTCCTTCATAATCCCTGCTCTACAACAAATGTCTGTCAGAGAAACAGGACCCAAAGGCTGAAGATTGATGCTGGAATGTATGGAGAGAAAATGGGAACTGTCCAGGCAGCTACTGGTATGTTCTTTCTTAGTTTTGGAAGCTGCAGGCTCTGCACTTCCTATATAAGCAAATATATTTATCCCTCTCAGGTCTCTGAGGTGGTTGAAGAATAGACAGATAGAATCTTATAGTTAAATTTTGAACTGTTTAGGAATCAAGAGGGTGTTATAGATCTAAGAAGATACTCTTAAAAGTGTGTTGCAAGATAGTATGAATGTTGAGTCACATATAGACCTTTAAACTCATGGAGTTGGGTAGATAGTAGAATGTTAAAGTCAGGGGCCAAATAGGTATAAACTGAACATTGGGAAGGTATACTGGGCCAATTTAATCTCATAAATGTGGCATATTTATATCTATTGTTTTGTATAATACTTATTGTTATAAGAGAAGGAACCAGCTGTTGGACTGAAAGGGGAAACCTCTGGAGGGAAGAGGGTGGAAGGGCGGGTTAGGAAGGGGGAATAGGGAGGGGTTTGTTACTGAGATGTAACTTGAAGAAAAAAAAATAAAGTATTTATAAAAAAAAAAAGAAAAGAAATATATGAAAGAATATGAAAACCAAAAAAAAAAAAAAAGAAATATGTCTGACTGTTTTCTCATCTTCTACCATCCCTCCCTTCCCCTTGCTCCTCCCTCTTTCTCCCCTGCCTTCCACTTTCCCTGTCTTCATCCTGTGTTTCTCTTCCTCTTTACCTTCTATTCTGTTCTTCGTCCCTCCATCCATCCTGCCTCCTCATCATCAATCTTTTCATTCTCTTGCTTCCCTCCTTTACTTCCTCTTCAGGTCCTTCTTCCTCCCCTCTCTACATATGAACACTCCTCTGTGTTAAGGATTATATCCACACATCCATACTTTACAGGGAGCTAACTGACAACTGCCAGAGATTTTGTTTAGCTCTTCACTCTGAATTATATTCTTTTTCTCTTATTTAGTTTCCATTGTTTTGCCTTTTAAGCTACAGGATCTGTTTCAGTGCTGTTAAAATTTCATAGGACCAGCACTTCGTGTGCAGCTCACCTTGACCAAAATAATGTAAGACTGTGTGTGACTGTCCTGCCCAGCATTGTCTCTAAAGGTCAAACATACAACACTGTCAGGCAGTGGTGCTGCAACCTCTTAGTACAGTTCCTCATGCTGTGGTGACCCCCAACCATACGATTGTTTCATTGCTACTTCATAACTCTAATTTTTCTAGTTTTATGGGCCATAATGTAAATATCTGATATGCAGGAAATACAGATTGAGAACTGCTGTACGGGACAAACATTGTCATCTCCTTTGGTCTCCTGGTGAAGACTGAGTGACACACTGATTCAGTTGGGTCTGCCTAGGGTTTCCACCCCAAACACTCATCTCTTTTTCATGCTATTCCCCAAAATTGTCAGGACACAAAGCATGTAGATGGAGCCATAACTTGTCCCTTGTCTTGATACTTCTCCTTCTGTTCAAGTTGTGTTCTGAAGTACCAGTCCTTTGAAAGTCTGTGCTCCCTAAATTCCTTGGACATTTTGGGTGTCATTTAGATATTTGTTTTGAGAAGCTTCCATGTTCTTACTTAATCTTGTTATTTATTTCCTAAGCAATTTTCTCCTCTTACCTGAGAGAGTGTTTGGTACAAATTATCATGTCATTGTTCTGCCAAAGGAATTATCTAAAAGGGATTTTCTTAGCAAACCAATATAAAAATGTAGACAAGATTATCCCCATTACAGACTCGGTGTCTCCTCTGCCTCCGGGGTCTTTGTGTTAATTCTCTTTGCTCTTTGAGTTTAAAACAGCATAGAGTGATATTGAGAAATATATTAGAATTTAGTGTTCCATAGAAAGTATTTGTATATAAATGATTTTTGTCAAGTTTACAGTATAAAAGTGGATTTAAATCAAACATTAATATCTCATCTTAGACACTGAATCTAGGTAGCATTATAGACTGATGAGGAAAGAGTACACCAGGTAATCCAGGATTTGTTCAGAAGAAAAGTTACTTTCAGAAAAAGAGAGACAGAGAAAGCCAAGGTGTAAAGACAGACAATCAAACTATATCCATCCAGGGATTTCCTATTCAAAACATTGTAGTCACAGGATTGTCACCTGAGAGAAATGACACCCTCCCTTGTGAGTAGAGGGGTTGAGTTACAAGGAAGTTGATTACCACTTACTTCCCAATAAAATTGGGGAAATGTGTTTGACATTTTTTATTTTTAAAACTTGACATTATTACCCAAATAAATTTTTGGGTAACCTTTTAAATTAAAAGCACAAAGAGGAAAACTGTGGTCTCCAGAATGTTTATAATGTGAAGAGTCTGCAGAAAATAGGAAACAAAAATGTATCTTGGTGTAAAATTGATCTCCAGAGAACAGATGTCTATGAATGAGATTGCTAGAAAGGGCTAAAAGAGAATGAAGAAAAGTAATGGGAGGTCCTCCCAAATGTGTCAGAGGAAAACGGCATCACGGAGGTTCAAATCACACCACAGACATGGAAACACGTTGCATGCACAAAATCCCCTTCCAAAGCACCATCACTCAACTGCACCTGTCCTATCAATCCTCTTAACTATGTGATAGCCATTATCCTGAAAAAGCCTCCAGACGTAGAAAATGAGATTACACCTACTTGACAATGGCAAGAACATTGAAACTGCATAAGCACTGCTGTGATCTCTACAGCCCTGCAACAGCAAAGCTGTCCCCAAGCCTCATGAACCATGCAATAAAATATGCACTTTTCTATCTGATTCGAATGGAATGTGCATGCATGCACACGGACGTGTGTGTGTGTAGACATGGGAAGTGAAAGGTGGAGATACTGAAGGTAGGTTGCATCAGAAAGTTGTGGACACACAACAGACTAGGCTAATGTAGGAACTTTCGCCAAATTGCCAAGAAAATGGGTTATAGTTACAGTCTGAACACTTTCTAAATGATAGAAATAGCAAAAAGAAGAGTTTTACTAGCTAAGATAAGTAATTATCATGCATCAAAACAACTCTGTTAGTGAAACAGAGTCAGGATGGGAGAGGGTTACTCACAGCAGAGGTGATCTCTGCCCCAGAGGTACTACGGGTGCTGCAGCCTTCGTTGTGTGCATGTGTAATGAGTCTTGCAGGTCTAAGTATGGATAGAGAGACATCGCAGCCTTTTTTGTTCCCCATGTTACTGTAGTTACCAAGAATAAGAGGTCCACCGATATTAACACTCTCTTAAAGGAGGTAGAGGATTGTGTCTACGACAAGTCAACAGCAACCTCTACTATCCCGGCTTCAGTGTTGTCCTTCTTCCCTAGTCACCTTACACATGGCCATGTTTAGAACATCCAAACCTTCCTACCAACCATGTATTTAGTTATATGGTTAGCAGGAATATCCTGGTTCTCTGTCCAGGCTCTGCCGGCAAACAGTGGGTCAGTGACACCAGGGTCTAGAAAGGAGGAGTTCAGTTAGCAATGGAACATCCTTTAGTATCTCTTAAATAGGGTGTATAAAATGACAAGGAAAGACAAATGTCAGGGGGACGGAGCACAAATACACAGTGTGAAAAGTTAGCTTTTTTAGAAGTGTGTGTGTGTGTGTGTGTGTGTGTGTGTGTGTGAGAGAGAGAGAGAGAGAGAGAGAGAGAAAGAGAGAGAGAGACAGTGATTTTATTTCTTAAACTATTCGTCTGCATTAGCAG
Organism: Lophiomys imhausi; assembly: GCA_907164525.1. Classification (NCBI taxonomy): domain Eukaryota; kingdom Metazoa; phylum Chordata; class Mammalia; order Rodentia; family Muridae; genus Lophiomys; species Lophiomys imhausi. The sequence continues at coordinate 2,670,855 of CAJQZJ010033015.1, read as the reverse complement.
TAGCATTAAGCTATTATATGCACTTAATAAGAGTAAGCTATTATTGTTACCAGCCATTCTAACTTTCTTCTGCTCTTTTCAATACAATCATTTTATTTTTAAAAATCACATTTCCTTCTTATCATTTTGCTTGACCAGCAGGCACATAGCTCCCCTGCCTCTTCCTAGATCACTGTTTCTATGTTCTCTGCTGTTCCCCTCTGAATTCTCTAAATCACAATGTTGGGGCACAATGCAGAAGTTATGTGAAGAGTTTGGAGGATTATTTATTCCTAAAATTCCCTATTATTTATTGAGTGGTTGGGTGGTATATGCAATCTTACTCACAATCCCTATAAGTTTAATGTGGTGTTCTCTCTGGATCCTCAGTGAGACTTTCCCCAGGGACAGGACCCACCCTCTCCCCTACTTTCTGAGATAAGAGAACAGATGGAGAAGTGCCATATGTTAAGTGGTGTAATAGAGGGATTATGAGGCTTGGTGTGGGGTGGGAGACAGAGGGAACCACTCTACATGGAGTCATGGAGTACCACACAGGAAGTGACCTTTGCCCTGGGCCTCCATTATGGCTCCTCACAGAGGAGTTTACAACACTGATCTGAGCAGATAAAGCTAAAAGTCATGGAAGAAGCAAGAAATGCCAGGGTGAGTCACATGCAGATCACTCATGCCTCTGAAGAAATCTTGACAACTTGTGTCAAAGGTTCACTGTTCATGACTCGATGGAATAAAATGCCAGAAAAAGAAAGCACAATTCCACTTGCAGTTCCCAGGCTCCTAGAATGTAAAGTCAGTTTTAGAATCCCTTTCATACGTGAATTTTCCATTGAACAGGAAGTAGAAAGTATAGTTTAGGAAAGAAATCAAATAACTGAGTAAGAAGATCTTATTGTGAGCTCTGCATCAGTTATGCTAGATTTGTATGGAGTTCAGGGAAGATTTGTGCTTTGACAATCACAAGCTTGAAATATCAAGATTTATGAAAAGCATTTATGTTTTTAAATTTTGATTTGATTAGTACAATTTATGTGTATGGTGTTTGCCTGCATGTATGTCTGTGTACCATTGTGTGTAGTGTCCCCAGAGGCAAGAAGAAGGTGTTGGATTCCCTGGAACTGGAGGTGCAAACAGTTGAGAACTGCCATGTGAGTGGTAGGAATTAAACTTAAATCCTTTGCAAGAGTAACAAGTGCTCCTACCCTCTGAGCTATCTAACCAGCCCACATCTGTGGTTTTTAATACATGTAGATCTTTAGACATCTTGCCATAACTTCAAAGTCCCCAAGTTTCTGTGCCTACACTTTAGGACCCATTGCTCTAAACTTTGACTAGTTGGTCCCCACCAAAAGACTTGTTAAAGAAACTGACAAGATGGACCAGCATGATGGTTCAGTGGGCAAAACACATAGCACCTGTATCTGACCATCTTATTTCTATGTCAAGAACCCTCATAGTAGAAGAAGAGAGTCAACTCCTGAAAGTTGTTCTATGACCTCTATCTGTGAATGTCTGCATGTAGGCACGTGTGCGCGCGTACACACACACACACACACACACACACACACACACACACATGCACAAACACATACACATTTAAAAATTAATACAAAATTAAAAAAGAAATTGACAAGCTATTTGACTTACCCAATGTTAATATTAGAAAACATTCACACTTTTATAGTTAGTTTGATTTATGATTCACCAACATAGCTGTGATCAGTTAGCTGACAGCAAATTAGAACAACAGACACTGACAGCTTGCCCTATTCTAACAGTTTATGAGCCTGGCCAGCCCCACTAATGCCAAACTCATGTTTCTAGAAGCCAGAAACAAATCTTATGCCATGTTTTGACTTTTCTTGCAACAAGGTGAACGAAGTTGGTAAAGGACGAATCAGGCAAATACCCCATAGAGCAGTGCTGGCTCAGGGACCTGTTGGGTGTGTGGGTGGACAAATCAAACAGGACATTTCTGGCTTGTCTGAAAGCATGAGTCACACACAACCAATGAGATGTTTGACTATTGCCTGTTATCTATGCTGATCCAGTCAAAAGAGGGTCAAGGGCATTGTAGGAGAGAGGGACAGGGCAGACCAAGACTCTAGGTTACTAGTCACTCTTAGAGCTAAGTTACACATCGGGTTCAAGCCACACCCAGGGTCTTGTGGTTCCCCCTCATTCCTTCCCCACGAGGATTCAAGCGCTGTTGTGCCATCAGGCCCACCCCTGAGGAAGACATGCTGACACAGAAGGGACTCTGTGCAGAGAGGGCCTCAGAGAATGGGGCAAAAGGTGACAGTATAAGCCGGCTGGTGGTGGCTCACGCCTTTAATCCCAGCACTTGGGAGGCAGAGGCAGGCAGATCTCTGTGAGTTCGAGGCCAGCCTGGTCTATAGAGCGAGTCCAGGACAGCCAGAGCTGTTATACAGAGAAAGCCTGTCTTGAAAAACCAAAAAAAAAAAAAGTGATAGTACAGTTCTGCATTTTTTGTCACTGAGGACCCACTGGGATGAGAAAGATGGACCAGCGTGTGTCACTCCTAGCAGACCTCAGATCACAGTTAACAGTTCAGGGCCATTCGTTCCAGCCTTCATGTCTTCATTTCTTCTTCACTGAAATCTAGTGACTGGCTCTTCACAAACATGGTTGTGGATGGATGTAGTCACTGGTATGATGCTGAAGGGGAGCCTGCCGAGGTGGGAGTAGAAAATGGGGAAATGATTTAACTAAGACAGAGGAAATCTTCTAAAGCATCTGCCTGACAGAGGAAATCTTCTAAAGCATCTGCCTATGCAGCTTCTTAAGTCAAGAAGACACGACAGTGTTGGTTCCTTTTCATTTCCTGGGCTTGAACTTCTGGAGTCAGGGAAGGAGTATAGGGCCTACCAAGTGACCCCCTGCATCTATCCTGTCCTTCTTCCATGTGTGTACATCTGTGTAAACTCAGAATCTTGCTTCAGTTCTCAAGAAAAAATATCACTGCAGTCCCAGGAGCGTACAGGACCCTTGCCTTTCCGCCCTCCCTCCTTTATAATTGCCATGTTTTTTTTCACTTTAATGTAGGGGGAGGAACAGGGGATATGAAAGGATTAGCTGCACCAACAGGTTCAGGGAGGTCACATGCGTTAAGAAGCAGTGTAATCCACAGGTTACAGGCAGGCAAAGCCAAAGTCAGGGGCAAATGTCTCAGATGGGCTTCAAGCTGGCTGTTTGTTAGCTGTGTAACCTTGAGCCACAACTAATCTTCATGGGTCTCAGCTTCACCATATGTAAAGGAGCGTCACACTAT
>CAJQZJ010033015.1:2626246-2667556 GCA_907164525.1 Lophiomys imhausi | reverse complement strand
TAACTGAAGGAAATGGTAGAGACAAACGGTTAGAATAGACCCCAACTAAACTCAAGTGTTAGTATAAGCAAAACCAAAATGACCTCCTCCCGATCAAACCAATAAAACAAAGGAATAAACAACCCACAACAAACAAACAACCCCCTCTCTGTATGTCACGGGTGAGCCTTGCTACCTAAGAATCAGCATGATACTACCATGACACTGTATAACAGCATGGATGTGTCCCTGGGATGTGACCGACCCAGGCATTTGTATCAGTTCCACGACTCAATTCTGCAACATCATGTCATATGAGAGTGAATGCCTATGTGAACTTTTGGAATAAACACTGTAGAGTGATTCCAAAGCAAAATACACCACATCTCATATGTAAAATTTGAATTTTCTTAGGTCATAGCTTATTAATCAGTTCAACACATATAGCTGAAAGCCAAGAAATCAAAACAGCGTGAATTGGCAGAATAGAATTGGGTGTCAGCAGAGTGGATGGACCACAATGTGTAAATCCTAGAACGACTCTTTCCTCTCCTGTCCCTTCCTTCTTTTCTCCATCCCTCCCTGAAGGTTGATCGTGGTGATCTGTGTTCACCCACACAATCGTTCTTATGGACGGAATCTGCTAAACTACCTGCCAGACAGTTGAGATTAATATTAGTCTGCTGACCAGCTATGGCATTTACCTAAATTCTAGAAGAGATTCTGTGGTCAGAGCTGACATTAGTAAGTACCTGAGATGCTATATCATCACGCATTGATTGTTCATGTGTAGTTAGCATATCCAGAGTGCATACTGCTTCTTGAATATTAAGTGTGCCCTATCTTTTGCATATATAACATAACCTGAGTCTTCAGGATATTGATGGCTTGTGTTTATTCATACTTCAAAGGACTTTGACTATCTCTTGACCTTCACCCTACTCATACACTTCACTTCTTTGGCTCTATCAATTCCATTTGTTTCCCTTTTCCTTTAGTGGAAAGTAAATATGAAAACTGTAAGTGTGAAATTTGCCTATTAGTGACAGCTTTAAGGAAATGTTCCAGCATTCACCCCCACCCCCAAAATTGACAAATGTCTTCTGGGCAAGGAGTTCTTGACAAACAGACATGTCTAGTAGTCTGTGCATGATAGCATAGACTAGACTTCCTCAAAACATGGCTGAACTAATAAATACCTGACATTTCCAAGCATGGATGAATGATCCCTAAATGTTTATTTTGAATAATTACTGGTGATTTTTACTATATTTTTCCATCCAGTTCTTTAGTTTTTATGGAATACTGAAGTAGGCCAAAGATGCTTTCCTCTCTGTTCTTCACAGGTGGAGAACTGGAGACCCGAAATGCAGCTCTCTGCAGGCTTCATAGAGAGTTTTAGCTTGATCACCGTTGGAACTTCATATTCTCTGATTCCCAGTTCACTTTGGAACACATGTTCTTCTTCTCCCTGGGTGAGCCCAGCCGCACAGCAGGAGGCATTCATTGTCAGCCTATGCTGGAGCAGTGGCATCTGGTGACTTCTATGGAAACCATCATTCCATTTGATAAGGTGAGTACAGCTATGCACTGGTTTTTATTTCTGAAACACTAGCATTTTACAGTACCTTTTTTTGGTAGACTCTTATGCATATCTACCTCATTATACGCATGGTTAGTGGTCTAAAAAAATATCCTGGCAAATGTACAAGCCTAAAACTTATCTTCAAGGTATGTGGCCAATGCTGATGTTCATGCTTCAATATCTTTACAAACACATTGCCACTAATTTCAGAAGCCCAAGACTCCAAAGAGTATTGCCAAATGGGTGTCAGCCATGTGGACATCTGTCAGAATTCTCTGCTGTTTAGATATGTAGAACAGCAGAAGCTCTTGGCTGTTCCACAGAGCTACATCAACAAGATAATCCAAAAGGAAATCCATTCCAGCAGGATGAAATTATCCCTCCGCATTCCAGGGCATAAGTGAAGAAAGCAACCATGTGAAGCATCTTCCCTAAAATTAGGAAACGTTTCCTGGACAATGGGGATGGTATGCTCATGACTCAGAGGTTGAGGGAGAAAAAGGTGGGAATAAGTCAGACATTTTCTGTGCTGCTTCTGAAAGCTTGCTTTAAAATTTGATATACATCTGTAGAATTGACGAGCATACAGATGACCTTCCTTAGGTCATCTTGGGTGGGCAGTGTTTGCTACTTTTCCATCCCATGGTGCCTCTGGATATATCTCTCGCCTTTAGCTGACAGCTGTGGTCATTGACTCTAGTTGCTGTGAGAAGGCTGCTCGGAAATGAGTTTTGATTTCTCTAATTTTAGATACATTAAAGAGCCCCAGGAAGAAATTTGAAATGTGTTATGACATTCTTTTATAGTATTGGCCAGAGAGTGTCACACAGCTGTATGAGTTTAGTTTAGTATGTGTCTTAGTGTGTGCACGTGCAAAAGACTGAGAAGGCACCAGCAGAAACAGCCCAGAGAAAGCAATGCTGAATTATCACTTCTCCATTGGCACAGAGAACACAAAACTCAGTATTTTAGTGAAAAGCTTAAGTTACCTGTAAACATGAAGAAAGTAATTTCCTCTATGTAATTCAGTGTAACTTAGATTCTTAAATCATACCAAACTAATAAAATGGTGGAAAATGAGATAATTTATTTAAAACACTCTGTGTAATTTGGAATTACACTAAGCAATCTACTTTCTAGACCTTTCTACTTTTTTGAAGTAGTGAAAAAAATCTTGTGTTTGAAAACATACAAATGCAATTAACCCTGTCTAGGGACTAATGGGATGAGAGAATGTTGCTTCATCTACAAGACTAGGAAGGAAATAGTAAATGTAATTCCCTTTGAAACACATTCTGTCATCAAACAGATTCAAGTTACATTATCTCTGTGCATCTAGACACGCACATTTAGTACTCAAACTATCAACATATGATTGGATCCCAGCGCTTCCTAGAAACATTTTAGATTTTCCCATTGATTTTAGTTTAGGTCTACCTCTGCTTGTCCATCCCAGCTTAGGCATGTCACTCAAATAAGGCACTAACATGTAGTCCCAGTAGAGTTTTTATGATTTTCAGACCTGGTATTTCCTAATTTGTTTTGTTATTATTGAACATACCAAGTATTCTTTCTTCTAGAGTATTCCAATTACCATCTTATGTCTTGAACTCTATAGGGCGCTTTAACAAAGATAAAAGTACTAATGTACTAATAATATGTAAATATACATTTAAAGACCCACATTTTAGTTCACTGAAAATAATAATTAACATTAATGTATCAGGCATTGGGAACTCTGCTAATCATTTTCAAATATTCTTTTCATTAATGGTTATTAAAATCCTTGTATGATAGACATTAACTTTGTTCATATTGGTAACTAAACTAAGGCATGAGAAATTCATTAACTTGCAGAAGAATCCAGAGCTGGACAGTAAGTGATCAGGGATTCTAGATCCTTATCCATTTTAGCTTTTGCAAACATAAATAATTTTATTGATTTGAACAATTTAACTTAAGAGAAAGTTGCTATAAATATCATAGAGAGGTAGCTCAGGTATGCAGTCATGAAATACAGATTTTATTCAATACACCGTAACTAATTAACTAATATTTCAGCTGAGCATGGTGGTGGGTAGCTATAATCCTAGCTCTTCAGAGTCTATGTTAGAATCACGTGTTCAAGTAAACGAGTGGAAACTGAGTTATAGGTTGGCATGGGTTAACACAATGAAAAGCAACCAAAACAACCAAAAATGTTGATTTACTTGGTAATTGTTTCTTTTTGTTAGTACATATGTTTACTTTCATTTTACAGAAAACTTGCATATTCCTTCTGTTCTTAAAAAATGAATTTTTGATTCCTTTGGACACAGTACAATATAACATGGCAGCCTGCTTATGACAAAGAAACCAGTCATACTTGTCAGGAGATAATGATTAACTAGCCATTTGTCATTTAAATAGTTAGGAGGATCTGTTGAAGTTCTATTTCTGATTTTATAAAAAGAGTTCTGGCCCAGACTCAGAAAGATCCACATGGCATCTATTCACTTATAGTCAGATTTTAGCCATATAGTACAGGATAACTATTCTACAACCAACACACCAAAAGGAACAGAAACAAATACTTTATTACCTGTTAATGAGACAGTTTGCCCTAGTGGTGCTGCCTTGTAGGCCCCCAGTGTATGAGGAGGCTCTTGGCCCTCACATGACTGCTGAACTAGGGCTGGGGACTGATATGTAGGGACACTGCACTCCATAGGAGTGGGATAGAAAGGAGAGGGGGTAGATGGTGGGAGCGTGGGACTGGGAAGGGTGGAAAGAGGACACTGTGATGCAGATGTGACTTAAAGTAATAAACAAACATTAAAAAAAAGAGTTCTGTCATAGTTTGGACAAATAAAAACTCAAGTATATGATATTATTTTTAGTATTGAATGTTAGCAAGACATGTGTGCTTATGTGTCTCCATCCCTGGGAAACAGGAGTATAATTTGTTGTTGAATCATATATCTATATAAGGATTGTTATGGCACGTAAGACTTAGAAGAAAGTCCCTTCCACTGTTAGGAAAACCAAGCTTGGCTTTTACTCACTGCTTCCGGAGAAGTCAAGAAAGCTCAGGGTAAAGCCTTTCTCACAAGGGCTGAAGGCTAGTATTGATTTGTTATCAACTAGTGGCAAATTATTATTAAATAGACGAGGACATGCTTATGCTTTCCTGGGGTAGCTGTATTAATTGGACTTTTTGATTATGATGTAACACTGTACGAGCGACCACATTAGAAGGCAGAGGTAAACAGAGGGAGCCCAAATAGGTTTGCAGTTTGCTTCTCATTGCATTCAGTAGAGTCTTGAATCTAATGCAAATTACTCAGTTGATTTGAATGCGTCTCTTTAATTAAAGCAGAATCATTAAATACCCTGAACTTTTACACACCTCTTTCTGATTTTCTCAGTGGTTGGTGCTTGGGCTATGTAGTATGAGATTACCAATCATTTTCTTCCTTTTTTTTTTTTTTGATTTGCCAATTTGTGTATACATAATGCTACCTTCTTTGTTTTTATTTTTTTCTAAAGTGTTCAAAATACTTTGTGTTTTCTGTCTAACTCTCTCTGTGTCTCAGGGCATTGAATTTTGCAAGGATAATGAGCTATCCCAAGTGGAGAGATTGGAAGCTGTGAATAAGGAAGGAGAAGAAACAAACATCAACTAGGATCTATTAAAACTTGGCTTTCAAATGAGTTCTCTGAACTTTCCTTCATCCAAACAAAGCATCATCACTAAAGGGAGTTGAAAGTCCCAGTTGAACATGTAACTCTTACAGCTCAGGGTTCTGCATACCCAGTGAATGCTTTATCCATAGATTCATAGCAATGCTGTCTTTTATCATTTTCCTAAGCTTATTTACTGTAGTTTCGAAGGTACATTAGGATTTTAAACATCAGTCATATGGCTTAAATTCAGAAATAGCCATTATCAAAGATAATTATTAAATTGGAGGGGAATTGAAGGATGATTTAATACTTTTTAAAGAATCAGGCATTCTTTTTTTTTTTTTTTTTTTGGTTTTTTTGAGACAGGATTTCTCTGTGTAACAGCCCTGGCTGTCCTGGACTCAGTTTGTAGACCAGACTGGCCTCAAACTCACAGAGATCCACCTGCCTCTGCCTCCCGAGTGCTGGGAGCGACTTTAATCAAAAGCATGCGCCACTACGGGGGCCCCAAATCAGGCATTCTTTAACCTCTACCTCTTCTCCACATGTTAGCCTCCTAAATTATATATCAGCATCTTTTAGGAAGCTCTGGGAGGCAATTTTGTCTGTTTTATCTTCACTCTCTAGAACACTGCTTATCAAATGCCCTGTCACCTCCTTTGGCTTTCCTAACCCTGTCCATTTCTCTGCCTCTCTCCATAGGGGTTAGTTGAGTCTTTTGACATCCTTTGGCTTTGCTTTGCTGTTGAAGTTGGTTGCACAAAAGTTTTGACCTTTCCTAGAGTTTCTGCTCATCTTCACCAACATCCCAAAAGAGTATGTGATCTCGTTTAAAGCATGACATTTACTAATGCTTCAAAAGACATTCTTTATTGTCTCTATCTCTCTGTCCTCTAGGACTGTGTGTTCTCCTAACTTCCATCCTAATGGAAATTTGGCATGCATTGTGCAACTAGACCTTCGATTTTCCTGGCAAGTACCATAACCATTGCCAGAATGTAATGGGGACCATGGTTTGTCACTTTTTAATCTTCCCTGCCTTATTTCTTGTATCTCAGCACTTTGCCTCCTGATGTCATGCCCTTAATTGGACACTTATGGATTCAGCATCCTGAACCAGGCAGTGCCTTGGATAGCTGTTGAAAATTGACATATTTATCTGTATGTTAGGAAGTGAGAAAGTTGTTAACTACATAAGCATTTCACCAGAGGAACGATGCAGATTTAACCATAATGCTGTTTTTGTCTTGTTCTCTGGGAAGATTTGATGAGGTTTTCATAGGGACATAGATGAACAGCAGGGAAGGGAAATTGGAGTCACACAGAGATGAGCTGAGTGTGATGGTGATATATTACATTTAGTGACCATGAGGTTCATCCATATGTTGGAGCTGGAATCCTTGATATGGTAGGGATGAGGTTCTTGGTTGTCAGGACTTAAATCACTCATGGGACTGGAGGCATGCGGCAAGATTGGAGCCTGTGTAAGAAGACAATTATCTGTTTCCCCACTCCAGTGGGGTACAGGAAGAGGATAACTATTTTCCAACCTTCAATTCATCCCCAGGTAGAACAGAATCAACAGTCTCTTATCTTGGACTTTCCAACCTTCAGAAATTAAAAAAAAAAGTTCCTTCTATGTAAACCAGTGGTCTAAAGTAGTTAAGGTATTTTATTAGTTCAAATTAAAGTATGTGGACACCAGAATGTCCTCTCATCTCCTACATCAATTTATGCCAACCAGCTACAATGTCATTTTAAAAGACAACTTCCTTTGACCTACTTGTTGCAACACACACACATTTTTATAAGAAGTTGCCAGTTAAACATATCCCTTTTTTTCCTGATAATATTCAAGAATTATCCCTTTGAAAAAATGAACATGAGTTACTCTGAGGAAAAAATAGTTGCATATAGAATGGGATAGTCTATGGAATTATTTCCCCTTGTATCCATCACTTCATTTCCTAGCTACATATCCATATGGAATTGGATAGTCTATGGAATTATGTCCCCTTGTATCCACCACTTCAGTTCCTAGCTACATATCCACACATTCTGTTCTGGGAACAAGGAGACACTGACTTGGGTAAGGTAAAACTGTCCCAGTCTGTCTGTGTCACTAACCCACTGGTAGTAAGCATGGTCTTCCCGGCAGCATAGGTGGAAGAGTGGAAGAGGGACATCATTGGGCTGTTTTGATGGTCACATAGATGGCTGCTTTCCATTCCCTGTTCTGAAATGGAAGAAGGAAGGCCCTGGAGTCATCAGACATATCTGTAGGAGACAAACAGTTTTTTCTATGTAGCAAACAAGGATGGGAAATGTTTCTCTCCTGAGTCAGTCAGGAGTGAGCTGCTGATGTTACCTGGGTCATAGAAAGTTCAACACCATACAGAGAGGATTGCTGAGAGCAGCTGCAACTCCGTGAGTTCTTGCAGTTCTCCTTGTCGAATGGAATGGTAGATGCCACAGGAGGATATGTCTCAGGACGATTTATAGAGTATAAACCTTCGAAATGTACAAAAGAGTTTAGAATTAGCTCACCTGTGGTGGAGCCTGAAGAGGATGAAGTGAATCATAAGAACCTGTTCTCCCATTTTCAGAAAATGTGGCTGTCAGAGGTTCTGGGGCATTTCCTGCAGAAACCACATCAGAGCCCACAGTGTGACACATGCCACACAGACATCAGTGTCGGTGAATGTCAGAGAAGCAGAAACAGAGGGTGAAAGCCAGAGCATAAAAATATGAATTAGCTTGTTTTCCTCCCTCTCTCCATGGCTCTGAGTACTGAGCAGCTGGAGGCAGAGAGACTCCAACCACTCCCACCCCACCCCCACTTCCAAGGATCTTATTCTTCCCTGTCTGGAGTAGAAGGCAGGTGAGTGCTTTAATGCAAACACAGGATGAACCCATAAAACAAAAAGTAAAAAGAGCCAAGCACTAAAACTAAACTAAAACCATTCAAACCATGCTAAAAGTGTCTCTGTTTACCCAGTGTCATTAAAAACATGTTCTGAGGAAGAGAGGTTTAACATAGGACAGAAGAAGCAAACTATTAGGCATAGAAAACTATTTCTTTATGCTGATGAAATTAGATTCCTACTAAATTCTTTGATTGTATAAAATTGTAAACAACTAGATATTGACTTGCCTCATTCAAGGCATAACAGAACACATTTATACACAGAATCGCACTTCTGACAGAGACTTTTACTTTGCCATGGTGTAAGTTCACCACATAGAATACAACACTGGATACTTCAGCCCCTGCACAGTTGATTGACTATCAATTAAAACTGCATACAAAGCACAAATTCGGCAGAGACAAAGTCAGGGGTTAGAATAGGTAGCATGCAAGATTCTACATTTTTATGTGTTTGCATGCATGTGTGTATTCATATTTGCATGTGTATGGGTACATGTGCATGTATGTGCTTGTACATGTGGGCCTGGAGCTTCAAAGCAGTCTCTCATGATGCCTCTTCAGTTTATTTATTGAGGCAACGTCTCTCACTGGATCCTAGAACTTGCCAGTTGCAGCTCATCTAGGTAGCCAGCTTGCCAAAGGGAGCTCATCTTTGTGATGGAGTTGTAGGCGGTCCATGGCCACCTCTGTTTTTATGTGGGTTCTGAGGATCTGAACTCTGGTTCTCACACTTCTCTGGGAAGTGTTTTCTCTACTGAGACATCTCTCCAGCCCTGACTTGGGATTACGAAGAAATGAAAATAAAATTAATTATAATAACTTAGAGGTCTGTCCTCTGAAAAGAAGTCAGCAAGTTGACCTGAAAGCCAAGGTCATAGAATTGGGAAAGAGAGTAGATGAATGATATACTCCTTTTGTATGTTGACGTCTATGTCCTGACTGTCAGTATACCACACACAGAAGAGTCCCCCTGAGCCATGCTTGTGCACTTCTTGAAGGATTTAATATTTAAGGAATTTCCTTTGAGTACTTTATGTTAGTTATATACAAATTATTAATGTATTAGTTGCTCTATATTGTTACAAGGGGACACTGTAGTCAATATTTATCATTAAATAGGCAGCTAAGTAGATAACTAATACGTAGTATTAGGTTAAAAAAGGTTATTTGTACAAAAATATAAGATCAGAGTTATTACTTTGAGAAATTAAAAACTGAGATAAAATTCTATGCTGAATGTAGAAAAATAATTTATTCCAATATCCATCTAAGAGTTTTTATTTGCAACTTATTTCCTCCTTGCAGTTGTGTAATTTTTATGAGCAAAGAAACTGTAAACAGTGTAAATATCAACTTGATATTTATTACCCTAGTTGGGTGTACTTCCCAAGCCCATTTAACATTCAGTATTTAAAATCCTGTGAAGGGCAATGAAGGTACAGTACTCATCATCAAATTAAACAGAGCCCACCCAGTCGTGCAGTTCTTCTCTTGTGATGCTTTGGCATGAGGAATGAGCTTTAGGCATTGGATGGATTTGTATAAAGGTTTTTGTTTTGTTTTGTTTTTTTTTTTTTGAGATAGATCCTCTATTGCATGAGTTAAGAAACATTGACGTTTTCATGAATAGAACATAAATGTACTGATCTGTTTCTCATCATGATGAAGTGTTCAGGCTCATTAAAAATCCTCTATTTCCTTCTTGGTGCAGCTGAGATGCACGCCTGCCATTTGACGGACGTGTGCTGCCCTTGGGTCAAATGGAAGGTCGCTTTGACTCCCTTCACATTTTCACTTAAGAGATGCTCTTCACAACAAGCCCCTGGTAGACTTGTTTCTGGACCAACTTGAGTTTTTGGCACAATATGAAAAGCAATTGGGAAGTGTAAGTAAAAGCCTTCCGTTTCAGAAGAAATAATGGCCCCATTTGCCATGGAAACCAGAGGACTTTATGAAAATGCACTCAACTGTTTTCTTTCGTGAGCCTAAAATTATTCTAAAAATAAGATGTATTCCTGGCCTCTGCTAGCCCGTGCACGGAGACCAAATATTATACGGTTCTCCCTCTTACAGAGAAGCACCATGCCATTTCAATTCTTCATTTCTATTATGCAGAAGGTGTGCACACAGTAGGGTATCAATAAGAGTTTTAATTAAAGTAAATGTAATTTCAGTGGCAGCAGTTAATAATTTGAACATGGACTGTGAACAAGAGCCCAACTAAAGAGACTGAACACGGGAGGATTTTTCAAAATTAGGACGAATTCTGCTTAAATATCTTTCTTCTAATCTATAGCTAGTTTTTATTTGTCAGAGATAACAAAGAGTAGCATATTAAATTGTGGTGAGGTGTTTAGCAGACAAATATAAGTCAGCAAAACAAAAACCCATAATATTGACCAGAATTTCTCAGCTGTAGACCCAGACAGACTCAAATGCTTTTGTTTTTAACATTAATGGATAAGGATGACGTATAGAGGGCCAGATACCTTTTCAGTCTTCCACACTTAGGACTACTACAAAGGAATATATTGCTTGCTAATATTTAAAAAGGAGGCAAAGCACCACTTGTTATTGCTAAGGCCAAGCTGACAGTGTGAAGGCAGAAAAGGGTGGAGAAGATCCAATAACCTAAATAGAATATGGCCAGAGACTAGATAAAGCCCAGCCTTTGAGATAGGTGTTTTCATACTCATGTCTTCATTGGTTAAAGAATAATGTAATAAACACACCAAAAAGATGAAGCTGTTGGCTGTAACATATAGTCATTAATGCAATTGCCAACTGCATTAAATAAATATTCATGGAGTGGCTCCATGTTCTAGACATGTTAGTTTCTAGAGATTAAGTGATCACTGATCCCAGCCCTGAAATCATTTGTGGCTCTGTATAGCCAAGTGTAGTCAAGAACTTCTCAAAGATTATCAAAGCAAGAAGAGAAACTTGACTCCCTAACTGACATTTGGAGAAGTGACCAAGGGTTTTAGGACACGGTTATTAAAACATGTCCCATAAGCTCCATTTCCTAGAACTCAGAGAGCTATGCCATAAAATTCATTGTCAGTGCCAGGACACTTGTGAAGGTAAGTTCTGCTCTGCTTCATAACTGTCCCAGGCTGCAGGTGTGAACTGAGTAGATCAGTAACATGGCAAATCTCTTTCTATAATTCTCTTTTGGAGACTAAGCTGTTCCTTGGCCATCCTGGTATCAGTAGAGAACCCCAAGGTCCCTTATGTCAGAACTCAGTAACATTGCATATCATTAACATAGCATGCAACTATGAGGCTGGTGGGGAGGTTGATTTCAGTGTGACGCCGATGGCAGAAGGAAAGCCCCATAAGCAAATCTGTATTTCAGGTATATGATTACCTGTGGATCAATGAGATTATGAAGATGAAATATGATTGCATTTGAATGAAAAGAACTATACGCAATAATATGAAATGAAAAAAGAAAACCACAGGTTAGATGCAATATTTGTCAAAGAATAAACAACTATTAATTCTAGCTCTATGCTCTAGTACAAACTTTGACAGACATGAGTACACAGGATTCATACATTGATAATTTTGAGAAAATAGGGATCTTTCAGGAATTTAAATGACTGGGCAAGAATATGCCTTCTTTTTATTTTTTGATTTTTTTAAAATATTTAGTTATTTCTTCAAGTTACATCTCAATCATAGTGCCCTCCCTCCTTCCCCTCCTGGTCCCACTCTCCTATCCTCTTCCCTCTCACCTTCCTATCTGATTTTTTTAAATTTAAGGTGTATCTTTTTCCTCCCAACAGCTCCCCCTTTTAGTCTAATAAAAGGTTTTTTTCTTATAACAATAAATACAATACAAAACAATAAGAATAATGAAGCCACAATTATGAAAATTATAAGGTATAACATACATTCCCAATGTTCAGTCCATGTCATTTTGCTGGGTACTAGTGTAGTTTATCACAGATGTTTTCTAAGTTAATCAGAAATCAAGTTGCTAAAAGACAAGCAACATTTGTTTATACAAATATACGGAGATAGATAGGTGGTCTTCAAAAACCTGAAGAAAGCTGTAGAATATGGCATTCAAAGATGTTCTCTTAACTTAAAATTTTTAGATATTGAGACATGTCAGTTCCCGACAGCACCTCCCACTCTACTCCAAATAGATGATGAGCATCGAAAAATCTCCATTTGGAGATGGTTGCATTAGTGGCAAGCTTGTCACTGGGAAAGAAAAATACCTTGCTTCAACTGTAGACATAATGCTGTCTGAAAAGAACAAAACTTGAAAGCAGGTAAGTTGACAGCCTACCTCTGCCAAGACAGGGTAGGCAAGTTCTTCATAATTTCTGCTTTACAATTAATGTCTGTCAGAGATATTGGGCCAAAAGGCTGAAGATGGATGCTCTAATGCTATAGAGAGAAATTGGGGACTATCCAGGCAGCCAGTTGTCTGTCATTTCTTAGTTTTGGAAGCTGTTGGCTCTGAACTTCCTGTATTTTCAGATATATTTATCCTTCTCAGGTCTCTGATATGGTTGAAGAGTAGATAGATATAGTCTCATAGTTAAATTTTAAGATGTTTAGGAATTAAAAGGATGTTCTAGGTCTAAGATGTTTTTAAGTTAGCAATACAGGTTAGGACGGGAATACAAATTAGGATTTAAACTCATTGAGATAGATAGATAATAGAATATTAATATCAGTTGCCAAGAACACACCTTCTAATACTGAAACTCTTTATTATTATCAGAATTGTGGTAGCACAGACTATGTCTTGTATAAATTATAACATGTTTGTCATGCAAATCAATGCATGCATTATGAATGATGAAAGTTTAAAGGATGGAGTTTATGGACTGATATCAGTTGGCTGCATCTTTCACTAATATCCCATCTCCTTCTTTCCCCAGGCTTTTCTTCACAGCATATCTTGAGCATACCCATTCTGGATCTTCCTTTATAATCCCAACTAAAAGACTGAAAATCAGCATGTGGAACGAAGAATGACTATAATTTGGGGAAGGCATTTCTTATAAATCTGGGATGAAATCTCTATTTTTTTCTGTACATTTCAATGCGCTATTTACACAAGAGCTATCAAGCATGTCTACAAGACACTCAGCAAGTGAACAGACAGGCTGGGACAAGGATGTCTTGAAATATATTGTTGTCCACACCCACATTTACTCATTTCTCCTGAAGGCAGAGTGTTGCTCCTGATACAGGGTGAATGTTTATATTGTGTTTACACTAATCCAAGACAAGAGACGGAGTCTTTATGTTCACTAGTCCATCGTGGCTCCTTGGGAAATTCAGACTCACTGTTTTATCTCTCTTTCCTTATACTTAATCCCCTCTCAATTAGCCAAGAGGTTGAGGAAAATGCAGGTGACAAGGGTTTGAATTACTTTAATGCCTAGTCATGCTATTTAATTCTGCAGGATAATTACCCTCTGGTCACAGCATCTCACAGGATGCCCAGCTAGACCTGAGATAAAAGCAATGACCTTCTGGGTTGTAATAGTTACTTAAGAAATAAGATCTACTGTCCATTTGTCAGAGTGCCTTAGAAGTCTGTTTTATATCTGTCTATTAAAAGCAGAGAGGAGTTGTTCATGTATGAAAGAGTGATCCTGTGGTTCTCAAGATACAGCAAAACACACCATCATTTTAAGTGCAGTGGTTTACACTGGTACTTGCAGGTAGCACTCTAAATAAACTTCTATTAATCATTCTATTTTTCCTAAGAACTCTACATTAAAATGAAAATTGTTTTAAAAAGTTTATTTTAAGGCAGGCATTATTTTGGAGAAATAAAAGTTGTATCATTCCATGGATAATCTTTATTTAAAAGCGGAGCATTTTGATAATGTAGTGAGTTCACCAGTCATTAAAAATTGTAATGTGTGTTTATGTATTCCTATGTGTGCATGTGTATGTATGTATGTACATGTGTGTACTTTTCTGATGACTAAGTATTACAACAATCTTTCTGTTCATTTCTCTCAGAGAATATAATTCACCTGATATCAGTGTAACAAGAGAAAGAAGTTTGTGAACCTGAGCTATGAAATACCCTACTCTTGCTTATAAATAGGGATTCATCCTAATGTTGAAATAATGTATTTTCTGGTAGACTGTACCAAATTAATGGGTTCAATGACTTTCAAAAGAATGACGGTGGCTTTTCCCTGCAGTGGTAAATAAACTTATTGAGTATGCTTAATATACATTAAATTTAGGGAATGTTGATCTGTGTTTCGTTTATTAGTGCTGAACCTTGGGGCCAGATGGTATGTGTTAGTTCTTTAAATCTATGTACCCAGTATCACTAATTAAGTTATACTTACATTGATAATTTTGAGAAAATAGGGATCTTTCAGGAATTTAAATATATATAGTAATTTTATTGTATTAAAATCTTAGTGTACAGTGGATAAAGAAAATTCAGGTATAGAAACATACCAGTAGATCAATGGAATTGAACTGAAGACCCAGAAATGGACCCACATACCTATGGCCACCAAATTTTTGAAAAGAAGCCAAAACTGCACAATAGAAAAAGGACAGCATTTTCAACAAATGGTGCTGGTCCAACTGGATGTCCACTTGTAAAAGAATGAAATTAGACCCATACTTATCACCTTGTACAAAACTTAAGTCCAAGTAGGTCACAGACTTTAACATAAGGTAAGTCACACTTAATCTACTAGAAGAAAAAATGGGAAAAACCCTTGAACTCATCCGCACAGCTGACAACTTCCTAAACAGAACACCAATAGCTCAGGCTCTAAGACCAACAATCAATAAATGGGACCTCATGAAACTGAAAATCTTCTGTAAGGCAAAAGACACTGTCATTCAAATAATACGGCAGCCTACCGAAGAAAAAATCTTCACTAACTTTAACTAACTTTACTAACTTTAACTAACATCTGACAGAGGGCTAATACCCAAAATTTACAAAGAACTCAAGAAATTAAATGCCAAGAAACCAAATAATCCAATCAAAAAATGGGGAACGGAGCTAAATAGAGAATTCACAAAGGAGGAATTGCTAATGGCTGAGAGACACTTGAAGAAATGCTCAGCATCCTTAATCACCAGAGAAATGCAACTCAAGACAACTCTAAGATTCCATCTCACACCTGTCAGAATGGCTAAGATCAAAAGCTCAAATGACAGCACATGCTGATGAGGTTGTGGAGAAAGGGGAACCCTTCTCCACTGCTGGTGGGAGTGCAGGCTTGTGCAACCAATATGGAGGTCAGTCTGGTGATATCTTAGAAAAGTTGGAATAGCTTTGCCTCAGGACCCAGCCATACAACTTCTGGGTATACACCCAAATGACTCCTCACCGAATCACAAGAAAGTTTCCTCATCTATGTTCATAGCAGCCTTATTTGTAATAGCTAGAAATTGGAAACAACCCAGATGTCCCTCAAGCAAAGAATGAATTAAAAAACTGTGGTACATCTACACAATGGAATACTATTCAGCTATCAGGAACAATGAAATTATGCAATTTGCAGCCAAATGAATGGAACTAGAAAAGCTCATCCGGAGTGAGCTAACCCAGACTCAGAAGGATGAACATGGCATCTATTCACTTATAGTCGTATTTTAGCTATATAGTACAGGATATGTATACTACAACCAACGCACCAAAGGGAACATGGACACAGACTTTGTTTGTTTGTTTGTTTGTTTTTTAGTTTTCTCTCCCTGGAAATGAGTCATTTTTCCCTAGTGGTGCTGCCTTGTAGGCCCCCAGTGTATGAGGAGGCTATTGGCCCTCATATGACTTCTGAACTGGGGTGGGGGACTGCTATGTAGGGACACTCCACTCCAGGAAAGTGTGATGGAAGGGATAGGGGATAGAGGGTGGGAGGGCAGGGCTGGGAAGGGGAGAAAGAGGACAATATGATGGAGATGTAACCTGAAGCAACAAATAAATAAATTTATTAAAAAAAGAAAATTCAGGTAGAAACATAGCCAAAGGAATTCAAATACAGAAGGTACTCTACTATTGTAGAAATTGTTCCACACATTCTAACCAACTGTTATCCCCATCAGATCATTTGTGTCCCTTGAAAGAAACACCCAGCATAATAAACAAGGGCAATACAGGCATAAGTGTGTCTTGAGGGGAATCAGAAATATATGTTTAATTTATTTGAACAATAGCCAACCGAGACATACACTGTGAATGTATGAGCTTATGTATACGTATAGTTTAAAGCCAACAGCCTGGCACTAAATTTCTTTGAAAACTAGAGAATTTTGTGCTACATGTAAATACTGTATTAGATGGTCAAGTAGCCTTGAGACTGTAAGTAAATTTTGTAAATACTTTGTATCCTCATCTTAAACTGGAACAAATGATGAAGATTTTGTGAGGATTTGATGATTTGACATTAGTCAAGTGCTCAGTAGTAGGTACAATACACAGAATCCAATAAAGTATGGAAACTTCAGGCAGTTTTGTTATCGTTGTTCAGTTGTGGCATGTGCATGACCATTTATAACTATCAGAAAATGATCACAGAATTATGGTAATGTGGTACTAAGTCGTACCTCAATTATTCAGTATTGTCCATAATTTAATTTTCTCCCTGGAAGATGGTATATCTAAGTGATCATACCTATACTGTAAAATATATAAAACTTGGATGGTCATCTTGAAAGTTATTTATTTCAATGATTTGATACTATAGCATACTTTTTGATGGAAAAAGATGAACTTAGAATATTCACTATGAGTGGAAAATTGTTGCAGAGGTAAGCAGTTTCTCTCTGATTGGATTTGAGATCCCCTAGGTACTAGAGGGAATTCATACTTAGTACTATTAGCCTGATTTAAAAAAAAAAAACATGACTGATGTAATTATAGGACCTACAGTGAATTTAATGTTGCTTTTTAATATTACTTGTCATGGCACCAAGCTGCCTTCTAAATACTTACATTTATACTGGTAGACAAGTGCTACTCTAAGCTTTAATCAGAGAAGCTGGTCTTTGCCATGAATGGCAGTGGATACAGAGACCCATGGCTGCTGAAGATGCTGAAAATAAACAAAGGCTGTGACCTCAGCAGTAAACAGGGAACTTACACCACCCCCTTTACCCTAAGGAGACGATTAGAGAGACTGGAATGCTGTCCTCTGGGCATGGCTGTCACACCCCGTTGTAGTCATGGCTTCATAGCAGCTGTTGCTGTCTGCCATTGGCCTATAAGACAAGACTGGGCCTGTCAACAGTCAATCACAGAATAAGAAGAACTTTCCGAGCCTGCCTTTCCTTCCCATGTTTTCCTGCTGAACTGTTGGTGGATTCTGGGAGAGGGCCAGTCATTATCTTCAGAAGCCCATTTGGATCTGTCAGATACTTACAGACCTATGGTCATACAGATGACCCTGGCTAAACTCAGTAAGCTTCCAAAGACAAAGTAGTAATCAACTAGGAAAACAAAGGACAGAAACAAAGTCATGAGTGTGGGAAAGGGACTTGTAGAAAGGAGGTGTAAAAAGGATAGAAGGGGTTAGTACAACATTATAATAATTACAGTTCATATTATATATGCACGAAGTTGTCAGAGAACAAACAGAACACAGAGTAGAAGACACAAATATTTTACGAGAATATTTCAATATTTGCGTGAGTAGATGAAATCAAGGAGATTCTTGTTTCTCCTTTACTTGACTGATAAGATTGCGAAGTTGCTGGACTGTTTGTTGGTATTACTTATTTGGTTTTTAAATTTTATTCTTGTGAGACACATACTTCCTTTGTTACTGTCCAACGCTGTCTCAGGGCTGTTACATTTCTAGATATTTTGAGCTAGTATGATTTGCTAGAAATTAAGGGCCTTATATGTCACTAAGAAGTTAAAATTTGAAATATGTGATGTTAATTTTGCTTAGAATTCTAAGTCAGTGGACTCCTCTGTGGGTGTGAAGGTAAGGCATACTCCTCTTCTTCAGTTTTGAAGGAGACTCAAGCAATTAACATTATTATATCAGTTCATACACCTTTGTAAATGTTTTGCTGGATAAGTTGGAGTTTGGCATTCTGAAAATGTCTTAATGCATATGAAAAATAAAACAAAGCAAAATAAGCAATTTGGAAATGAAATCACCAAAACTTTGTAAACTAAGACTGCCTTTTTTTTTTTTCCGACTTCAGCAAAATCTTGTCACTGAGTCTGTTCCAGTGAATGGTCACTCAGGACAGAGAGGTGTCATGGTATCATTGAAAGCTCTGTCAAAATTGCCCAGTACTAAGCTTTAGGAAGAACAGCCAGGCAGTTAGGGGAAAGTAAAAACAGTCTCAAGCTTTGTAGCATTATCCTTAAACTAGTAGCAGAATAGCCCCTGCAGGGCAAACAGGGCTGAATACAGAAGCAAAAGTCAACTGCTGCCCAATAGAGCAGGGAATCACCCTGGAATTAAAAGGACATTACCAAGAAATAGCTTTAAGACCCAAGCTAAATTATGTGGCTTGTTTCTTCTTGTCAGCTGTTAACTTCAAAAGTGCCTGGCTCCATAGGATGTTCCAGGAACTTTATTTGGCATGAACAGAACAAAGAGTTAATTCTTGCATGTTCTTTCCTCATTGAAACCTTTCAAAGGTGTGCTGCGCATAACTATCTTGTAACTTCTGATCACAGATCACTGGGGTCACTAGAAGAGTCTTAGATGTTTCATGTTAAGCAGTTGAATGTACTAGCAGGCTCGTATTTCCAGAGGGCAAAGACACAGAACATATTTTTTAGCCCAACACTCATGAGGTTTGGCAAGTCTCGAGGTTGGCAATGTGACTCAAAGAGAAGATTGTAGTAGAGTATGAATAAATGCATGCTGCCTTAACCCCTGGAAAATTAAAAAAAAAGTTAATTTGGAAAGGACAGAGTTCATGAACACTCACACTAGCAGAGGGGCTATGGACAGTTGATCACTTCTGGAGGAAGGTTCAATTTTAAGGTTGTGTTCCCCGGCAGGTTGACCATGCTGTGGCAGATGGCTCACAATAAGATGTTTATGGACAGCACATAAACAAAGCTAAAGGGTTATTAAATTTAAAAAAGAAGAGGAGGATATGGAATTATGGGTAGGGGGTATAGGTCTGGGAAGAGTTAAGTGGAAAATTTGGGGATAACTATAATCAAAATATCTTACATGAAACTTTCAAAGAATTATTAATGTATTTATTTTAAAACTAAAAATAAGACAATTGCTATGAAGAAAAGAACTGAATATCTACTCTGTAGACTTCTCTAATTCATTCACACTGCATATCTGCAGCTAGGAGACAGCATGATGAGAATATGGTATGTTTCAGTGTTTTATAAAAGCATGGAACATCCATGTTAGGTAGACAATCTGGCAAAAAATATTTCTATCTTCAAAAGAAAAATAACTTAGTTGCTGAACTTCTTCAACTTTACTTTAATTTAAACTATATGAACCTTAAATCATTCTAGTTAAAGCCTGTCATTAACTCAGAAACCTCAGGTTGGCATAAAAAATCTGGCATAAAGGTTATTAAATATTTTTACTCAGTCATAAATTATCAAATTATTTCATGAGCTGTTTTCCATAAGGATAGGATGAGTTCAGACACGATGAAGTGTCTGTATGGCTTTATGTAAGGATGGATATTATGCAATGCAAAAGGCAATTTCTGTCATTTATTGTTTTAATCGGGAAAGAAAGTACAAAAGCTTGTGCAGTGTCTAGGTCCAGAGAGGACTCTAGAACTCCCTTGTTAGTCAGAGAAGGAGGATTCAGAACTTCATGTGCAGAAGAATAAATTCTATGGCTGTAAAAATGTTCACAATACATGGTACAAATTGGAGGTCTACCTTCTTCCTGTCCTCAGTTCTTCCAGGATATCTACAGAAGTGACCATCTTTTTTTTCACTGTATTTAGCATCTTTCTTTGTTAAATTTATCTCCACATATAGGAGCCTATGAGAAACATTGTAGTAACCTCTGCTTGGTACAATATGAGTAAAGTTAAAAAAAAAAAAAACGTAAGCACACAGGAAGTGGTTTAGAAACCAAAGAGTTTGTGCATGTCTAATTCAGGTTATAAGGGTCCAAAGTCTTGTCTTCACTGTGGGAGGCAGGCAGTGACCTGTCTAGTCACATAACAGCTTTGTATTGGAAGATTTCCTTTCTTAAGGTAGTGAGCCTTCTCAGTATGGGCTCAACACACATATATGGACATATCTTTGTTCTGCTCAGTAGATTCCCTTTTGCTCTACTCAAATGTTCACATTCATGGTCCTTAGAATTTCTCCCAGCTTCCTGTATTTCAGACCCCAGAGGGACAGATAAGTGTTCTTATACAACTTGATACAAGATGACTGGGTATGGAAGTGTCTTGCTGGCCGTGGAGAACACAGGCATGGCAAGGCTGAATCAGGTGATGACTCTCCCATGCTAGTATATGGTGTGCTGCAGGAGCCTAACACTGTGCCGCCTCTTCTCAGGACCTTTGAATCATGCACTAGTATCTTCCTTGGGTGACATTCATGCCATATTCTGCACTCATGTTACATGAACCCTGTGGACAGCCTTAACCACTGACAGACCAGTCAAGTAGCTTAATGGAAAACATTTGCCACCAATGAACAATTATGATTTGCTAAAGAAGTAGATAGACTGGGTGCATGGGGGATTGGGTTGACTCATTATTCCCACATCTTGCCTACTTGCTGGAGGGGGTCTGTCTGGGCTTGGGAAGGAGTGTTGCTGACTGTACATAAGATAGAAAGGCAGTTCCAGCATGGTGCCTTCCGGATCCTCTCTGGGACTGTGCTTTGAGCAGCAAGTAGCCTGCTGGTTTTATCTGATTGGAATACTGTACAGTGGAATAAAAGAGACCTTATTTTTTTATATACTTGGCATTTTTTTGAATACAAATCTTTTATCTTAAAAAAATGTTTTCTTGGCACATGGGTTTGCATAAAATGGCAGACAAAGGGGAGCTACAAACCTGAAATAGCTTTTCTGTATGCCTAAAGCAGTAGTTTGGAGGCTAGGAAGATGGAAAGAGAGTCATCCTGAAGTTGGTTCCCTTGATAAACAAAGGGTAATAGATAGAACACATTTGGGAATCATACTCAGAACACAGATGCCCAATAACACCCAAACTTCACATGGAGTGCGAGTGGAAACTGAAAAAAATTCCCAAAATGGATGTTGGCACAAGAGAGTGATACAGAAAATATTTAACTACTGAGACAGCATGAGATCTGACCTCTCAGAGTGGGGAGACAATCAGAAGAATTTCACTTCTACCCTATCTCAGAGCAGGGCAGTGGGGATCCACTTAGACATTCCGAGCTGTCAAAGGATGCAATCAGTGTGCTTCTCAAAAACACTAATTAATAAACTGCAGAAGAAGAATGGAAGGAATTAGGCATACAATCCAGTTTGCATGTGGTTTTGTAACCATGATGTGTTGAGGACTCAATTAGGGTTGTGGCAGGTGGAATATAAATGAAGGAAACACATAAATAGATTTGGAAGATGCATTCAGATAAGATCATTCTGAAAATGGGAGCTTATGTGCAAGTTAGATTTGTATTGCCTGTGAGACTTTGGATCCTAAATGTACCCTGAGGTGATGTACTGGCAAGAGGTGGAGCTATAAACTGCAGGTCGGTCCTGACGGACGAAAGCTGGGAAGCACCAAAGTGTGTGGCACTGGACCTGTGCTCTTCTCCCCCAATGCTCCTCGTATCTTCCTTCCCTCTTCCTCCTTCTCCTCTCTCCTTCTCCTTTCCCCCTCCTCCCTTTCTTTTATTAATCCTCACCTATTCTTTCCCCCAATCCATCTTCATTCTCCATCGACCCCCTATAACCCTCTCTCCCCTTTTCTTTCCCTGGCTCCCTCCATTCCTCTCTCTCTTTCTTCCCTCCCTTACTCCTCTCATTCACACTTTTTTCTTTCTAGTCTTCTAATTGTCCCACAAGAACAGGTTTCTCTTGTTCCTAAGCTCTTCCACAATGGTGTGCTGCCTCACCATCAGCCAAAGAAACAGGAACAATTAATCCTCAACTGAAATCTATGAAACTCTGAGCTAAAGAAAACCTCCTGCCACTCCCTTATCTTTGTTAGTTACAGCTACAGAAAGCTCTGAAAGCTATTGGGATGCACCTAAAAGAAGTAGCAGCCATGGCTATGTTTGCTCCAGTAAAGACAAGAATAATAATGTAAGGGTTAAACTATAAAATCATATTCAGCCAGCTTCACGTCTTTGTTCAGCCTCTTTCAAATAGAGGATATGCGAACAAGCTATAGGACATCCTCTATGGTCATCTGTAGAATGGAAATATAATAGTAATTCTCTCATGGCACTATAGAATTTACTATTAGCCAATGAAACTGACCTAGCACCTGTCTACAAATCTTAATTTGTAATCTAAATATCTATCATCACTCATATACTATCTATCTAATCTATCATCTATCTATCTATGTATCTATCATTTATCTATATTTCTGTCTGTATGACTATCATCTATCAATCATTTATCTCTTATATACTGAACTAAAGAGATAAGGAATTGACCCATATACTTGCAAAGACTGACTAGCCTGTGACGCAGGGAAATGGAAGGCTGAGGAGCCAATACTGCAGAAACTTCAACATAAGTGTTAATACAGGAAAAGAATAATAAAGGAAAAGTATGATGTCCCAGATAAAGGACATCTTGCAGGAACTAAATTTCACATTCTAAGTTGTTTCTACTTACCTCCAGCTGACTGGATGAGACCCCATGCATTGTTGAGGGCTGTTTGTTGTACTGAGTGAACTGATTCACATGTAAATATTGACAAGACACCCCTACAGCCACACCCAGAATAATTGTCTGTGAACTCTGTGGTCTGAGCATGTTGACGTGTATGATTAATCACTCCCGGAAGTCAAGGTAGACAATGAGTATGGTAGGAACTTCTATGTGCCACGTACCCAGTGTGCTGCAGAAAGTGAATACTCAATGCGTTTCTCTAAGAGATGATGATGACAGCTATGAGACAGTGTCTCTGAGTGTTTAGAGCTGGAGCATCTTGAGTTCTTCCATCCCACTAAGAGGATAGCTTTATATAATTGGAATAATGAAACTGTATCTTTTAAAATGGATTATTTCTTTAATTAGTACAGGTCACAAAACATACAACCTTGCACATGCTGTGCAAGTTTCATGGCCCTAAACTGCATGCATCCCTATCCGGAATAATAAGATTTATAAACAATCATAGTGGAGTCACTATGTTGTAAGAAAGGAACCAGAGAATGAACAAGTAAATGAACAGAGTCTTCAATGACCAGGGAGAAGGTCAACAGTACTGTAAGTGAGAGCTCAAAACAAGGAAATGACTCTTATCTGGAGATGAGGGTACTGCTGGTGATCTTTGGGTGTTCCATTTTGACTGACTTTGTGAGTCACTTATGAATACTTCCAAGGCCAAGAGGCAGACTAATGCCAAGACATGTGCACATTGATCGTTGTGCTGGAGTACATGCCACTGGCATGGGGTGTTGCATTACTTTTCTGGGCTCCCGTAACAAACTGCCATAGAGAAGTCCAGGATCAAGGTATCAGAAGAGGTGCCTCATTATACAGGTGTTGAGAAGAACCTGACCGAGTATCTCTCCTGGTTTAGGGTGGTTTCTGGCAATTGCTAACATTCCACGTCAGTGATAATCTGTTGTGTCTGTCCCTCCTATTCCCTTTGTGCATGTATCTTTCTCTTCACATAGTCTTCCTTTTGTAGGTCTTGATCACAAGTGATCAGGTATAAACTTTATTTTACAATAGCATGTGTATACGAATATGCTGTTCTAAAGAAAGGCCTTGTTATGGACATTACGGGTTAGGATTTGAGTATTTGAGTTCGATGGGGGGGGGTCTTACTCATCTTATTATGTATTAAGGTACTGTGTTTAAATTCAAATATTTAGTGTTGGTTTATAGTAATTTTAGAAAAATACAAAAATTAAAGTGAAGGAAAAAGAGGAGAGAGAGAAAGGGGTGTTGATGGAAAAGGAAACAAGAAGAAAAACGGAAAGGAGGAAGAGAGCAAATTAAGGTCAATGAATGTCAGCTAATTTCATTTTTCAGAGCCAAAGGATAGATATGACAATCTCCACCCAGTGGTGATCTGGGCTCCCATTGGTCACTTGATAATACATGTGGACAATTCCTCATAGTGAAAAGAAGTAGTTACTGGCATGAGTGAGTAGAGATTAGGGATTATGGTAATCATTTCAGGCTGTGCAGAATATTTTCATGTATTTAATCCATTGTTATATTTAATGCCACAGTGAGGATATCATGCTCCATACTTGATTTAGAAAGGCATCTTGTGGAAGGCGTTCCTACAAAGGAGGGAGTTGAAGGTAATTGCTGCTGAAACATTGTCTGGTATTATTGCTCTGGTGCAGTTAGCTTTGTTTGGAGACTCAGTTCACTTGGAATTGTATCTTCTCCATATACTCCTGTGTTGTAGTTGTTAAGATGAATGCTCCCAGCACATATCACTTGTATTTGACTTCCTTAACCTTAGTCTTCATGATAGCTGATCCTGTCTCTGTTGTTGAACTTCCACACCCTCATTTCATTCAGTGGATAGATTACTTGTGGGATTCTTTTTCAGTTACAGATGAGAATAAAACAGAAGGAGTCTGTGCCCTCATGAGACTCTCTTCCTAGTGGGAGAGGTTCAAGAGAAAAGGGAATTAGTGTCATGCAGAGCGCAGCAGAATGGAAAAACAAATCTTGGATCAGAGGAGCCGGGGTCTCTGATGAGACCAGCTGATTCACAATGGAGACTGACTGTCTTGGTTAGGTTTCCATTGCTGTGATTAAAAAAAAAAAAAAAAGGAAAGCAAAAAGAATAAGAAAAATTTGACCATAATTAAATTGTGGAGGACAGGGTTTATCTCAGCTTTCAACCCTCAGGTCAGACTCCATTACTAAGGGAATTTGGGGCAGAAACCTGGAGGCAGGAGCTGATGCAGAATCCAGGGAGGCCTATTGCTTTCTGGATGGCTCCTCATGGCTTGCTCATCCTGCTTTCTTACAGCACACAGACCCACCAGCCCAGAGGGGGCACCCCTCACAGTGAGCTGTGCCCTCCTATATCAAACATCAATCAAGAAAATGAACAATAGGCTCGCCCACAGGCCAATCTGTGTGTGTGCTTTCTCTATTGGAGTTCACTCTCCCAAAACGACTCTAGGCTATGTCATATTGACAGACTCCACTTTCCTCCCATTGCTGCTTTCTCTCTAAAAACCGGCAGAGCTGCCATACTGGCTTTTTGCTTCTTTCATGGACGCTTACCTTTTCAACTCACAAGTTTGTGTTAAAATAATGTATATGAGTGACAAGAACAAGTACAGGCATATAGACATATTTCTTCCTTTTAATGTATCATACTCTTAAAAAATTAAGTTGTACACAAAAGCAGAGAGGGTGTCCTAACAAACCTAACATCTATTTTCAGCAATTCCTAAAAAGTTTGGCATTTCCCCACTAATTGATAGGGCCATGTCTCATGGAAGAATAAGTAATTATCACTAATTTCTGTCCATTTTTAGAAGTGGAAATTAATTTAAAGTATCCCCCTCAGTATTATGGTCTAAAACTCTGCTTAAGACTTTATATTTTGAGACATTCTTCTCTGTAACAAAGTTCCAATATGACAGGATTCTGCCTTGGTGTCATTTAATGAGAATATATTACCCAATAGTGCTAATATAGACTCTGGGCACAGGAATGTTTTCTACAGATTAATGTGGACCTCTATCTCTCCTTATTTTGATAGTCTGATTTCTTTTTATAGCAGCTCTCCCACCCACCCAATCAAAACCTCCACTGCATGTGTACCAGGTCTTGTTTATGTTTGTACATAGTTATTGAGAGTGAGAAATGGGGAGAAGAAAGGTCTGACAGTGAGATGTGTTCAAGTGCCCAAGGCTCCCTTTGGAAGAGTCAGCCCATACTAATGATGTTGTCACTCCTGCCTTCCATAGTACAGAAGGGCACTTTTCTCTGAGGGTTTATGGCAGCCTGACATCTACCTGGAAGGTCACAGAACCAGGCAGTGCAGAGCAAACTGCTTTGGGACTTGTACATGCTATGCAGACAGAGCAAGTTTAATCACTGTGAAGCTTGCATTTGGGCAAACAGATTCTTGAGCAAAATACTAGCCATTCCAGCCGCTTTTTGATGCTGAGAAATAAATATGAAGATAATGGACACGATCATGAAGGAAAGTTTTAAGGATGTCTGGGGCAAGTGTCATGGTGAAACATGAAAGCCAGTTCAGGGCATTCAATTTCTAGTCTAGTTCCATAACATAAATAACTTGCATCATAATGGGCTCAGTTACTAGTAATGAGATGCTCCAAGCACACTTTATCTCTCCTTATGGAGCCACTGACCTTTGTCAAAGTAAGAAGAGTTTAGGCAGTTTGCACCCAGCCATCCCTCCAAGTCAATATTATGGATAACTTCACACAGTTTAAAGTGTTCTGCTCCTAAAGTCCATTCCCTGGTCCATTGTCACAGCACTCAGATTCTCAGTAATGTATAGAAATCACTTTATTCTCTACAGCTGGAGTTTGCTATTTTATGTTTGGAAAGTGCATCATGTGGCAAGATCATTGTGGATAACAAATGTCTGTGTTACTAGCCAGAGCATATTCACAGTGTATAAAATGCAAGCTATACTGTGAGTGTTGGGGTTGATTTCTTTACACTGCAGCCAAATCCCACACTAATGCCACTTGAGAGCTGTTCTGTGACTCTGTCATGAAGACATTTATCCTGCTCAACCTACAGCTCTTTCCTTCTAACCAGGCTACCTTCTCCAAGACTGCCAGGAAGTGAATGGAACTACTGGGCATTCAAAGCTCAGGCTGTGATTTGTCCTCATTGAGAAGCAAGGTAGCATCTGTGCTAGTTTGAGAAAACTGCCTTCAGTTATTCAGTGTTAAACCTGAAAAGAAAATCTAGGTTATGTGCTGAACAGGAAGATTGTAAATTGATAATGAAAGTGTACATTCATTGTCAATGAGAATGCTAGATGTTTGGAGACATGGAGAAGTGTGTAAGCTTCTGTATACGGTACATTACAGAGGAGATGGCTGAAGTCTAGTGATATCAGATGACCTGTCAGTGTTACTGTGGTAGCCCAGCATGATGAGAACCAGGCTTCCCAATATTGTGGTGTGCCAATAATTCTAATGCTGTCTTCCTTTCCTAACCACTGATTTAACAATGGGATGGTAACACAGTGAGTATCTAGCCAGAGTATCATGTTCAGATAAGGCTTCCATATTTACACACTATTTCCAGTTGAAAAATTTCTTTTTAATGTACTTTGACAGAGGATTTGCTTTGCTTTGCTGTATGTGCATATTTTTATACCCTCATCAAAGCCTGGCTTACCTATACATTTCACCAATTTTAAGTGCACAAAGTAAATTTTTTTTCAGTATATTCAGTAATGATGTCTAACCATCAACCACCACCAGAGAGGTTGTATCACTCTAAAGAAACTGTGCACGTTGGCAATTTCTCTGTTTTCTACCTCCCCATACAGGCCTATGAGGCAATATCTATTATCTCTCTATAGACTTGTGTTTCTTTCATGTTCAAAAATGGCATAATACAATACGTAGTTTGTTTCACTTAGCACAATGTTATGTCGCTTTATGTACGTTATTCTCTTTAGTGCTTTTGTTCTCTTTAATGATATACACTATTCTGTATATGACTACCCAAAGTTAAATTTATCCTTTCTTCAGTTGCTGGGCTTTAAGCTTTTTTGGCTTCTGTGAATAATTTTCAGTGAAAATTCAAGCACAAGTCATTGTAGAGACATTTCTCTATGTTTTGAGTTGGATGGATGGTTAGTTTTTATTTTTTAAAATGTCAATGTGACACTTCCTAGAATCACCTGGGAAGAGAATTTTAATTGAAAAATTGCTTAGATCAGGTTGTCGCTTGGGCATATCTGCAGGAAACTTAGGCTGTTAACTAATGTGGGAAAGCACAGGGCATTGTGGGTGGCACCATTCCCTAGGCTGAGGAGAAATGAAGCATGCGAGAGTCCATTTCTCTCTGCTCTTGATGGTGAGTGTGGCATGGCTAGCTGTTTTAGGTTTCTACTACCTTGACATTCCTATAATGCACTCTAACCTAGAACTGTTAGGCAAATAAATTCCTTTTTCTTCTAAGTTGCTTTTGTCACAACAGCAAAAATGAAACCACAATTGGGTGTCATAGAATGCTCTTATCCCAGAACTGTACTTCCCACAGTCACCTGTAGCCCAGAAATACTATGGACATGGGAAATTGTATGAGCATTTTTCCCTTTAAGACTTTAGCTAAAGTTCTAATGCTTTTTTATTTTTAAAATTATATAATTCCCCTCTTCCCTTTCTTCTTACCAATCACTATCATGTATCTTTGCTTCCTCAAATTTATGGTCTCAGTTTCTTTAATTGTTCACAACACACACACACACACACACACACACACACACACACACACACCCCTAAATATGTAAATACAACCTGCTCAGATCACATAATGTTACTAGTGTGATCTGAAATTGTAATCTATACAATGTCAGGACTGACCAATTGGTTTCTGATAGCCAAATGAGGAGCTCTTTACTGGGGAAGATTGTTCCTCAGGTTCTCAAACCCTCTGCATTTGCCTATAGTTTTTGTACAGTTGAGGCCTTGTGAGATTTCCTCCTTTTATTTTAGCATGTCTATTGGTGCCATCCTTGTTCAGGTCTTCTTTAGGCAACTATGTTGATGGGAATTCATGAGAGCAGTTTCTTTGCTATTTCCAGGAGATATAACCTCACAGAAAACTCCCTGTTCCTCTGGCTCTTGTAACCTTTTCACTAGCCCCTCTTGAATGATCCTGAGTCTTAGGGTGTCCATTTCTCTCTGCTGTTGATGGTGAGTGTGGCCTGGGCTTATGTTGTCGATACACCATTTGGGACTGGTCACCACAAAATATTGTGTTCTCTGCATTTTGATTGGTTATGGTTTTCTGTAATGGTCTTTGTCTGTTGCAAAGAAAAGTTTCTTTGATGAGGGTGAAAACTATGAATATATCTGAAGACTTAGAGTTAGGAACTGTGGATGAGAAAGAACATTTGATTTTTGTTTTTCTGGGTCTGGGTTATTTCACTGAATATCTTTTTTAGTGACATCTATTTACCTGAAAATTTCATTTTTTTCTTTACAGCTGTATAGTATTCCACAGTGTGTATGTATCACATTTTCAGTTAACGGTAATTAGGTTGTTTCCATTTTCAGGATCCTACTTGATGGGGAAGAGTACTATGAAATATTGTCTTCTGTATATGACATAGCCATTGTACTCACAAATACACAGCAAAACATAAAAGGAACGAACTGGGTGGGGCTCCCACCTGTTCACTGTACTACAGTGAGATGAAGCAGGTTGTGTCATGAATCTGACTCATTGGCTATACATAGAATTTTGTCAAATGCTTTTTCAGCATCTAGCGAGATGGTCATGTGTTTTTTTTTTTCTTTCATCTTGTTTATATGGTGAATTACGTTGATAGACTTTTGTATGTTGAACCATCCCTGCATTCCTGCAATGAAGCCTACTTGATCATGGTGTATGATACTTTTGATGTGTTCTTGGATTCGGTTTGCCAGTATTTTATTAAGTATTTTTGCATCTATGTTCATAAGGAAAATTTGGCCTGAAGTTCTCTTTCTTTGTTGGGTCTTTGTGTGCTTTAAGAATTAAGGTGACTGTGGCCTCGTAGAATGAGTTTGGCAGTGTTCTTTCTGATTCTGTTTTGTGGAAGAGTTTGAAGAGTATTGGTATTAGCTCCTCTTTGAAGGTCTGGTAGAATTCTGTGCTGAAACCATCTGGCCCTGGACTTTTTTTGGTTGGGAGATTTTTAATAACTGTTTTTATTTCCTTAAGGGTTATAGGGCTGTTTAATCTGTTAACCTGATCTTGATTTAACTTTGGTGAGTGGAATCTATCAAGAATATTGTACATTTCGCTTAGGTTTCCAAAGTTTGTGGAGTATAGATTTTTAAAGTAGGACCTAAAGATTCTCTGGATTTCCTCAATGTCTGTTGTTATTTCTCCCTTTTCATTTCTGATTTTGTTGACTTGGGTTTTTTCCCCTCTGCCTTTTAGTTAATTTGGCTAAGGGTTTGTCTATTTTGTTGATTTTCTCAAAGAACCAACTCTTGCTTTCATTGATTCTTTGTATTGTTCTTTTTGTTTCTAAGTTGTTATTTGCCTGACACAAATCTATTTCTAGTCATTTCAGTCAAGCCAGTTCCTGTAAGGTAAACTTCAGTCAATGTGATTATAGTAGATGAATCCATGTCTTCTCTTCTGCTGCTGAAGTGGGAATATTGACATGGGATGTTTTATGGGTGCTGCAGAAGAGCCTGTGAGATGATCATGGAGTGACTGCTTAGTTTAATCCCACACAAACACGGTGGCAAACACAGCCTTTTGTTTTCATTCCTCTGACTCAGATTGCTTTAATGGATTCAGTCTACTTGCATTAATAGACGATTCTACAGCAAGAAAACCCGAGGTGATATGACACGAGGATTTGTTTAGGTGCGGTTGTTCCTTCAGCAGCAAAGTGTGTGCTTTTAAAGAGAAATGTTTGACTGTCTTTTATTATTATTATTATTATTTTACTATTATTGTAGTAGTGATAGAGGTGGCAAATTCTATTCCACTGAGCTATCCAAGCCTTTAAATGTGTTCTAAGGAAGTGCACTCAGAGAGATCCCAGAGCCACAAAGGGCATCACCTTAGCATTTAATATTCATTATGAAATTATATCCATAGGGTCAAAGAGCTAACGATGTTTGGGGTGAAAATAGGTGGTTGAAGAAGGAAACTCTTCCTTGTCCAATGGAGACAGGTAGACATTACAGAAGCCTGCCTGGGAAGTTAGGAGGGAGGCTTTGACATGAGTTCCTTTTGGGAAGGAAGGACAAATTTCATATTCAAGACAGTACTAAGGAAAATGTTCACCATTTAAAAAAATTTACTCTGGCTAATCAATAAAGATCTGTCCTGCCAACTTAAAAAGTGTTTTGGTAAAATTTCAGCTTAAGAATTTGAAGGAGCATTTCAGAAGGGGAAACAGCGATGTGACAAGTTAAGGCCAAGGTCATGAACTCTTGGACAGGAATGTATGAATAGTGTTGGCTGAGATTCCTGTACTTCCTGCTCCGCTGAGATTATGACTTTGTATTTGAAACTGTAGGTAATTCTTCCCTAAGTCATGGGAAATGGTTAAGTGGATCTAATTGACCCAAGTTACAAAGTAAACGATTCAAGGAGATTGTGTATGGAGTTTTATTTTCAATAAAGGAAGACCAATTTTGCCTGAGGACATAAATCTTTATAGCATCAGAACAGCTTCAACTCCTTAAGAAACGTACAAAGCAATTTTCCTTCCTGGCTCTTGTCAGAATTGTTGATTGGCATGGCTTTTTTACAGCGCATCACCCCTTTCCCATTTCCTGGTGCCATATGTGATTCTGGGATGCTAGCGTCTCTTGAATTTACCCTTGTAGAAAGGCTTCTCTGTTTTGGCTTACCTGTTTCTTTTACCCCAAGGCTTCTGTTAGTCTTCTTTTTTGTCATTTACTTTTGCTAAGAGACTATTACCTCATATAAATAAACTGATTTTCTGGGCAAGTTTCTTTGCTTTTTTTTTTTTTTTTTAATCTGTGTGGGAAAACACAACAGAGACACTATAGGAAAGACTTTACTAAGAAGGATAATGATCTAGTTTGTAGCAAATTTAGCTGCAAGTAAATCTGGTGTCCATTCCCTAAATATTTACTAAACTCATGCTTGTAGGTTGTGAAACCTATTGGAACTTGAAGCAGAGCAGATTTCCTTCTTATTCTAAGACCTACTTGAAACCTTTACACATTCTAATCACACACACTCATCTTGACTTTTTTCAATTCACTTGAACAGAAGGTCTGTTTCAAAATATGAATCAAATTCTCACTCTCTGCAAATATTCCAAAAATCTAACACCGTGGAAAAAAAAGTTTACCATTCAACCTCCCCCAATACCTCAATGGTCTTGGAATGACCAGTATAATAAGCTAAACACCAGTGGCATTTGAGAACATTCATAAGTTAAGGTTCCACTCCAATGGGCTAGTACAAAATATAACACTAATTTATAAGCATCAGTAAGTACATATGTTTCTTATAAAGGAGACCATTTAATTACCTGGATTATTTACATCAAGTTTGTGTAGTTCTAAAATTTGAAGAAAAAAAGATATTGAGATTTGTGTTAGTTGACACTTTTTTTAACCTATGCGACTCTTTCAGATTTTTGAAATCTGCCTTGGTCTTGAAATCTGATTTGTTGTTTACAGTACAGTGACACAAAATGATATTGAGATTTGTAAGAACAGAGGTGTGTTCCACCCTATAGAGCCGGGATTAGCCTGCTACAGGTATCATGAAAGCGATATCCTTTTATGGCCTTATTCCTGTCTATTTTATAGGTTGATTTTGTTGACAACATTGGTTAAATGAACATGTTTGCTTCTTCCTCATTCTTGTTTGTGTCTCTGTGATATTGCAGTTCTGGCTGGAGGGCTCACCTACTCAGTGTGCAGGTACACATAGATCTACTGTGATGGGTGCACAGACGGTTCTCCAAGGTTAGCACCAGCAGGCAAGCTCTAGACTTTATTTAGTAGAGCATCTCTTTGAGAAAACAAGCTCAGGAAATTGGTAATTTGTCTTAAGTGGATGTGTCCCTGGTGGAGTTAAGTTATAATATTCCAACCTGTGTTCCCAGGAGAGTGGACAGGTACTCAGAGCCAAGTTATCTTAGTAGTTACTGCTGAGGTAATCTCCAAGGAAAGCAAGATCCAGACTGTATGGGGTGCTGTAGAGGATGATGTCAGCACCTTGAATGAAGCCTTGAATATATATGTGTGTTCTACCATAGAGAAAGTTTTGTTTCAATATATATGGAGTATTATTTTTTCTCAGCCATACAGGTGAAAATAATCGACCCCATCATTCCATCTGATGATACAGACTGACTTCTAACATTATTTAATTCTGTTTTCTTTTCATATGTGTGTGGAAAGTAACTTACAGTGCTGTTTTGTTTTTGTTATTTTGGAGTGATATAACAAAGGTTAAGTATTACCATTTTTTACCTAGGGAGAATAATTTTTAAATTTCAAATTACAGAGAAGTAAACCTCAATGAAACTCAAATACAATCTTTAGTTTTAAAAAAGAGGCAATATTAAGTAAAACAAGTCTGCTACACTATTAGTATTTCATATATAACATCTAGAAAGGCATGAACGGGTGAATGTTTCTCTTGGCCTGAAGGTGGTATCTAAATAGGTTCAATGCCAAGAATAATTTTCAGAAATGTGAACATTAATCCATATATGATAAAATTCATTTAAGAGAAGTGTGAGTTTTATTACTTATTCAAAGTAAATGTTAAAAAGACAACCTGGCTGAAATTTTACTCCATCTTCTTTCATTCTCTTTCTTCCTCATTTATCTTTTGTAACCCACCTGAATGCTATTTAAAGCAATAACTTACACATTTCAACTCAACTTTCTCTGGTATAGTATGTGTACTGGGTCAACCTGTTCTGCTGGCTATATCTTACTAATTATATTCTGTAATATTTTCTGTTTACTGGTTTTCAAGTTAAATAAGATTTTCTGTAATTGAAAATAGGCATAATGCTTTCTTCTTGACACCCTATGAATAATCTAGCATTTGCTGAGGAAAGATGGTCCTTCTTGGCCTTCAACATTGAACAACAATCAAGTATTTGCCTCCCTAGTGCTGGGATTAAAGGCGTGCGCCACCACACCTGGTGCTGTGGCCTATTTTAGTACATATTTGTGACCTAATGTAAAAGTTTATGGCTCCATTTGTGTACCCATGAACATGGAACTCCAAGGAATGTAGTTCTCTGTGTCAAAATGGGACTGCAGTCCATCTTACAACAGTAAGTGAAAAAACTTCATCAGCACATTGGAAGCAATAACAGAATGGATAGTGCCCTACAAACTATAGAATGGAACTGAAAATTTTCTGAGCCAAGGTCCTGGTGTATTGACTGTGTTATCACTTGTCCCTTGATGCTGTTAGGCATAGATCTGGGTCAAATAACTGGGGTAAGAGTAGGAAGAGAATAAACTTGCAAAGAAAGCCAGCTGAGAACAAAGAAGAGCTTGGGAAACTTCTCTGTGTGATAGAACGGGAATCTGGAGTTATTCTTTATTGCAAACGTATGGGATGTGCAGTGTTGGCATGGTATCGATGACTTTCTCACTATTATACATACATATGCAGTGATATGAAGTGTTTAATATATGCCTTGGTCCAGATACTGCGGTTTCTGGCTAATTAGTCTGCGACATAACCTGGATACTGGGGTTTGTGAAATTACCCAACTAATTACAGTGTGTAGCCAAAATTAAGAACCACTGCGTGAAGGGTTAGACATAAACTATCACAACAGCATTAGTGACAAGAACAAAGAACTAGGAAGAAAATGGAAATCAATGTTCTGTAATAGCACATCCCAAGAACTCTTTGTGCCTGTTATGTACTATAGCTTCTGAACAATAGACTGAGTTCTGGGACAGACAAGTGTGCATATAAACAACCCCTTCATTCAGTGTCATTGCTAAGGTACACAACGGCCTGAGCTTAGGATGGCAATGAGCTCAGACCCTGAACACCAAGGTTACTGGGAAATATCTCCAGAATCCGAAGGAGTTTTGAAGAATTGGAAGTGATGACCTTGGAGTCTCCCAGGAGGAGAGCAAACCAAAATCCTATCTCTGTGGGCAGTCTGCTCTCCTAAAGAGAGGCAGGACTGAGTCAAGGAATAGAACAGTCCTCTCTGATTCTACTCTAGCTTACAAAGACACACCAACTCCCAGGTATCCCCTCTGGAAAGGCAGAGAGGCAGAGGGAGAGGGAGAGGGCGAGACCAAATATGTGTGCTCCTTCCTTTGAGGGAAACAACAACAACAGAAACATCTGTGTATAATGAGCTACGTTACTGATGAAAGCTTAACTACAGAAAGTAAGATTGTGTCAGTTTTCAAAATGATAACTCAAATGCCTCCAGCAATCTACTAAATAAAACAGCTCCTTATGTTATTTATTTATGACTGTGAATTCTTTTATTATAGTAATTGCAAACATGTAAGCCTAACAGTTAACATGATAAGCTATTAATAGTAGGGCTCTGGAGAATGAAACTTCATATTTGAGACAAATCTCTGATATGTAAAATTATACTTAGTGTGAGTGTAAAAAGTGATTTAAAGTAGTAGTAGTAGAATGTTAAAGTCAGGTGCCAAATACATATGGACTGGACATTGGGAATGTATGCTAAGCCATATAACTCTTATAATCGTGGCCTATTTATTTCTGTTGTTTTGTATTGTATTTATAGTTATAAGAAAAAGAACCATTATTTGGACTGAAAGGGAGAGCTGTTGGGGGAAAAATAAATACCTTAAACTAAAAAAAAAAAAAAAGTGATTTAAAATGTAGAATGCAACTTAAGTGCATATTCAGTTAATTTGATAAGTAAGAAATTCTATTGTATGGCTAACTACCTGCTCTGAGAAAAATGGCAACCATGTAGTATCAGGTTCAGACCAAATAGAAGTGTCCGGAAAAGCTGTGTTTGGTTACCTGTACGTGACAGAACCTCTTGACACATGCTTCATCTGGGTTCTGCTGTTGCAGAAGCCTTCATCAGGGATGAGGACCATCTACCTTAGTCACCATAATGCCTTCCACAAAATCCCTGGAGTTAGAGAGTAGGACAACTGTGTGACTTCAGTAAGAATAATGCTTATTGTTTGCAAAGATAGTTAGACTCCATGTTAGTTCTTTCTTACATTGTGTGTGTGTGAACAAGTGTATAAATACAACCTGCTAAATCCTTTTATTCTTGGTTGCATGTATATGTTTCTAGGGCTGATCACTTGGAATCAGATAACCAATTAGGGATTTCATCCCTGGAAAGACTAATTCTCCCTCACTCAAAAGTATTTAGTTATAATAGGGTCTCATGAGATTTACCTTGCATGTGGGCATGTGAACCGGTGTTGTTATTGTTTATTTCTTGTATAAGAAGCCATATTGTTGTTATTTCATTGGTGTAGTTTTCTTGTCATATCCAGAAGACAAAATATTTCTGCAGACCTTCTTGTCCTCTGCTTTTTAAAATTGTTCTGCTTCCTTGTCCATGACATTCCCTGAGGCCTAACTTCTATCTGAGAAGCTATTGGCAGTTGACAGTTACTATGAGAAGGAAGAGCCATGTTTCTGGGAACATGACTGTGAGTAAGTTGACCGTGCTTCAGTGGATGGCCGCATACTCATGTGCAAATTTGGGCAGTACTACTAGACTAGAGGTGTATCAACAACAACAGCAGCAGCAACAAGAGGTCATGAGGTTGGAGATAGATGGGTGGGGACTTTGGGGGAGGTGGAAGAGGGAGAGGTGGATGAATACTGTCGCCATCAATACACATGGTGTAAATATATGAATCTATTAAAGAACAAAAACAGTTTTAAGTATCTCAGTTTCCAAGCTAAAAATAAATAAACAGAAGTCTGAGATAAAAGAGACTCAGTCAGCAAAGTGCATGCAGCAAAAGAGAGAAGACTTTTTGTTTTACCAAAACCCACACAAAGACCTACATGCCCAGTTCTAAGGTGGGGATGTCAGGTCATACTTTGGGTTTACTGTCAGCCAAGCAAACCAGTGAGCTTCAGGTTCATTACAAGATTATCCCTCAAAACAAAAGCAGAGAACAATTGAGCACACTGAAAGGTTTTGATCTTTGATCCCAATATGATACACACACACACACACACACACACACACACACACACACACACACGTCTTCTGGCACTCACATACATGCCTGTGAACATAGACACACACACAGACACACACACATACACAGAACACATATACACACACACACTTATGCACATACACACAAAATGAATGTACAGAATCAGCACATGTTAATAAGTATGTCATTAATTTGCTATTGTGCACACCCTACACAGTAAGGAAAAGCAACACATTACCTGGGGAGTGAAAGATACACAGTTGTGTGTGACTGTATTTTATCTTCTGGGTTTGAAGATGGATGAACAGCGCGACCGAAATGATCACAGCTTTTATCTGCAGGAGGAAAATCTGTCCAGCTCAAAGGAAAGCACTTCCATCAATCATTTCTGCGAAAATATTCTGAACATGGGGAATGTGCAAGGAGTGCTTAGTCAGAAATCGTATCTTTGAGATAAAGTAAGATTTGTCTCTTCTCTGCCTCTTGGAACTAACTGATGATGTTCTCGACAACAATGCTGTTTTCAGTAGTCTTTGCTTTTCCTTGTCAAAATGTTTGCTTTAGTTGTTTTGGGAACAGGCAGCTCAAGGAGAAGGACTCCACCAACATGATTGATGTGTAGGGATAACCAGAAAATAAATCCCAACTAAGCCACCTAAACATTATAAAGAAGCCTAATCACATTTCCTGTAAAGAGCCTTTCCTGTTAACATTTACACCAGTAGGAATATAATGGCTAAGTTCTGCATGCTTTAATTATACATGGGATGTGGAAAAGGGGTGTAAACCTTCCTGGGGTAAATTCACATTTAACAAAATTGGTAGGTAGGAGAGAAAATTAGTGGTTTTATATATTGATGAGAATATCTGAAATAAAACCTGTCATGTCTTAGTCTAGTGTTTTTTGAGACAGGAGTTGGAGTTGTTTACAGATATCAGATTATTTTTAAAAAGTAAGATCTAAGCAAGAAGTACCTCAAACTTAATCAAATGTTTGTGATTATTATCTGCTTGGGAGGAAATGAAGAGGTACTTTTTCTCTTATTTATCAAGAAAAATAACTTAATAATCTCTTACCTTTATACTCAAAGTATTTTTTATATCTTACAATTTTAAGTGGGTGTTTATCAGAGATTAGTAAGAAATGGGGAGACTACAATCCATTGGCATTCTGGAAGTCCATGGGAACAAAGCTCATATTATCTCATAATAATAAATAACTCTATGTAGGATGCTCATAGCCAATCAATGAAATAAAGTGAAAAAAGTCACCAAGGACTTCTCTTGAACATATTTTCATATCCAATTTTGATATTTAATGAGTATCTGGGAAGATCCAAACTACTATTTTACTATTTTCTTCAAAAATGCTAAAAGTTAAAAGTTTGATGATACATTGGTGAGTTAATGCAAAAAAATGCTGTGCAATTACTAAGATATTTTTGAATAATTTAAATAATAAGAAAATAGTTGCTACTTAAGTTAGAGTTGCCAGCTCTGCGCTGTGAGATGTTGATGATGTTCTCCAGGAGCTGTTAGTGGCATTTGCACAGTCCCCAGGTGCTGTCACATGCTCTGTGGGCAAACTCACCTGTGCTTGCAAACCATGGTTTTAAAGGAACAGGGAAGGGAGGGTGGGATGGAACAAGGAAACAATAGAATGGAAGCTGTGTGTGTGTGATTATGGGTATGTACATGTGTGTATGTGCGTGCGTCTGCACGCATGTGCATGTATGTGCAAGTGTGCATATGTGTGTGTGCATGCATTTGCATGTGTGCACAGGGGCATGCCTTTGTTGTTTGGATACTCAATTTTTATTTTGATCATGAATTCATCTTGCAATAAAATTTTCTTAAGAAAAGACATATATTTCAATTTTAACAGTAAAAATTTTTATCTTAATAAAATTCCTATAGTTATAAAACTATTGAGAACATATATATGTATGTGTGTGTATATATATATATACATGTATATATATATGCATATGTGTATTGTCTACATATTTTTATCAACTTTATGTCCATATTATTTTTTATATCACACTTTGTATTGACTCAACTTATATCTTTACAGTTCCATGCATGTGCATAATGCATTCTGATTACTCTCACGCCACCTTCTCTTATGACTTTTCCACCCTTGTCTTCCACCTCTTCCGTACAAGACCTGTTCTCACACTCATGCACTTTTCTTTCTTGAACCACTGATTTTAATGGGGGTCATCTTTTAGACCTTGTGTTTGAACTTATCCACTGGAGCCTGGTCAGTTCACTGCTAGGTGCACA
Organism: Lophiomys imhausi; assembly: GCA_907164525.1. Lineage (NCBI taxonomy): Eukaryota > Metazoa > Chordata > Mammalia > Rodentia > Muridae > Lophiomys > Lophiomys imhausi. The sequence continues at coordinate 2,628,127 of CAJQZJ010033015.1, read as the reverse complement.
GTGAAGCTCAACTTCCACAACCTATCAGAAGTTACTAGTACAGTAGGCAGGGATAGAGTATTGAGGACCTCTCTAAAATCATTGATTAACTGTTGCCAGGCCCAGTCTTATTGCAGATCCGGTAGACATAAGAGCAGCTGCTGTGAGATCTTATTTGCAATTCCTCTGTCATGCCCTGAAGACAGCATTTTACAGTCCTCCCTTCCAACTCCTATGTTCTTCCTGTTTCCTTTGCCACAACATTCCCTGAGTCTTACAGGGGGTAGAAGTTCCACCCTAGGAACTATAACATCCCTAGACATGTTCTTTTTTTTTCTTTTAAACTGGATTTATAGTACAGGGATGGATTCTCTCCTATGGAATTGGCCTAAAATCTAATCAAAGAATGATTGGTTACTCCTATAACAAGTCACGTCACTATTGTAACAGTAGACACATCTTGCCTGATAGAATGACATTGTAGTTTCTTTGATTTGTACCTGTGTAGGGAATTTTCTCCCCAGTTAGTACCTGTCAACATTATGAATGCTAGCCAGTAGGGAGAAAGCTTTCTGTACACTATTTTATCTTGATTTCTTTATCCCTTGTGTTGTATGGTGTAATGATGGTGGTGGTGGTGGTGGTGGTGGTAGTGTGTGTGTGTGTGTGTGTGTGTGTGTGTGTGTGGTGTTGTATATGTACTGGTACATATGCTGTTTATATATTACATTTTATATCCTCTTTTTTCTTTTTAATTTGAGGACAGTTTTATTAGAATTTAAAAGAGAAACCTCAGGACAGGCTATCTGTAAATCTCAACAGCTTCTTTGGGGAGGAGAATGGGAGAAAGAAGAAGAAGAAGAAGAAGAAGAAGAAGAAGAAGAAGAAGAAGAAGAAGAAGAAGAAGAAGAAGAAGAAGAAGAAGAAGAAAAGCTATGCTATTTGAGCCAATTGGAGGTCAGCCACATTGTAGATAAGTGAGTATGTGCTGGGGAGAGGAGGTGGAAAGGGGATGGGCTTAGAGCATCAAGGGACCCATGTTCAGAAAGGTGATGCACAGAAGAGAACGGCCAATTCTACTTTCTGAGTCTTAGGAAACTGCACACCTGCCACTCTGAAAGCTTTAGCCTCAATTCTTGCTTTTGAGTGTGAATTGATTCCATGATAAAATTGTTTGAAACCAAAAACATGAGTCCCCAAAACTAGGTAATAATGTCATGTTAGCCTGGCTTTCTTCCTTCAATCTCACCAAATTGCCTGCCTACTTTTGTTTTGTGCGGCATCACCTAAAATATGAAAAGGACTAGAAAAGAATCAAACTCATCATAAAAGTTACATCTTTTACTACTTTTCCTTTGGCTCTAAACTCTAATATAGTCTTAAAGCAATCCAAAGATCGATTCTCACTCCTGTGTCTCTATCAGAAGAACATGAGGATGCATTTAAATAGTACAATGTCTGTGGTCCTTAATCCCCCATTAGCTTTGTCCTTGGTGAATAACAGCAACATTGCTTAGATTCATTTCCTATATTCTATGCATAAGGTTGATTTCTTCCGTTATTAACAGTCCTCTCTGCCTATCCACCATGTGCTCTGCCTTTAATGTCTTATTAATCTGGACTTTCATCCATTCACATTTTCTTAGAAAATCTCTATATTAGTTCACATTTCCACAATCCCTTTATGATGAATGAGACTGGTGTAACAGAGATTTGGGAACTGGTATCTCTGTTTAAGAGCTAATCATTTATCTGCAGGATTTAATTTACTGATCTGAAAGTGTTTGTTTACACAGGCAGTTTTTTTCCTCAATAATCTTTAAAAGTACTATTTGTTTACTTCCAACTAGACATCTAATTGCTTATCCATTTCATCTTTAATACTTCGCTGAAACATTTGAA
>CAJQZJ010033015.1:2599916-2626236 GCA_907164525.1 Lophiomys imhausi | reverse complement strand
TGTGTGTGTGTGTGTGTGTGTGTGTGTGTGTGTGTGTGTGTGTGTGTATGCACTCATGTGTCTGACTCTTGCAGATGTATATGTTCATGTATATGGTATGTTCATGATCACGTGTATGCACTACAGTGCTTTTTTTGTAGAGGATCCAAGTCTTGTCACAGCTTTTCCAGGTTTGGCAGCCATGTATAAACATTTCTACATCTCTGTAAGCCAATGCCTGCATTTTGGCACTCCATATTTGCAAGGTCTCATTTTTTTCTTCGTGCCTCATAAATTTCAAATAAGTCATCATGAAGCCATCAAAACCCCTAAAATTCAGACACTATCATCCTGTAATCTCCTTTTTTATGTGTTCATTGGGCAGACCACTACTGAGCAGTGAGGTGCCCTGGTGCTGTGTAGAATCAGTCTTAGACTCAAATTCAAGATTTCCTCTTCTCTCTGCGGTGACCTTGCCTGTTTTCATTAAGCGAAATTATGTTAAATAATCTGCTGTAAGAGTTCTCAGTGGAGCCTGAATAGAGCTTCATCCTTCTCTAATGCCTACTTCCCAAAGCAGAGCCACGAGTCACCTGCATATGTGATTTGGAACACTTCTCTCATCTTCAACTCAGCCATGAATCTCTTTCCCATCGTATACATTATTCCAAGTCAGTTATATGCACAATAGTTAACAAATTTGGGGAGAAATGAATTTAATTTTCTCTACTCTCTTACCAACTTGAATTTAAAAGAATAGAAAAAAGACTTGAGAATATAGAAGTTATTTATCTGTAAGTTTTAAAAACTCTGTACACATTCAACATACTCAAGTTGATTGTGAATTACTCAATAACATGTTTATATTCCAATTATACATGCACTTTAAAAATCACAAACATTAATTAGGGTAGAATGACTTCTAAAAGTTGAGGGTTTACTTACTTTTTATTTTTTGCAGATGTGCAGTTAATCAAGGACATCATATCCGAGGGACCTGGAGATACAGGTGGCTATGAGCTACCTGGTATGGGTGCTGGTCATTTAATATGAATTTTCTGAAAGAGCTGCATAATCGATGAGCTATTTCTTGGCATCAAATATTTAATGTTATAGATAGAAAATGTTATTTTCCTATTAAATTTCTGGGATGAAGATGAGTCTCCCTGCTCACCATACAGTGTATTGACTATGCCTTTAAATATGTGTATAGAATTTTTTTTTTTTTTTAGATTTCATGAAATTCCAGTGATTTCTCTTGTAAGGCAGGGTCTCATTGGAATTACTACATAAAGAAAAAAGAGAAGAGGTTATGCGTGAATAATACAGAGCTCAATATTTTCAAAACAGTTGAAGAGAGGACAGTGAGACAACTCACCAGGTGAAGGTTCTTGTTCCCAGCATGAAAGCTGAATTTAACCCCAGGATTTACATGATGCACACGGAGAGAGCTAACTCCCACAATTGTCCTGTGATTTCCACATGAGAGCCACATCATGCATGCACATGCCACATATTTACACATACACACAGAAAATGAGTACATGTAATAAAAATATTTTAAGTGGAGATAAATACTTTAAATTTGTACTTAGATTTTCCCTAAAATGCATGGCATAACTTCTAAAAACTTATATGAAATCCTGAAAAGGCTTGTTACTGGGTCATGGAATGTACCAACACATGTGTTCTAAATCCCAGAGTCCACAGCAGGAAACTGGGAAAGGACAGATCAGTTCACACATGGCCACACACAATTCTCTAAGAGTTTTAATTAGAACGCAAGCCATCACTGCATAAGAGGTGGGATAATCCTTTAAGCAAGGTGTTAATTGTTAATCTTATTTTTCCTGCCTCACAGCATTGTATAACACTCTGTTTATAATCGGCTTCCTGTGGTAAAAGAATGGAATACTAAACCTTAATACATGTTTTCCCGTAATCATTTTAGTAGCCATGGGTCTTTATAATAGTTGCTAATCTCCATAACATCATCATTAGTGAATGAGGGGAACTAAAATTACAGAGACCCTTTGCTCTAATTATAGTCTCCAAATTGCAAATCCATTCTTTAATCAACTGTAACCGCATTGTAAAGGGAACTGCAAGTTCTTTCCAGGGAGCAATGTGCACTCAAGTTAGCAGAGTAGAAGAGAGCAATGCAATGTGCTTGGGGAATAACAATGGAGCGTATTCTCACTGTGACCTCGTGACAATATGGCCGCTTGCTGTGCCCTCGTGACAATATGGCCGCTTGCTAGGGGCATCACAGCAAGTCACGTGCCTCCGCCTCTCTGCCTTTCTAGATCGTCACAAAGGCATGGCACTGGTGTTTAACGAGGCCAAAGTCCATGGTTTCGGTGAACCAAGTGCATTCTCACACGTCTGCTTTTCTCTAGGCTCACTCATGTCCTGGTGTTCTTAAGGATTTATTGATAGAAAAGTGTTTCTTAAAAGCCCAGAGCCACATGAACTCCACACAATTTTTATTTTTATTTTTTTTATAGTTCACTTTCTCCAGAGTGCATCTCCTTCTTTCTCAGCCTGTAGTGTAGTGTATTTCTGTAATACCACGAATATTTCAGCATTTCATGTAGAATGTGACCAGTACAATTTTGTCTTTAAAACCATAGAAAACAACTTGATTTTAGTGAAATGCTGGACAGTTTATGATGCAAGGATTCTTAACTGATTGGAGAAAATGGAAGTAATCAGTGGGTTTCTCCAGGAATGTTATCTTTGTTTTATTATTAAAGACAAGATTGTAACCGAACTTTTAAATTATTATTTAACACTTATTTATTTATTACTAAATTCACTTATAACAAACACCAACAATTTCTTAACTATTAATCCTATAAAATCCTACAACCCCTTTAACCTATCCACTAAACCTATTGATAATTATAACAACTACTTTCATAACCTTTTAGAATGATACAGTCTCTGGGGCAGGTCCTCAGTCGTCAGGAACACAGTCTTTGTTGTAGATTCTTTAACACACTTAGCAGTCCTTCTTCTGGATCTCTCAGATGCAGGTTCATCAGGGTAAGTTGGTTATTGCAGTCTCACCTTAAATAAGGCTTCATGCTTTCTTCTCTGTGGGAGACCCCAGCCATCTGCAGGCCAACTTACTTCTTTTGAATCAGGAACTCAGCTGCTCTGCCTCAGTCCTTAAAGCCAGGTACAGTTTCCCCTAGGCCACTGTTTGGACAGATCAAACCCCTCTAGGCAAAAGCTGAGCCACAGGGTCCAGTCCTGGGCCTTTTGGTGTCTTGCTCAGGCTTTCTTTGCTCACCGGCTTCTTTCTGCTTTAGGGAGAGAGCTGGCCATCAATGGCTAGCCCTTTTTTCAGCAGGACTCTTGGAGCTCTCTAGCATCAGGGCCCTCTTCTCTTCTGGGCTCCACGCACTGTCCTCAAATAGGAGGAACTCTGTTTCAGCTTAATTTGGGCTCCGCCCACTTAGCAGCTGAAAACAATGTCAGGCCAGATACTTTGTTTCAAGTCTATTGAGTCTTTCCTGTTTTCCTGACTTCAACCTTGTTTTTCAGTCTATTGAGTCTTTCCTGTTTTTCAGTCTATTAAATCTTTCCTGTTTTTGCTGACTTCATGCTGATAATGCTCTTCAGGCCCCAAATTAAGAGACAGTATCAGAAACTCCTATATATTTTCTAAATCTAATTTATCTAACCCCTACAACAAGATAGATAAATTTATAGCTGTCTACCTTTCCTAGTGGGAATTCAGTGTCTTTCCATGGAAAAGGAAGAATTCCCATAGAATCTAATGATCTCAACTGTTATTTTCACATCAAGATTGACAAATAGTTTTCTCAGGAATCCAGATGTTTCTGGGGAAGCAGTGCTCTCTCCTTTGTTTCCCTGCTCCCCCCAAACAATCTAATCTCAAACCCCCTCCGTTCTCATTCTGCCCTGTCTTACAATTATTAACCCCTCATGATTTTACAGGAAATAAACTTCATGAATGCTCATATAACATCACTGCTAAGAGGTTTGAATGGTCAACTCAGTGTGGGTCAGTGAAAGATAAAGCTGAAACTCCATAAGATTCCTTTGCTTTATCTTCCAATTTTTCTTTCTTTGAGACTGCACCAATCCTTATTTCAGTTTTGCTGTTTCAGGATTCTGATTCTGATAGAAACACATAATTAAAAACAACATCTACATTTTCTAGGTAAGGCTAATATTGAAAAAAATAATGGCATTCAAAATTACTAAAACTCCGTGTTTAGCTTTTATAATTCTAGTAGAAAAATGTCTTTCAGTTTCCCAGAAACCTGGGTGTTCATTTTTTACCAAGACTTTTTTGCTCTGTTTCAATATTCCTATGCTTTCAACAACAATTTTCTTATATTTGAGTTATTTCTGAGAGCTACAAAGGTGAACATTAAATATATTAACTTTTTGATGTTATTCAGCTTTTTCCTCCATTAGTCTTCCCCAGATGTCAGTCACTATTTACATAATTATTTCGTCAATCCTGCCACAGCTTTTCCTCTCCGGAGTGTACTACAATAATCACTCATATTTCATTCTGCCCCAGAAAGGCCGAGTGTAAGGTGGATGGTATAAATGATGTCCATTCATAAGATGGCCTGGAGCAGGTCTATAGCTTGGTGGGAAATCTGCTTTGGATCCAGGACACAATGGGACCCTAAGAAGCTGAGAGCTAGAGTTGACAGGTGGCAGATAGACTGCAGTGGTCAGCTGGCTCTTGGAGGATGCACACAGCATAGAAGACACAGGGTTTTCATTTTGTAATGGAATGCCATCCTGCCAAAGCAAGCAATAATTCTTCTGTACATCATGCCACAATTTGGGCACTTTGAATGTGAGAGGAAATCTCACTCCTAGCCTTTAATGTTGGTCTTGTAGGTTACAATCTTCTTCTTTTGTCATGGGTCCTGCTCCCCATAGTTAATACTGCTGACTGTGTGAGGCTTTGTGAGGTGACCAGTATGACTTAGAGCCTTCACGACATCATTAAATTGCTTTCTGTGACTTTTAGTTGCTACCTGATGGGATTTATAAGTGCCTTGGGCATAGTCATAGGACCATACTGATGATGGGTTGTGTTATGTCTTATGTCTTCCTTCTCTTGCAGAAGCTTTGGAAGGTATCTTTGGAGAGGATTTAATTTCTTTCTTTCTTTCTTTCTTTCTTTCCTCCCTCCCTCCCTCCCTCTCATTCTTTCCTTCCTCCCTCCCTCCCTCCCTCCCTTCCTTTCTTTTTCAAGCCAGAATTTCTCTGCATAGCCTTGGTTGTCCTGGAACTTGTTCTGTAGACCAGGAGGGGCTCGATGGATAGGATTCTTAAAGCTTGTTCACCGTTTCATTTCCCATAGAAGTGCTGAAGCAAGAGTGAGTCCATGTGAGTTTCAGACCTCACGTCCATTAGAATCTGTTCAAGCAACACTGGGCATCTTAGTCCTCTCAAATGCTACTCAGAGATGTTCAACTTCAGTTTATAAAATAAAATCTTATGAGGGGAAGGACAGACATTCTAAATTTTAATCTACTTTTCAACTAGTTTTAAATTTTAGTTTTTCCCATCACTGTTATGAAGAAGGCTGTGGAACATAGTAAATTCATTCAGGGAAAAAAAAAGTCCTTTCTTGAAGCTAGATTCCTCTGATCCTGCCCACCACTCATATCTGCTAATCTCCCTGTCAAAGATTTTGTTCTAAATGTTTGTGGCTTCAGAGATATTTTCTATAGCTCACTTTTAAGTTGGCAACATTTCCAGCTACCAGAATAAGGAAGCCAGACTTTCTTTTATTTAATTTACAAAGAACTGTTATTCATTTAAGCTACAAGTCTTTCATTCTTAGAAATATTCCCTGACATGAAATCTAGGGAAAGTGTGAGCTGAGGAATGGCTTGTGCACTTGTCACTACCATTGCCCAGTGCTCCACTACTAGCCTTAAATCTGAAGAAGAATATTTTCTTTACAGTGAGAATCGAGAGGATTTATTACAATGATCTTCCCTGGCAAACCCAATATCTCTGCATCTCTCCAACTTGCCTCCACAATCCTTGTTTTATGACTTTTTCCTTAAGACTTTTTCCCTGGCTCCTGGTTCCTTAACTAGCTCTCCTCTTCAAATGTGTTCATAATCCTTAAGTCACTTTCTTTGAACTTGCTCCAAGTCCTTCTTATGTCTCACAAACTAATTATAGAAATTAAAATTCCTCTGGAAAGAAACATAAAGGATAGCCTGTCCACATACTTTTGACACAATTATTACCAAAGTTTGGAAGCAATACTGAGCACTTTCTAAAGGAGGTACACATTCCTTATCTTTTGGGAACCTAGTGATAACCACATAGAATATTGAGACTATTTGGATGTCTTCCACTTGTTTCCTCCCCAGTCTACTGATGCGTTTCCAGGCTGTAGCGTGTCTTCACTGAGCTTCCCTCCACCTGGTTGTCCAGACTCCATCCTCCACAGTAAGAGGAGAACTGAGGGCAAGTCAGAGATAATTGAATTCTAGCAATCTCTAGGTTCAGCTCTTGCCTTTATTACCATGTCTCCCAGTGGTACTGAGAGACACCACCCCTGTACAGCTGAAGTTCTCAGAATGCCTCACTGACAGAGCTTCTACCATCCCATCAATCCTGGGTTGTTCATGAGGTCTCACTTTAATAGCCTGGGGTGCTTCAAACCCTGTTCACTCAGCCTTTCCATTTGTAAGGCTTTCCTTTCCCTGCTTCTTTAGTTAAACTGTGTAGAAGGACTTTAAGTTCCATTGTCTCTTGCTGTGTTATGAATTCCTGTGCAAACAACTATGAGTTTATGTATGTGTATGTATATTTATATATGTATATATTATATATATCCATTAATGTAACATATATGTAGAATTTTTTTGTTATTCAAAGGACACCAGGACAAAGAGACTTATGTATTTTGCCAAATTGCTAAACTAGCATTTTTGTGTGAGCAGAAGGACCTGAGTTCAAACTTCCAGTATGTATGTATAAAATCATACATAGACACATGTACCTGTAACCCCAGAAGCATTGGAGAGTGGAGAGAGGAAGATTTCAGGGACTTAGTAGTTACCCCCAAGCCTCAGGACAACTAGAGATTCTGCCTCAAAGGCATAAGGTTAAGAGTGATAAATCAGAACTCCCTCACCACCACCACCATATCCATAGTACACATGCTAAAACAAGACGTCTTTGGGAGGCATTACAAGCTAGGAATATAAAGTCGAAATATTCTGGTTTTGTGTGTGTGTGTGTGTGTGTGTGTTTCAAGTTCATTATCCCTTATATTTAGAATGTTTTCATAGTGATTTTGTAAATCAAAAACATGGAGGCCATGTTGAAAAGGAGAGCTGTGCACACAGGTCTGTAAGAAGAGGTGTTTCTGTGTTTCTGCTCTTAGGAGAAGAAAAGCTGAGGCTGTCTGTGCATTTCCAGACCCATCCTACAACCCTCTCACCTACACACGCTGTGCACCCTTCTTTCACCGGACAGCTACTTCTGAGTTATTGCCATGGTTCCAGCCAAAGTCCCGGTCAGAAAAAAGCACCTTTATCTCACCATCGTCCCTAATAAAGAAGTCCCCGACAGCTCTGGTCTTCAAGAACCTACTTAGAACTTGATAAGTGATTTTTAGATTCATTATTTATTTATCCATTTATTTAATAAATAGCACAAAAAAGGCCACTTTTCTGAGAAATGATTCTATGTGAGTGGAAATGCCTGTTTTTCACCGCCCACTGCACCAGGCTTCCATCTTCACGCAGGGGCACAAGCAGTGTGACTGTCTTTGATATAATGATGTCTATTCCACGCTGGGTTTGCATGTCTGAGTTATTATTGGAAAATAATAACACTCCAAATAGATTTTATTATCCACAAAATTTTACCGCAAACATTTCTGATTGTGAAATAAGTAAGGCATTTTTGGTAATTGATTGGTGTTAATTAGTGGATGTTCTTTAATCGGCTATATTTCTGACACTGAGATGTGAGATCTGAAGCCTATTTGTTATTTATTGTTCTACCCCGTGGGAACATACAGAAACCTCAAGAAGTTCAGCATATTTGCTTATGTTTTCAACTTTGAGCTTCAGTGGTGTATGTATTTAGTTTTGCATCACATTGTCCATCATTTGCTAATCATATATGTACAGATATTAATAAAAACTACCAGTATAATTTAAAATATTGTGATGTTTAATCTTTATCATCTACTTGACTAGAATTAGATTCCCGTAGGAGATACAACACTGAGTATGTCTTCAAGGTGTTTTCATGATACTATGAACTGAAGAGGAAAGATCTTTTCTCATTTTGAATAAAACTTCCCATGGGCTATAGTCCAAACTGAATGAAAGGGGAAAGGAAAAAGGCAGGTGAGTGTCAGCTTCCACTGATCGTTGATTCTTGATCCGCCAACATGTGATTAGGCATGCTCACATTGCTTCTGATACAGCCATGATCGACTCCCACTGTTTCTCTTTCTTGCCCACTTTTCTCTCCTTTTCCTCATAGATCTTGCTTTCAGTTTTCAGTTTCTTGTTCAGGTCTTGTTTAAGCAGCCATGTTGGTGAACTTTATATGTGTACTTTCTGTGATATTTCTAGGAGACACCGTCTCACAGCATACTTTCTGTTCCTCTGACTCTTACGATCTTTCTGTATCTCCCTTTGTGTGATGTTCCCTGAGCCTCAGCTGTAAGAGTTGCAGTGTGTCAGTGGGGGGTGGCCACCGCACCGGAAGTCAGTTGTTCTCTGCATCTGACCAGCGGTAGTTTTCTATAATGACCTTCATCTGAAGGGAGCAAAGGGAAAGGGGGGAATTGTATATCCACATTTAATTAAAAATACTAAAATATTAAATAACAAAATAAGTAAACAAATATCAGTATACTTTAGTAGGGCAAGGAAACCAAGCCCTTGCTACTTTCCTAATGACCAGAAGTTATTCTCAGGATGGAGAGATGACTCAGTGGTTAGGGGGACCCAGGTTCAAATCCCAGCACCTATACGGGAGCTCACAACTATCTGTAACCCAAAGATCTGGTGCCCTCACATACACATACATGCAGGCAAAGCAGCAATGCACATAAAATAAAAGTAAATTAAAAAAAAAACTTAAAAAAATTTATTCTCACACTCATTGGTAACTGATATTCATCATTTTTGTTTAAACAAATCCAAGATCCACTTAAAGGTAGCTTTTAGAAGATTTCTTTTTTTTTTTAATAAGTTAGGTGGAAATTATATTCTATGATTACTAGTACATACGATTGAAAATGCATGTGACACTTTCTGTCTGGTCGTCAATAACCATATAGTCACTCTCAGTATCTGTGAAGAATTTATTCCACAACCTCCCATGAATACAAATATTCATATGTGCCCACAGTTTGTGTAAATTGTGTGGTGTTTGCAACCCACCTGTGCATATTATCCTGTCAACTTTATTTATTTATATTTAATAGATATTTTAGAGTTATTTTCATTTATTTGTATGTCCCTGTATATGCTATTGTGTGTGTGTGTCTGTGTGTGTGTGTGTGTGTGTGTGTGTGTGTGTGTGCCTGTGTGTGTCTGTTGCATCCAGAAGAGAAGGTGGCATTCCCCTGAAGCCAGAGTGACTAGTGACTGTCAAGTCACTTGAGGTGGGTATTTGGAGCTGAACTCAGATCTTCTGGAAGAGCAGCAAGTGCTCTTAACCTCAGAGCCACCTCCCCAGCTGCTCCTGTAAGAAATCTTTCCAGTACTTACAGTACTGCCTGCAACAGAAACCTTCTGCAAGCAGCATCTATACTATACGGCTTAAGGGGTAAGACAGCAAAGTAGCTCCATGAATCATCACATTCTTTCTTCAGACACTTTTGTTCCATAGTTGATTGAATCTATGGTTGCAAAAACCTAGGATAAAGAAGACTTTCTGCAGTTCGTTAGATGCATAAGCATGTACCAAAAAAATGATTTTTTAAAAGGCCTACTTCTACAGTTGTTGTTGTTGGTGGTGGTGGTGATGGTGTTTTTTGTTTATTTGTTTGTTTGTTTGTTTTGGTTTGGTTTTAATGAACCATACATTATTGAAAAACTAGCCCTATCTCTCAGCCAAGGTTTACTATAAGAGAAGTATCAGCTTTGTGATTTTTCTTATTATTCACTTGGATTTATATGAGTTGTATTACATTTGATTTAGAGTTTTTATATCATTATATATCTATTGTCTATTACTAGGATTAATTAACACTAACTATTAATAATATGTCTAACAAATGTAGGTTGAGGAAGGAGATCTGCAGCCAGTTACCTAACAAAGAGATTACATTTGTTTTCACGTTAGGAAGCTTAAGAAGATGCTTAGATATTCTGTTTCAAACTCTGATGTCAGATGCTTTTTCTGCATCTAGCGAGATTATCATGTGGTTTTTTTCTTTCATCTTGTTTATGTGGTGAATTACTCTGATGTCATAAGTGCCTCTGCCCAGGACTCATGCATTGTACAATGGAGATCATAGACAGAGAGGAGCCAGACCCTGGGACTCATACACCCTACACTGAGGACCATAGGTAGGGGAAGCCAGAGAGCTATGTTTCCACAGCAGGTGTGCTGGGGAAATGTGTAAAGTACAACTGTAGAGCTTTGATGTTTGTTCACAGCCTGCAGACACTGTGTCCTGGGATTCTATCAGAGACTTAGAAGGTTTGGCCATTGCTTGGGTTGTCTGCCAGACATAGAAGCATCTTTCCACAGGATGGCTTCTGCTTTTTTGAGATGGATTCTGAGTTCATCACATCTTCCTGACATCATTGAGAACGTGAAAGGTGACGTCAAGGTGTGTATTACCATGATAATTACCACGGCCAGGTAGAACCAAAACCAAATAAGCTTCATGGTTTTAAAAGAGTTCACTTCTTTTTCAGTTTACTTTAGCATATAGAAATGTAAGTTTTGAGTTTCTTCAATATTTTCAACTAAAAAACTTACACAATTTTTTGAGTTATATATTTGAATAATTTGGTTTATATGTTTCTGTGTTCTCAGGATTATTGCATGTGAGTCATAAACTCTTGATATGTGACAGATTTCAAACGGAGACACAACAGCTCTCCTTAGGTACTAACTTCAACTACAGTTTCAACTTTTCCCTTCAACGGATAAACAGAATTAGCATAATATCCTACTCTGGTGGAAGCAATTGTCTTATTAAAAAGAAAAGACCAAATAATCATTTGATTATTGCTTAGGTTTTGTGCTCTCTCAGCAGTACTAGTAGAACTACACTTACAGGCAGGCAGATTGCATACCAAGTCTTTTCTCTTGGTTCTCATACTAGTAAGGGATGCATTCCTGCCACAATGAATTTTTCCACAATTTATACTGAACTAGACCAACCAAATGGCTGATATTAACCATTAAAACTTCCTGTACTTAAAGGGCACACTCCTCTCACTATACTGAAAGTGTTTTCTACAGGAAAGTAAACAACATTTGAATATTGACATATTGATGTGAAACTGCACAGAGCCATGGAAAGTTAAGATCATTGACTTAGTCAATGACTTCAATCTTTATGTTCTTGGATTACATGGACTGGTACTTAAAGACATAAACTTCATGTCTTTTTTTATCTTGTTTTGTTTTGTTTTTATTTTGGGATCCACTAAGTTTAACCAGGGCTCCCTGTGTCAACTGAAGCATGAACAACTCACTGTTGGCTATCATACTGACTTCTCCTTCCCTAGCGGCCTTCACTTGACAACAGGTCCCTGAAGAGGGGCAGGCCCTACTATCCCCTCCCCAATCTGTGACTAATTTTAATAGGCATAGTGTTGTACAGTTCCTGAACAGGCAACCATGGTTGCTATTTCAAGAGTCCAGTGACCATATCATACTCAGAAGACAACATTTCACAATGCCCATGTATTGTATTCTTTCTTCCTCTTTCCTGTAGAGGTCCAGTGTAATTTAAGTCTTGAATGGGACACTCTGTATGTCCCATTGAGAACTGGGTACTCAATAATAACATATTCTCAGTACTTTCACCAGCCATGAGTCTTTTACTATTCACAGGTGCTGAAAACAGATGCTTCTCTGACCAAAGCCGAGGCCACCACTAGCCTATGGGCCCACTCATATATATTTAGGGACCAATTTGATAGCATGTTCAAAAGAAGAGCAGTGGATCAATCCCTAACTCCCCTTTGTCTAACTTTCCCCATGTGTAACATTTTCCCTTCCACAAGACAGAGAACATTTTGATAGCAGGAGATTTCCTATTCCCTTAACCCGCTGCAGTGCAGGCCACGCATTCTTTACACAATAACACATACATTTAATTGTATCAACTGACTGAAAATGAGTAAGATTTGATATCTTATGTTTGAAAATTGGCCATCAACACCATAGAAGCTTTATCAAATCAAGAAACATGTGAGATGGAAGAGCCACATGTTGTATTATATAAGCATGTTATGTAAGCCAATAGATCTAAAACATAGTTATTGTGTGTGTGTGTGTGTTCACACTGACTTTTAAAATCCAGAGATTGTTCTGTATTTACATTTCAGTTTGGAGCAGGTCTCTGTATGATCGTAAGTAGACACCCCTGACTCACAGTAGTTCCTGCCTCAGTCTGCACAGCTGTATAGAATTGATGCTAACTCTGAGAAAACAGGGTTACGTATTTCTTAGAGTACACTCCCTGACAGTTGAAATTTAGAAGACAAAATGTCTTTCTTAAGTGTTGTGGTTTGAGCTAGTTTTGTTAACCTTGTATTTCTAGCTACATGACATTAATGAATTGCTGTTGGACCCCCAGCACTGACTGTGAATGCTTGTACTATCTTCTCCATGATTAGCCATGCATGAAGGTGTTTGAAGGCTTAGCTCTTGCTTTTATTTATTTATTTTATTATTCTGTGTGTATGAATGTTTCCCCTGTATATTTATCAGTATTAATCACTACTTGCATTCCCAATCCCCATGGGAGAGGTTCAGATGGTTTTGAGCTGTCATGTGACTGCTGTGAACTGATCCCCTGTCCTTTGAGAGAGCAACAAGTGAGCTTAACCATGGAGGCGACTCTCAGGCCCAGATTTTGCTATTAGCGTTTCTCACTGCTGACCTGAAATACCTGAGGAAAAGCAACTTAAGGAGAGAAGGGTTGTTTTTGGCTCATGCTTTGATGGTGTAATCCATCATGGTGAGGCAGGTATGGTAGCAATAACAGATTGGGCCTATGGTAGCAGAACTGTGGCTGTTTGCCAATATCTTAGAAGACTAGGAAGCAGTGAAATCAGACTGCAACTGGAACTAGGTTATAATCCTAATATGGCCATCTAGGCCCCACCTCCTAAAGATTCTATAAAGTCTCAGAAGAGTGTTACTAGCTAGGGACCAAGTATTCAAACACATGGTACTGAGAGATGCAGTTGGTAAATATTATTGTTATTATTTTACTTTTTAGAAATAAAATGTAAAATGTGAAGCTCTGGCCTCTTGATACCAACCGTCTTAAACTGTCTAGGATAGTTAAGAAAAACAAACTCATAGTCATGCATGCATGTCACCTTGTTAGCTACTATGACAGTCTATCACAGATATTCTCTAAGCTACTCAGTAATCAAGTTGTTAAGAGACAAGCAACATTTGCTTATCTAAATACAAGAGATGGATAGGGCATCTTCAAAAACCCCAAGAGATCTGCAGAATATGGCATTCAAAGATGTGGTCTTAAATTAAGATTTTTTTTTGATATCATGACATATCAGCTCCTGACAGCACCCCCTATTCTACTCCAAGTAGAAGAAAAACATCGAAGAATCTCCAGTGTGAGATGGTTGAATTAGTGGCAAGCCTATCTCTTGGCATGTAAAAACTCCTTGCTTCAACTGCAGACAAACTGCTGTCCAAAAAGGACAAAACTTGGTAGCAGGGAAGTCGACAGCCTAGCTCTGCCAAGACAGGGTAGGTTAGTCCTTCATAATCCCTGCTCTACAATAAATGTCTGTCATAGAAACAGGACCAAAAGGCTGAAGACTGATGCTGGAATGTATGGAGAGGAAATGGGAACTGTCCAGGTAGTCACTGGTTTGTCATTTCTTAGTATTGGAAGCTGCAGGCCCTGCACTTCCTATACAATCAGATATATTTATCCTTCTCAGCTCTCTGAGGTGGTTGAAGAATAGACAGCTTGAGTCTCATAGCTAAATTTTGAGTTATTTAAGAATCAAGAGGGCATTCTAGATCTAAGAAGATGGTTATAATAGTGATGCAAGTTAGTATGAAAGCTAAGTCAGTTATAGAGCTTTAAACTCATGGAGATGGTTAGAAGGTAGAAGGTTAAAGTCAGGGGCCAAATATGTATGAACTGGACATTGGGAAGGTATACTGGGCCATTTAACTCTCATAAATGTGGCATATTTAATTCTGCTGTTTTGTATAGAATTTACTGTTATAGAAAGAACCATTTGTTGGATTGAAAAGGGAAGCTGTTGGGGGGGAAGAGGGTGGAAGGGTGGGACAGGAAGGGGGAATAGGGAAGGGTTTGTGACTGAGATGTAACTTGAAGAAAAAAAATGAAGTACTTATATAAAAAAATGTAATTATACTTTTCTGCCCTTCCCTTTCTTCCCTCCAATCCTTCCTGTATGTGCCTCCTCCTTGAAATCATGGTCTCTGTCTTGTTAGTATTTATTGTTTTAAATGCACAACTCACACATGCCTGTGTGTGTGTGTGTGTGTGTGTGTGTGTGAACCTAAGTATATAAATACAGCTTGATTAGTCTGTCTTGTTTTACTTGTGTGTATATGATTTCAGGGCTGACCGCTTGTTACTGATAACCAATTAGGGGAAGACTATCTCTCCCACTCCCAGCATTCCTTGATTGCTTGTAGGTTGTTTTTTGTCTATGGCTGGGGGCCCCTGGTGTTTCCCAGTTGCACATTGGCACCTCTACTGGCATTCTTCAGGGAGACATTTTACATCTAAACCATGACAGCTGTGGTTTGCCCTGGCAATTGCCTCTGTTGGAACAGTCACTACTTTTGCTTCCCTGCCTGTGCTGTGTCGGGTTGAACCTACACAGCTCTGCTTCCTGGGAGTTGCAGAATAGATGGGGTCAGATGCCACTGCACTGAAGCATGATCCTGTTGGTGAGGAATGTTTTTCAAGCAAGTCCTGATTTGTGCTGTTTGGCAACTGAGCAGAGAAACTGAGATCTTTTGCCTTAAGTGAACCGAGTGGCATGGTACCAGATTTTTTTTCATTGTGGGCAAACCAACCCTCAGACATGCTTTTCTATGTGGATATTTTTATGTCAGGGCTTTGAGATGGAAGGCAGGGTTGAAAGCAGCAGCTAGATGTGATCATGGCTATGTTGAAAACACAGATACCAGCGACTCAATTTGCCTATTCACAAACTCCGCAATTATTACTAATAATGAATTTTCTTGCCATTTTGAACCAAATCCAAAAAACACATGCAATTTTTTTCTTACTTTAGGATAATTAAAAGGAGCTTTCTAAATTCTGTGTTAATGATTTTGAAGCCATGTTATGTTCTTGAAGTTGCTTGGAAGTTTTTAGTATTTTATTTTATTTTTTAAAGGTTGGCAGCCAAGTCCAAACCTAGCTGTTTGGGAAAGTAAAAAATATTGACCCTCCCCCTTCTCAATTCATTCTGTCTGTGATTTTCAACTCTTGACTTTTCTGAACATGATGATGAGTTCACTACAGCTGCGGGGTGTGGATTTGGAACACAGTAAAGGGGGAAATGTCTTGATGCAGTTTATTATGACAGGTCAGTCAAATGGATTCTGAGTACTCTTGTCTTGTTCATAGCTATCGTTGGCAATGGAGACGAAAAGTACTTCTAGGGACTCAGCTGCTGCTTCCCCTGTTGGTGAAGAGCTTCGGATATATGTAAATAACTATTGGGACGTGTTGGTAATCAGCACCTGCACGTGGGTAGGCTAGCAGGCTCTTCCACTCAAATCGACTGACATTCCATTGTTAGTGATCTGCCTTTTATATATAAGGACATCCAGGAAAGGGATTGGATCACTACACAAATAGCAGCGTTCTCAGGTTTGGCTTTGTCCCGTGACGGTCCTGGCAAGGTCTATTGGAGTCTCAGTGTTTGTTCAATAGGTGAAATGACACAATCTTTTGCCTGTCACAAGTTGTGCCTCATTTATTTATGTAGAGTCCTCCCCCCTGGATTGCTACATCCTGCTCTGAAAATACAAGCATATGGCTCCTGACAGCTCTGCTTTCTGCCCCGTCAGGATTCTACTTAAGCTACTTGTTTCTCTTAAAGAAAATTACCTGCCTTCGCTCTACCATCTCTTGAGACTCTGTTTACAATCAAATGCAGGTATTTACACAGTGAAGTGATTAAACACACAGGACAGAATAATAATGGCAGTCTCTGGAATCTCTCTGAGTTTTCCTGTGCTTCAGGGAAAGTGTTTAGAGGAAGCAGATGAAAGAAAACACATCTAAATATGGATGAAGAGTAACGTGAAAGTAAGGTGCCATTCAGATTCCAAATGCCTGTCATAGGTTTTACTTGCTTGCTTTCAGTTGTTCAAGGCTCTCTGGAGACTCTGGGCCCATCCTCCTTCATGGCAATGTCTGTCTAGACAGCAGTGGTGGCCCGAAGCCTTACCTTTCTTCCTTTAGCATCTTTGTTTCAGGGATTTCTTGCCTAAAGGTAAATGTCAAAGCTGGAATCTCCTATGGAGGCAGCTGAATCTGATTTTTGATGAACAGCAAATGCCACTTTAGGGTGATTGCCATCAATATCACCTGGCAATGAAGATGGCTTTTCCAATCCCACTTTGGTGTATGGCACTGTTCCTTCTCAGCTCAAGTGTGTAAGACTTTTCATTTAAGTTATTATCATGAGTCCTCTAATTCCTTTCGTTGGCTGGGATTTATACAACTTGGAAAGCAGCATCAAAAGAAATAGGCAGATTGAACTCCAAAAGGAGAGATAGAATAATGTGATATTAAGTCAAAACACTTTCCCTTTAAGCCAGTAGAACGTCAAAGTATGGCTGCGCCCAAACCACTGGCGAGCTTTGTGTTGACCAGCTGTGTAGCCAAAGGGACCTTGAAAAGGCCAGGGGACTCTCAGAGCCTATACATGGAGCACATCACAAAGTCCCCAGGTAGTGTGGCAGAAAGGTAAAGTAACAGACACTTGGGTGTCATGGTTTTGAGCTGAATTCTGCTTATATTTGTGTATCCTAGACTAAACATGCAAGTTATCCACACCTCAATATATGTGATAGAATTCTATTTTTCTCCAGCCCTTTTCCAGAACACTGAAAAGACCAAATGGACAACCACATACTATAAAAGCACAGTATGCACTGCAGGCAACCACTCTGCTCATTCTTTGGGCACTAGATTGGCCATGCATTTTGAATTTTATGTTTACAATTCTTTAGAGGGCCACCTTCTATGAGTCTTTCTGTAAACTTATTACATTCTTTGCCTGCTAAACCAACACCCTGAAACAAGACACAAGTCAATTCTTTTTGGGTATCCTATTGTGGGGTTGACAGGGAAAGGCAGAACGCTTGGTCATTCACAGCACCACGAAAACTCAGTGGCAGAAATTAGTCCTCGCTCTCTGTAATCCTTCTCACCACTCTGACTAGGGTATGGGTTTGCACTGAATCTGTATCAGAAGTGATTTGATGTACAGTGTGTGTCAGCCATCACTCTGTCAACTTGTGTCGTAGGACTTCATAAATGGCAATGATTCATGTTAATTTGAAGTGAAATGTGGTTCCATATTACCAACTATTGTCATGTTAATTTGTTTGAATTTAATGAATATTAGTGATTTATTTTTAAATTTTAGAACAAATTTAAATTTTAGAACAAATAGTATAGCCAATATTTTAAATATTTATACTAATTTTGATGTAAAGAACATATTTTCTTGTAAAATCAACTAAGTATTTTAATCTCCTTGGTAGTAAGCTTTGATTAAAAAAAATAACAGAACTTAGGTCCTATGTTTTACCAGATCTAGAAAGGGAACATATAGACAATATGTAATTATTATGTTTTGTTCCTAGATACATGAAGAGTGGTATCAATATATGTTACAAGCATCCTAAGGAGATGATATCCTTTCCACTCTTTGTGGGAGATGGACAGATTTTGAAGAGGATACAAACTGGGATGTGGCTGACAAGGGTGAGAATCTTCAGTATAAAAGAGAGAACAGCAAGTTGGGATGGAGAAAATGATCAAGAGGTCATGAAAAATGATACAAAGATGCATTTCAGAATATCATTTCTTTAGAATAGGCAGAACAGAAGGAATTCAAGGAGGAAAAGTTGATCAAATTAAAGAATTACTAGATGAAGTATAATAACAAAAGTTTGGGTGAATACAATGAGATCCAGTGTATGCAGTCAATAATGTGTAGAGCAACAGCCCAGGCGTGTGAGGGCCTGAACGCCCAGGGATTGATCTGTAGCCTGCAAAACTTGGAGGGCAGAAGGACACAGAAGGACACCAACAAGTGACTAACAGGACTGCTGTCTGCTGCTGTCTGGAAGATGGGTACCGGGTGAAAGTGCTTTTGAGGAAGTCCAAGCATACTCAGAACTACTACTGTTCAATTTGGTGTGGATACCAACAGTGTGTCTACCACTTATTAACCATGCAGGATTGAGAGGCCCTGTTCAGCCTTCATAACTTAGGCTGTAAACCTTACAACATCTTTAAAGGGTTTCATGCCCACTGAAGTGTGCTCTAAAAGTATGACAAATGAGTAATATCAGAGTTTGAGACACTTGCATATTACATAGGAAAGGTCACAAACTTGACTCACTGGCAAAGAAAGAGGAATCCTGAACAAACTTGTCTCTGTAATTAGAAGAAAACATCTAATTTTTTTTTCAGATAAAATGAAACTGTAGGCTTAAATGTTCTGAACGTAAACTTCTAGCTTTTAAGAGCTGCTTGGATTGAGAAGCCTGCCCTGCCAAGGATGCTTGCCATCTCACTAAGGTGTGAATCCTGACGACTCATAGAGCACGTAGGACTTGGTCATTGCTGAAGTTTTAATTCTATAGTGTTTTGTTGAAAACGCTGATTTTCTGAGCTGTAATTTTGGTTCAAAGAAGTTGCATTTCAATCTATTAGAATCATGACTCTCATGTGCAGAGTCAAAATGCTGCTGGTGAGTACTCTTGTCATCTCCTTGGTATTTGGTCCATTAAGTTTTTAGTTGTGGTGGCAGCACACCATTTAAAGTAGCCATGCGCCATGAATGTGATGTCAATTAACAGTTGGGCCTCACCTTTTTGGCAAAGTTTGACTTTTAAAAACCTCCTTCTCTCCCTTCGTTTGATCCAATTCCATCTACACTGCCAACTCTAGAATTGAATCCCTTTATTAAATGAGAACAGGCAAAGCCAATCAGGACCGGTCAGATGCCAACTGGTTACAATAGCTGCTTCTAATGATGAAATATAACCCATGCTACAGTTGGAACCAAAACAAACAAACAAGTTCCAGCAGATTGGAAGGCACACAGGCTCACTGGGGATATGGCTTGTCCAAGAAGAATTTTCTAATGGATGCAATGAAACTGAGGGTAGGAATAAGCTTCAGAAACTATGTAATTTCTGTTCTCTGAAAATAAATGTGACATGTACTCTGAGAGCCCAGATTACATACCTAAGATCCTGTATTGAACCCTACAGTAGTTAAGTATGTTCACTGTACAGAAATGATGCTAGGAAGTAGGTTTTTTCTCGACACTTGTGGTTTTGACCCAGGCAATAGCATAAGACCACGTTTGCCTTAGCTCAAACTCCCACATTTTATGAAGTAATTGGTTAGTATCTTTCCTCTACCTCAAGAAATCTTCAAGAAGATAATCTATTTTTAAAATTTGTAAACTTTGAAAGGGCTTTGTTTTCACCACAGATGATCAGAACCAAGCAATTGTTTTCATGCTGTAATATATGGAGAGAAAATGGGAACTGTCCAGGCAGCCACTGGTATGTCATTTCTTAGTTTTGGATGATGTGGCCCTGCACTTCCTATATAAGCAGATATATTTATCCCTCTCAGGTCTCTGAGGTGGTTGAAGAACAGATAGCTAGAGTCTCATAGTTAAATTTTGAGTTGTTTAGAAATCAGGAGGGCGTCTGGATCTAAGAAGATGTTTTTAAAATTGTGATGCAAGTTAGTATGAAAGATGAGTTAGATAGAGAACTTTAAACTCATGGAGATAGTTAGATGGTAGAATGTTAAAGTCAGGGGCCAAATACTTATGGACTGGACACTGAGAATGTATGCTAAGCCATATAACTCTCAGAATTGTGGCCTATTTATTTCAGTTGTTTTGTATTGCATTTATTGTTATAAGAGAAAGAACCATTTGTTGGACTGAAAAAAAAAGAATTATGCATTCTGGGGGAAGGGTGAGAGGGTATGAGGGTGGGGCTGGGAGGGGTGGAGGGGGAGGGCTGTGATGGAGATGTAACTTGAAGTAATAAATAAACATTAAAAAAAATTATTAAAAAAATAAAATATTAATTTTCAAACGTTTATGTATTCTAAAATCTTCAAAATCTGTATCCTCAACTCAAATCTTTATCCTCATCTCAAATTCCTGTTTTCGATCCAGTCAAGACTAGGATGCTTCAGAGTCTTACAGGTTTCTACAACTGATCATGTCAAATTCTGACTCATACCTTCTGCAAACCTGCGCAAGGTAACATTCATCCCTGCACTGTGTGTCATTACATGTTACTCAGTTGCTTAACCAAGAAATCATGGAGACGTCATCACTGATGTTTCTCTTGCCTCATCTCTATGTCTAATCCATTTCTTATCCTGCCCTTTTCTTTAAAAAGTGTGCCTGTCTACCCAGCGAACCTCATCTAAACCACCCTAGTACTTCCAAATTCTACAATAATTGTTTTTGCTTCTCATTAAATTTGCCTGTCCATAGTATTTATAGAATCATTTAGAAATGCAAACAGTATGATGCTATCCCAGTATATAAGGGTCCCTCACTTAAAATCTTCACCTTTGCCATAAGCTATAAGCCCTGGCCACCACCCATCTCACAAACTGAAACTCAGTCCAGTCTCTACTTTCTCACTCCTTCCATTTATTTTGTCCCCTGCTGTGGCCCAAATTGTGCCTTCTCTCCCCCTCAATATATGCTGAAGTCCTAAACTGTGAATGTCATCTTACTTTAAAATAATAGTTCTGTTGATATAAGTCAGTGACATTAATGAGCAGACTGCCATGGAACAAGTAGCAAGCAAGGAACTCAAGATTAGAAGAAATGAAGAAATGTCAACGAGGGATTCTACTATGCACCTGGGGGAAGATGGTCATACTGACTGTGGTGTTTGAATCATGAGCCTCTGGGTCATAGAGGAATGCTGTTTGTATTGCTTAGAGATACCTAGTTAGTGACACTTCATTGTATCAATCCTAATAAATCAATGTTCCCTCTCAGATCTTCAAATACATATGATGCTTCTCTATCCTTGACTTTCAGCCTACATGATTTCCTCTGCCTGGCCACTCTCTTCCCTCCCTGTGTGGTCCCTTCTGCCAGTCTTCTCTTTCCCATGTTCATTTTGTAAGTCGTAGTTTACTCTTTTTGGTCTTTGCTTGAATGTCACTTCCAAAAAAGTAAGTTTCTTAGCAGAAGTGAGGGTGCATCTTTTGTTTATCTCATAATGGAACTGTGCAGTCATATTTTCTTTTATAAAGATCCAAACTCCATTCAGGTCTGGTATATAGGACCTTTAAGGAGCTTGTTCCCTTCATACCCACCTTTGGGATCTAAGCACTGTCCATGTTCTCATCTGACATGACTATCAATCCCGCCAGTTGTTTTAGGATTTGTTCCTCAATTCTCTGCTTTAATGCACCGTTGCTCCCTCTTGTTAGATGTCAAACCCAGGCTCAGGTATCAAATCTTATGATAGTTCCACACCACCCCAATCCTGCAACTTGCCGTTATACTTCCTCAAACAGTCTATTTATTATGCCATTCACTTATATCTCACCCCACACATATATTTATGAATGGGACATAACTACAGATATAATTTAAAACAGCTATTAATTGCTTTCTAGAACAGTGGCTGTAGCCTGTCATAGACATTCAGTAATCAACTACGGGAAAAACCCAATGAATGAGCAAGTGAAAGAAGATTGCATTCTCCTTAATGTCCTTAAAATCCTGTATGTTGGACCATGATTTCTTTTTGTCCTCTTTTTTTTTTTGAGTGACTTAAAATGAATTCTCTTCCTTTCTCTGAAGGAATATAAAAGTGAAAAAAATCTAGATCAAAAAATCAATTGCTTCCCTGGTGATTGGTGTTACACAAAACCAAGAGGAAAATAGCAGTGAAGGCATTTGCATTTCCACATTGCTCTTGACCAAAGAAAGGAGCTTGTGTTGCCAATCAAGGGTTCTCACACTTTGCTGAATAGTAAGTGAGTGTCTGTGTGAATTTAATAGTTTCCAGCACTCCAGGAATGGACTGCCTTTGCTTAGGTAGGTGCTTCCTGGTTTTGTTTTTGTCAGGAACACAGAGGTAAGAAAAAGCTGTCTCCTGCTAATTATAGACCTCAGTCATTTTTTGTTTTCTAACTTCAAATCCCTGGATATTTTTACAAGTGGAATTCTTGAGTGTTTTTAAGTTTCAAAGAGTGCAGTTTAGCTAAAATAACGGAAAGAACATTAGATCACATTGTCACATGCATAAAACAATTCTACAGATTAGTAAGGCTGGAGATGTGTGAATTCCCATGAATTAACACAGACCCACTTAAAGTATAAACTATGATAAATATGGGGGGATATACTGAGGACCATAAGTGCTTTGATCTTTAGTTTGTGATATATGCCTATGTATACTGCATATTAAAGCTGGCATTTCTATTCAAATGCATGAGGGGATATTTAACAGTGTATTAAAAGTATTGCATAATAAAATGTGAAAACCCCATACGTGTTCAGAGTCTTAGATAAGGATGATAGCAATAACTAGTTTCTCATTCCTTATGATGCTATGAACACTATCATTCATGTTTATATCTATATAATATTATATATAACACATATATGTATTTTGTGTATGTGTGTGAGTATATGAATGCATATGTGTTCATATAGACATGTGTGTACATGTATGTGTGTATGCGCAGACCAGAGGACAAACTTGAGTGTTATTCCTCAGCAGTCATACATGTAGTTTCTTGAAACAAGGTCTCTTATTGACAAGTAGGTTAGACTGGATAGTTGTTGAGCACAGGGATCTGCCTATTTTTCCCTCAGATCTGGAATTAATAAGCATATGCCACCATGTCTGGTTTTTTTTTTTTAAATAAGTTCTGGACCTGGAACTCAGACCTTCTTGCTTACAAATCCAGCACTTTACTGACTGAGCTATTTCCCCAACCCTGTCTGCATATTTTAAATGGATTGATGGCATAATAAAAGGGATAAACTGTTACTCAACTAAATTCTAACTTTGTCCTTAAAATCTTCAATATGCTGAAGCCTCCCTTTCCCAATCGTGAGCTGAGTCACTGTCTTCCAACTTGCTGAGATCTGGTGAGATGGAGGGCAGTCAGATGATGCAGCCCAGTATGCAAGAGAGAGTTGGTTCTGGCCACAGTCTAGTGTCTGTTTAGCATGTGGAAGCCACAGTGAGTTCAAGAGAATACAGAAGATAGGGTATGCAAAGTCTCATCATTTCTTCAGATGGACAGCCATTGGAAGCACTGCATGGTGACTAGGGGGAAATGTAGATTTCCAGTGGCTTTGTCATTGTTGATCGCCCATTGCCAGCTTTGGTAACAATGAGTTCAAGATTGGGTTGATTACAATCACCAGCTAATCTCTAAGTGGTCCTTCAGCCATTTGTGTTTGGGGACTCTGGCTGAACAGTAGAAAGCCCACTTGTCTTTGTTTTGTGCCTTTCCTTAGGAGATGTGTGACTTGCTCAGACGTAGAGCTGCTGCTGTGTGACCATGAATTAAGCAGCTTGAAGTGAGGGGTCTCCTCTACACTTGCTTCTGTCTCAACTTCTAACCATCAGGGCAGCAGGGACCCTTAAAGCAAGGACATGGTCCAGTCCACCTGTGAATTAGATCCATAAAATATATGATTTTTTGTTATTAGGTACCTTGGGACTAAGTATAGTCCAGGGCTCCACCACTTGTTCTTCTCCTCACGTCCTGTTTATTCTTCTGAGGGACAGGAGCGTACTATGAAGAGGATGCAGGGGGCTGCTCAC
Organism: Lophiomys imhausi; assembly: GCA_907164525.1. Taxonomy (NCBI): domain Eukaryota; kingdom Metazoa; phylum Chordata; class Mammalia; order Rodentia; family Muridae; genus Lophiomys; species Lophiomys imhausi. Next base: position 2,601,933 of record CAJQZJ010033015.1, on the reverse strand, counting down.
TTACCCTCTCTCTAAATTCTTTCTCCTTGGATCAGTTTGTATTCAAATGATATTTTCTGCCTTTTTGAGGAGTGTATGGTGCAATATATACCCTTTTAAAATGTTTATTTATTACTTCAAGTTACATCTCTATAACAGTCCCCTCTCTCCATCCCTCCTGGCTCCACCCTCCCTCTCTCTCACCCTCTCTCCCCTCTCCCACATATCCTACTCCTCCTGTGTGAGGTGCTCCTACATATCAGCCCCTTCCCCTCAGTTCAGCAGTCATATGAGGGTTAAGAGCTTCTTCTTGCACTGGGGGCCTACATGGCAGCACCACTAGGGCAAATGTCCCACTAACAGGTAACAAGGTCTATGTTCCTGTTCCTTTTGGAGTGTTGATTGTAGGATAATTATCCTGTACTGCATGGCTAAAATCCAATTATAAGTGAATAGATGCCATGTGCATCTTTCTGAGTCTGGGTTAACTCATTCAGGATGAGCTTTTCTAGTTCCATCCATTTGGCTGCAAATTGCATGATTTCCTTATTTCTCATAGCTGAGTAGTATTCCGTTGTGTAGATGTACCACACTTTTGTTTTTGTTTTTGTTTTTTTTTTAATCCATTCTTTGGTTGAGGGACATCTGGGTTGCTCCCAGTTTCTAGCTATTACAGATAAGGCTGCTATGAACATATATGAGGAGATGTCTTTGTGATTTGGTGAGGAATCATTTGGATGTATACCCAGAGGTGGTATGGCTGGGTCTTGATGTAGAGCTATTCCGAATTTTCTAAGATATTGCCAGACTGATTTCCATAGTGGTTGTACAAGTTTGCACTACCACTAGCAATGGAACAGTGTTCTCTTTTCTCCACAGCCTCACCAGCATGTGCTGTCATTTGAGTTTTTGATCTTTAGCCAGAAAGAAACCCACATACCTATGGTCACTTAATTTTTGACAAAGAAGCCAAAACCATACAATTGATAAAGGATAGCATCTTCAACAAATGGTGTTGGTCTAACTGGATGTCAACATGTAAAAGAATGCAAATAGACCCATACTTATCATCTTGTACAAAACTTTAGCCCAAGTGGATCAAAGATATTAGCATAAATCCTGACCCACTAAATCTAATAGAAGAGAAAGTGGAGAAAACCCTTAAACTCATTGTCATAGGTGACAACTACCTGAACAGAACACCAATAGCTCAGGCTCTAAGACCAACAATCAATAAATGGGACCTCATGAAACTGAAAAGCGTCTGTAAGGCAAAAGACACTATCGTTTAAACAAAATGGGAGCCTATAGATTGGGAAAAAATCTTCACCAACCCCACATCCGACAGAGGACTAATATCCAAAATTTATAAAGAACTCAAGAAAGTAAATTCCAAGAAACCAAATAATCCAATCAAAAAGTGGGGGACAGAACTAAACAGAGAATTCACAAAGGAGGAATCTCTAATGGCTGAGAGACACTTGAAGAAATGCTCACCATCCTTAATCATCAGAGAAATGCAATTCAAGACGACTCTGACATATACCCTTTTATTTTCAGTATGATTACTCAAAACATGACTTTTTAAGATATGTTTAAAGTTGATATTCTTTTAGAGTACTAAAAAGTATGTAAGATTTTTTTGTCTCTCAAGAGTTCAAAAACTCCAAATTAATTATTGATAATTCTGCCATTTAAAGAAAGCAGTTGGTATAGGACTCTAGTCAATAGATTTTCAGCAGTTTTTGTAAGAAGATTCCTGGGTTGAAGGCATGTTCCATGGTTATAGGAACTATCTCCATGAGGCACATGTAGGAAAACAGAGTGCCCATTGATTTTTCCCAAGAATTGGAGGGAAGTGTGTGGTGATGTGCTTCAATAGATGAATCCTGTCTCTGACTTGGCAGTGGAGAACATAGTATATAACATGGGTAAATTAGAGACATTTTAGGGTGAAGTTCCTCTATATCCTTTTTTTTATATAAGTACTTTATTTTTTTTCTTCAAGTTACATCTCAGTCACAAACCCTTCCCTATT
>CAJQZJ010033015.1:2500921-2599516 GCA_907164525.1 Lophiomys imhausi | reverse complement strand
TTTCTTAGTATTGGAAGCTGCAGGCCCTGCACTTCCTATATAATCAGTTCCTCTATATCTTAAGGGACTGGCTTCAAGCCTCCACCCTGCCTTCCCCACGATCAAAAGTCTAAAGATGCTGAAGTCCCTAATGTTAAATGTTATAGAATTTGTATATACATATGCAATACTACCTTAAACTTTAATAATTGCTGGATAATAACTTACTTTATATGATACATTATGAGCACCATAAATTGTCTGGTTATTATACTATGTTACTTAGGGAATAATGACAAGAAAATTAAGTCCACACATGCTCAGTACAGAATAAGTTTTTCCTGTTGGCTGATTTGGAGATAGAGTTGAATGTGCTCCAAAAATGAGTCTCTGATTTTTTTGGAACCCTGATGAAGATTTGTTCAGGACAGGATCCCACAGTAATTACAGTTATAGGTTAATCAGACCACTTTGAGCCCCTTTCAGGAGCTTCAATTTCATTCTTGGCATCATGGAATAAAACAGGGGTGCCTTGTAGGTGAAGCAGAAGTTGCTCTGGGATTTTGCAGCTGCATTTGTGGCCTTCTACCCTTTCCTGGTCTCTGAGTGGTCACTGCTCCTTGAGAAACCGAGACCATACTGTCATTGCTGCCTTTGTGACGTGAATGAACAGTGACATAGCCTTACTCTCATCTGCCACCTCCTTGTGCTCAGCCTCCTTCTGGAATATTCTCTGATAGCTCCTTCTGTTAAAACAAGAGAGATAACTAAAGTAGTCTGTAACCATGACATGAGCGGGTCTGAGCTCTGGACCACATTGTCATCTGCTAAAAATCTAATCTGCTGAAAATGAGTGTCAGTTGTTTTTCAAGACAAGAAAACTAAATTTTTTCATAGAATATGATATTTTCACACATGAAAATACTATTGTTAGTCGCTGGCATAATCTTGCCTTTATTCTATAAATCTAGTGTCCTGAAGCAAGGACAAAACCACATCACATAATAAATTTGAAGGCTGAGTTCTACATGTGGGCCTTTGATTTATCTGACAGCTGTCTTGTTACCCACAAGCAGATTGTGTTCTGGCGCCTCCACATGTGTGGATGGCTAGGTGGAGATGGGCTCACATGCAACTTTCCTTTCTGATATACCACTATTTTGTACCTTGATTCACCAACAAACAAGTTTACTAAGTTTTCCTGTCTCCTGTTTTTCTTTGTTGCTGTAATCATTGGGAGATCCCTCCACTTTGTATATCTTCTTTAGAGTCTAGAGGTTTCCAGTAAGAAAATACATAATATAGTGTGTATGTGAGATAGAGAGAAAGAGAGAGAGAGACAGACAGACACACACACAGAGAGAGAGAGGGAGAGAGAGAGAGAGAGATGTAGGCAGAGATAGACAGACAGAGACAGGTACAGAGACATTGGCTAGAATGTAAATTTTGTGGTCACCTGGGCATCCAACTCAAGTTATCATCGTGTCAAACACTTCTCACACCAAGCCATTGTGCTGGCCTGCTAATGTGGGTTTGAACACGATGATGAGATGCTTACTGCATATGGATTTGACATTGAGAGAGAGAGAGAGAGAGAGAGAGAGAGAGAGGAGAGAGAGAGAGAGAGAGAGAGTTCTTTTTCATGTTGGCGGAAGGGTCTAGTTGTTACAGACTGATGTTTTGTAGTTGATTAGGTTGCCTCTTTTGTCCTGATGCCTCACCAATACAGGCATGTAGGGAAGGAAAAGTAAAACTGCTGCGCACCTACTCAGGGATATACCTCTCTTAGGTCATAAAGATTTTGGGAGAATTTTTATAGTTAATGCTACAGGGAAGAAGAAAATTGAAGCTCAAGTGAACGTGCTACTTTGCCCGTATGTCAGAGACATATTCACCTTGGATTACATCCAACATGTTCCAAGATTGGTTTCAAGGTACAGCCACCTAAAGGCAAAGAAGATGCCAAAATTCCAGGGTGCCATGCCATCCTGTAGTCTAGGTGTTTTTCTTGGTCTAGCTTTCTGGTTTTCCCTTCTGTTTTCCAAGGAACAGAGATGTTTGATCATCTAAGACATGCTTGAATGAAGTCCTTGAAAGAGGAAACTGCTATTAGGATGCAAAAACAAATGAGCTAAATGTCTGTGACCGGCTTCCTCCAGTATGACCCCAATTGTTTGTCATTTGAGCAGCTGGGCACCAAAATCTCCAGGAATTGACTGCCCAGCAAGAAGCAGAATTTCCTCCTACAATGATCTAAATATACTTTATTAGATGTATCCAGTGTTTTCCCCAAACAGATTTAACACAATGCAATTCTGTTCTTTTTCCTGCACATGGTAGTGTGGGCTATACTGTACTGCAACCGGGAACTTGTCCCAGTAAATACCCATGATAGACCACAAAGGAGGGAACTCTTACATGGAAGGAAGTAATGACTCACACAAACATCTTGACAATTATTAACACATGGATTTCATTCACAAACGTTCAGACTGCTCATAGTATCCATCTGTCCTCAACTTGGGGCCATGAAGTTCCTATATTTTGTCTCCACAGCAGGATGATATTAAGGACAAAAGTAGAAATAATGTGCCTTCAGCAGAGAACTTGCTGTCAATACTGCAGAGGTTACTTTATCCAGGTCCATAGTGAAGCCAATCACAGCATGTGCCAGTCAAGAGTAGTTTAGACATTAGTGAGTTAACCATTCAGAACTCTGTATTTCTGACTATGAACAATTTCATTGTATTCCAGATAATTACACCTAATGGATGCTGGCGAATACTCAATAGCTTTCCAATTCATTGTATTTGGTAGCAATTTTGTAGGCAATTATGTGTGTCGAGGTTGGAAATGCCAAGAAATCCAAGAATGCTTTTGGTGTTGGAGCAGAATGAACAAAAAGCAATTAAATAGCATGAATACATTTCAAATGGATGGCAAGTCAGTGAGTAGGATGGAGTAAGAAAGACACTGATGATAGAAAAAGCAGGCCATTGTGGAGAATGATAGTTGTTCAGGATTGTAGACATGAGCTCCTTGAAGGAGATAAAGCTGCAAAGTAGGAGTGTGTTTTCTTGAGGGCACCGCCTTGTTTCCTTAGTGTGCACAGCATGTGGAGGGAAGGCACATTAGTAAGAGTAAGAGGACACTTAGTATCTACAAGGTAAGAGGACATATTGTATCTATAAGATGAGAGGACACATTGCATCTACCGTCAACAAGAAGATACACATGAGTTCTGGTTCTCTACTTGCTTTTCCCTTTTTCTTTAGTCTAGGTCCCAGGCCACAGAGTGGTGCTACCCACAATTGGAGTCACTCTTCCTACCTCAGGAAATCACCCAGAGGATTGTTACTAAGAGGATTTTTTTGACCAGGCCAAGTTGATAATCAATATTAACTGTCACAGAGAGTGTGCTCTATTTTCTGCCCAGGCTGTCAACACCCAGGCTGTGCCCTTTGCTTGCTGTTCCTCCTACTATTTTTGATAGTCAGAGCAACCATTGTCAAGCGTTGATATGCCATAATAGGAAAATTGATGGGTCACAATCCTGCCTACCTAGAACTGGAAGGAGTCAGTAATTTTGATGGGGAGGACTAGCGATGCCCAATTTATATTGGGCAGTATAAGGAAATTACCTGCTCCCTTTGGAGGAACAAAAGAATAAAGTCACTAAATCCCTCTGTTTTCATTTCTATCCTAGCCTATTTAGAAGTGCAGTGTGTGGACCCAAGGAGGTGGGGTGAAAACCTGTCACTGAGAACATGACATGATCCAGGTGCGCGTGGGTGGACACTCTCTCTCCACCCTCTGTTCCTTGTTACCAGTTCTGGTTTCTGTATTTCCTGCTTTGATACAAGTTTCTTAAACTTAATTGGATACAACTGTGTTTTTAAAGAAATCAAAACTTCCGCCACATAATTGCAACACATCTTCACGAAAATGCCCCATATTTTCTGCTCAGTTGTATTATTTTTATTTGAAATTATTTGGATCAGACTTATTTGCTAAGAATGCCCCCCCAAAAAAAAAAACTGAATAGTATGGTCTATTAATGGAAGGGGACCTGAAACCTAAGGACAATGTAGGCAATGCCATTAAATAAAATAAATACAAGAAAATGCAAGGACTACTAGTCTAATTTTAAGCCTGTATTTTGGGGAATCTGCGTGGGTGAGAAGGAAAGGCACACAGGTGCCATGGGAAAGTCCAGTGCTTACTGGGATGATTCAGAGAGAGAGAGAGAGAGAGAGAGAGAGAGAGAGAGAGAGAGAGAGTCATGTAGTTAGTTATGGTGGATCTTCTTGAAACCTAGGAGATTGTAATGGATTTGCCAGTAGTTGGTCATTTAAAACCCTTTTCCCATAACTTTTGTAGTAATTTTTTACAGTTGATACTGATATTAAAAACTATCAACAGGAACAATGCAGGGAAACCTCACCTATTTGAAAACCAGAACCAGTACCAACATTTTCTACCCATAATAACCACCTCCAAAAATGTTCTGAACTTTTCTTCTTGGAGACTTTACTTTCAAAGCTGTCAAAACTATTTCACTGCTTTTTGCTGAGGGAAACACAGAATTTTCTGCCTGGGTACTGCAATAATGCCTGTGAAATCCAGGTTGGATTGTGTTGGCTATTGATGAATGTGTGAAGATACTGAAGCCTCCATTTAATTTGATCAAGTGTGCCAAGAACCCTTCAGCATCTCCTGCACCATTGCAGGAAATGCCTTCGGATTGCAAAATAGATTTGGACCGTCCACTTTCTTATCCAGTCACTCCCTTCTGGCTCCATGTGCCGAGCACAGTCTATGACAGTCCCTCCTCTGACGATGGACTTGGGATCAAAGACCTGATCATACAGATCTGAGGTCACAGGTTGTTTTTCTACCAGGCTGACTGAAAGCAGTGCTCTTTGGTAGCAACAACCCTTGGGAGATGTGAAAAAGCAGGAGTGACCCAGAAGCACCAGACTGACTGCAAATGTGAGTTTTCTGAGAAGACACGATGTGCGCACTAGAAGGGAAGCTAATCATTTTGCCTCCACTTTATGGAACTTGGCTATTGATCGTACGGCGATGGAAAAAGGAGTTGAATCTCCTTCTAACATCAGATTGAGAGCCCATTTGGTTTCCTAAAACTGGACAAGGATTGGTGCCTTCCTTCTTTGATCCATCACACACAAAAAATCAATAAAGCAAGTATTTTATCTGAAGGAGTCTCTTTACCCCTAGTAAGCACCAGTTTCATATGAGAACCCAGGGGAGGGGAAGAGTGAAGGGGATAATCCATATTGTGTTTTCTTTGTGCAAAAAATGTTCAGAACCAGTAGTGGTGTTACCTTCCAGTTCCAGGGACTGTGTGTCAGAAAAACCCAGAACATTATCTCCACCTGTCTCTGGAGTCAGGGAGCACCCTCCACTTAGATCTGAACATTATTAAGCCAAGACAGAGTGATTAAATAGCTTTCATGTGGTAACTCATCAAACCATGGAGCCTGGCTTAGCAGGTTTTCTGGAAGTTCACTCCCTTACACCACTAACTTGCTTCCTAACTTCATTTGCACCCTCTGCCTCTATTCATAGAGATTCCTCTAATTTCTCCATATTTGACCATCATTCTTGATAAACACCCTGGCTACTATGTGCTAAATTCTAAGAGGCAATTATTACCTAGCATCCTGACCCCATTTCCCACTGTCAGCACCCTTCTGTGAGGTCTGTTGTTCCCCTGCTCTCTCTGCTGCCTATTGTATATCTCTATCTATGCACGAGGATTGAGTCTACCCTCTAAAATAGTACCTCTTACTCCTTGCTGACATGTTGAGCTAAAGTCTTTAGTCCATTATCTTCTAGCATCATTTCTCTGAAGCAAAACAATACAGACCTATTTGGTGTGAATGACCCACCACAACCACAGAACATGCCCTCCATACAAGATCCAACCTCCACACAGAGAATCCCATTCTTCCTGTGACAAATTGGCCCATGAGAGCTGGCAGATTGCACAGATTTTTGCACAATTTATAAGATATAATTTTCCCACAAGAGATTCTTTTATTTATTCTCCTGTAGTATATGAATTTCATGAATAATCCTACTTATTCCATCTTGTTGGGAAACTTTAGATAAACGCTCTTGCAGAAGATGCTCTGGCAAAGCTCAGAAGTTCAGCAGAGCCAAGACTGGAATGTGGTGGAGATTCAGAGTTGAATATGTAGCCAGACTGCCTGGCTTCTGCCTGGCTGGCTTCTCCCTGACTTGGTGAGCAGGCCCAAGAACCTATTTGATTATTCTGTCTCAGTTTGCTGATGTCCAGCGTTATCTCACAGTGATGCTCTAAGTATTAAAGTTTGACTTGTGAAGCATGAGAGTTCGCATATACTCCATCATGAATCTGTTTTTCCCCTGTACCAAATCCTTAATATTTCTCATGAAATGGGAAAATCCCCGAAACATTGTTAGTTGCTTCTTAATGTTTTGACGCTTAAACTTGCAGTATTATTTTATATTCAAATTTGTTACCCTAAGAGAAAATTTATAAAAATACGCTAAGTATCATTTTCATTTCTTTTTCTTTTTAATTTTTTTTAGAAAGGTGCTATCAGCTTAAAAAAATCATGTGTGTGTGTAAGTGTTTTGCCTGTATGTATGATTGTATAGTACATGCCCAAGTAGGCCAGAAGAGGATGTTGGGTTTTCTGGAACTGGAGTATTAGGTGGTTATAAGCTGTCATGTGCATGCTGTGAATCAAATTCTGGTTCTCTCAAAGAGCACAGAATGCTCTTAACTACTAAGCCACCTCTCCAGCCCCTAGTTGTCTTTTTCCCCTCTGTTTTTCTTAATCAGGTGTGTTTAGTTGCAATTAACAAGAAGTATCTTACTATGAACTAATTAACTCGTGCAATCAAAAAAGAAAGAATGAGTCTTTCAGTGTGATCCGACCTACATACAGAATAATTCTATATCCAGAATCCTGGAAAACAAATATCTTGTTCTTAGCAGTTAATGACAATTTGCTAGCTAAGCAAACTCCTGTGGAAAGGGAGCTAGGACTGGACTGAACAGATGCTGATTCAGAGTCAGTGGCTGCCTTACACAGGGGTGGGGCAGAGCAAGAGGAAGCTCTTAGCCCTCATGTGACTGATGAACTGAGGGGGCGCTGATATGTGGGGGCCCCCACACTGGAGGAGAAGGATAGATGGGAGAGGGAGTAGAGGGTGGGAGGGTGGGACCAGGAGGGGAGGAGGGAAGAGGTTGAGACCAAGATGTAACTTAAATTAATAAATAAACGTTATATGAAAAAAAGAAAGAAAGAAAAAGAAAAAGGGGCAGGGCTGAAGCAGCCAGGGTTCAGGAATCCACGACGCCATCCTCTATTGCAATCTCTCTAGATACCATAATCGATGATGCTGCAGTCAGTCTTCCAGTTCCTGGGCGTTTAATACTGCAGCACACACTAGTGGCTCGCTTTCTTTGTGTCATCCTGTTTCACACACTTATCTTCTTTTTTCTTTTCCCAGATCTGCTCTCGTTTTTTTCATATCTTTAGAACTTCTTCAGTTTCACACCTTCTAGTGCTGGTGTGTGTCAGCTTCTCTTACATTTTATATTCTTTATGAATGCCAGGAAGCATAGTAGAGGCATATGAAATTCCAAGACATACAGACTTGGATATGAAGTGTACCTTTGCCTCTTAGTAAAAGAGTCCAACTTTAGCAAAGTCACCTAACTCCTGTGAATATTATTTAACATTTTATATATCGGTGATAGGAAACAAAATTAAAAATAGAAAAGTAGCCCCATATAAAAATGATAAACTTTGGGGCAGAACTTGATTGTTTGCTCCAGTGACCACAGTACAGAGGAGGCAGATAAGAGTATTGAGGATGTGGCTTTGGGGTCAGCCTGAGAGACATACAGAGACTCTCCTCCAGAAAAAAAGGAGCAGGCAATGAAACATTAGAAAATATTTGCAGCTTATATGGCTGATAGGAGGTTAATATATAAATATATAAATTATAATTACTACAAAAGCTATCCTGGTTAAAAGTAGAATGAGTTAGAGACCTGAACAGACATTTTACCAAAGAAGTATGAAGGGTAACAAGTACATGAAAAGACCCCTGGCATCAAACTGGGGAAGCAGAAATAGGGCTATCTCTCAGGTTGGTTAGTCTGGCTGCATAGCCTTATCTACAATTCTAGATCAACGAGACAACCTGTTTCATTAAGGATATGTGGGGTACATGGGGAGTAAGATCTGAGGTTGTCATCTGGTCTCTACACACACACTTGCATATGCAAACTCCTTCCCCAGTGCTATGATGATGTGTTCTGTTTTATATATATATATATAGGGGTTTTGAGGCTCTAACTCAGGTCCCTGTACTTCCAAGCAAGGCAAACAACTTAGTCATCAAACTGCCTCCTCAGTGTTTGTTTTCCTTCCAGGTAGACACTTCTTTATGTGGTAGTCATCCCTGCTGCTTTCCAAGGGAGGAATGGGCTATGGCATGTTTGTCTCTACATGTGGTTGGTGGAACCCACAGGCAGCCTTACCATGCTAAAAATATCAGAGTACAATATGGGCTTGACAGAGTGCACACTCAGCTCCTTCCCTGACTGACGTGAAGTGAAGGCACGCACAGCATTTTAGAAGAGACAGAGGGACAACAGCTGCACAAGAATTCTTCAACAAACTATAAGTCTTATCTTAATTAGAAATTTAAAGTACTTGAAGTGAGAGAGAAGCCACAGAAAAAGAAGTCAAACCAATGTGATCAAGCTGAAATCTCTCCTGGTCACCCGCGAGCACATTTAGTTTTTCTTCAAGGGCAACACTCCTTAGTGGCATTTCCTGGAGACCAGATGGGGAGTTAGATTTGCTGTTTCCTTTCCAAAATAGCTTGTGTTTTTGTCATTATAATGTAACATTCACAGAAAACTGTTGATATGCTGGCCTTCTGTTGGGCATGGTCCTGAATGACACAATTTTATTTTGCAAGTGACAGTGATGAAGCAGTCACAAGTCTCTAGCCTCCTAAAGGTTAGAGACAGAAATTATGACGGGAGAGAGCAGGACAGATGGACATATATGCCAGCCGAGTAAGCAATAAAACTACCTGAAATGATACCGTAAGGTCACCAGAGAAAGGAGAGCAATTTGAATGGATTGTCGTAGCATTTCTAGTATAGCAGCTTATGGGAACGCCCCTGACCCCCCAGATGTCAATCTCCAGGAAGCCAAAGCTTACAGAGCTGCCAGATTAATTCTGTCTTCAGTGGTTTTTGCTCCATCTGACCAAAACCGTTTTGGATAGTTCTCTACCATTTGTAGAATGAGCTGATTAACCACCTTGCAGTTCATAATTGGTGTCAACATTTGCTACAATCACCAGATGCTTAGAGCTCTAGGTAGCAAGCTACTTCTGTGAGTGCAAAGGGTCCTTTCAGTAAGTTCTGGAACTCAGGTGTAAATCACTTTTGCCTTCAGAAGGTTGAGGTGGGCTCTTCCTATCATTTTATGTTGAGACATTTTCTCTGTATTTTTAGTCTCTCCTGACATTGGCAAGCAGGAAAATCATAACACTGGCATCAGTCAGCCTTTATGTTTCACACTTTCTTCCTGGCCACAACTTCAGTAATGGGATGCAATCAGGAACTAAGAAATACAGGGACACCAAGGGGCATGCCCCAGGTCAGACTGGTGCACTAAAGTCAACCTGTTAGAGTTTTATTACACGAGCTGCAGCAGATATTACAGGCCAAGATTAGGATCCATGGAGGAAATACAGGCCTCCATTCAAGTAGGCATACTGCTAACAAAACTGTGTATTTATGACATCAGAAAGAAAGCCAGTTGGCCTTTAGTCTATACGCCTCTCAGATCCCGTTTGTTCTTTGCTATTTAAGGTGAGGATAAGGAAAGCCACTTTGGGTGTGTCCAGGGACATCTTAGTGATCATGGGGTGTGCACTGATAGGTGAGAGATCTGGTTGGTGTTCACATAGCAGCCTTTCTGAGCTTTCCATGTACAGGAATGGCAAGTACGGGTAAGAAATCCACCCAGTGTGTGAGGTGCCAGACACTCCTTAAGCAAGAATTCTGCTTCATAGATCAACATATGTATGTCCACATTTGATATGAGATAATGAGTTACTACAGCCAGGCTGTAGTCATTAATCCTAATTACGTTAGTAAAGCTGTCATGAGAATATACTTAACAAAGTTCCCAGATCAATTTTTCTGGTGGAGTTTACTCGACGAGACCCCCAGTAGCCTCATCCCACCTTAGGTAATTGTACCACTTGGAAGTGGAATGCTCTAGAAACAATGAGGCACAACCATTAGCAGTGCCTGTGTCTTGCAGGAGTGTCAGAGATGAAACAGACTAAGTAAATCCTATATCTGTCATCAGCATTTCAGGGACAAAGACAGAAAGAATTCAACCTCTTAAGATATTTATTATCAATTATTTTTACTTTGCTACAACTGTCTGTGGCTTATTAAGATAGACACTTCATCATTCCTGTGACCATGTGTGAGACAAGTCTGGCAAGAGCCAGCTGGCCTTGCACCTGCTCTTTAGAAGCAAGATGGGAGAAAAAGAACTCACAGGCTGTACTTGTCTTCCATTACTTTAGATGACAGAAAGATATTTGCTTTGTGTTTACATGGGAAGTGCTTCTGAGATTTCAATTCTCTTTTGAAAAAAAAATCTGACTGTTGTAATCTATGCCTAACTTACTATATATAGAGAGGGAGAAAGTGTGGTGATTTTGCCTTTCAGTAAACAGTTCTTGAGAAAATTATGTAGAGTGATATTCAATTCTTTACAGAATCAAAGTTAAAGCATTTAGGTAAATAGCATATATCATATTATACAGCATTGGGCTCCTATTTCCCTGGATAATCTACCCTGGAAGAAAGAGAAATAAGAAGCAATGAGCTTCAGGCACACCAAAGGCAGGGTGATTTTGGTAATCAGTCATCCAATATGACTACTTAATAAACCTAACACTTGCACATGAGGGTCTTTAGTCCTGAACAGAAATTCAAGATAGAGAATGACAGTGTGTGGAAATAGAGAAAGCCCTCCATTGACTGCACACCCCACAGTTAAGCCACAGCAAGGTGTGGTGTTGTCTCTGGAGGTTCTGAAAATGTGAGTGACCCACTCCCAAGCATTGGGTGAGTCATGGCCTCATGTGAAATGGCCAGGGAGCTGCCCTCTTAGATCTTGGTAGGAACATTTTCTTAGGGCAGAAGAGGTGGTTGTTTGTGAGAACTTTGAAGCTGAAGGGAGTGTCTTTGTAACCCTGGGGGAGAGGACATTCCCAAGGCTGATGAGGTGCTGCTGGGTGGGGAGAATCCCAGAGAGGATTTGGTCAGGGATGAAGTCAGAGCTTGATGAGGAAGAGATGGTGCTCTGGCTGATACTTGGTAAGGTCGTTGGCATTTCTGGGTCCTAACACAATCCTGTCTTCTCTTGATTCAACTTCAGAGTTGGGACTTAAAGCAGACTCAATTTCCCAAGTCCAAGGTCAATAGAAGATCTACATCTTCCATTGATTTTTAGACAATAGGGTGAAAAGCCATCATCCCCCTCTCTCTAGAAACAGAGCAAAGTAAACAAAACTCTTAAATGATATGCAGAGGTAGGGAATAGACATCAAAGGGACCTTCCAGGTCTCTAACCAACAGAGCCTGCAAGGTGGCAAGATGAATCAGGGAAAGGATTTAAAAACAAAATTCTGACTGACTCCTCATACCATCACACATTTATTGATCTATGCCTGAAGATCTGGGCATTGAACTCCTTCAAGCTCCTATCTTGAAGGGGATGGACATATTGAAACAGAACTCTGATATAACATGGTAAAAACTGGACAAGAAAATCAATCTGGAAAGCAGAGAGCGACTCCTAATTGCAACAGTGAAATTGAGGTGGGCTTGGTAGTGGTACTTGTGGTGAGTGTAGCAGGTTAGAAGTTGGTGAATTCTGGAAAGAAGAAGGTGGAGAGCTAAAAATGTCAGAACTTCAGCCTGCCAGATTCCAAATTCTGACTCAGCCCCTGGTATCTTGTGAATATAAGGAACCCACGGAGTCTTTCTGTCCTGGTTCTACTGCTTGTGAAGAAAAGAGCTGGTGATAGCAGGAGCCCTAGAGGGTTTGTCAACATTAGGAGAGGCAGCAAGTCAAGGACTTATCAAGACCAGCACAGCAACAAAGGCAAGTGTGTGGAAGGTTGTAGGGGCTGAGAGGCTGGAGCTCTGCAGAAGCAGTCACTGGGACAGGAGGATCAGCAGCAAGGTAATTGGTGCAGCTCGATACTTCCTATGATGGGAAGTCATTGAGCATCAAGGACTGTGACAACTCCTGGTGCTTTGAGGGAATCACAGGCGATGCTGAGGACACAACTGGATAATGAGGGCTGGCTTAGCTGCTTTTCTAGTCACTGTGTACAAACACCCCACCGAAGCATTTTAACAGAGGAGAAGTTTATTTCCATTCATATTAAAAGACTCTAAGTCTCCCTAAGACCTCCATACATATGTGCATAGGCATGTTCACTCTTACACATTGAAGATATACCACATACTCACATGTATGTACAGACATGCACACAAAGTATACATATATATTTTATAATATAACATATTGTTATATTATATATATAATATAACAACACACCACCAATAAGTAGTATGTGACACACTCTGTAGATCACACTAAGGCCTTTCTATAAGTGACATATTCTAGTATTTGCAGCAAACTTATGGGATAGATAGTGCTATAAATATGTTATAAATGGAAACAGAATTTTGAGATATTAAGAACTGGATCAAGGTCACACAGCCACAGAATAGCAACCAGGACAATATGGAACCCTGGGGTTTTCCAAACTCCCATGCAGGCTGTACTTAGCTCTCTTCTTCCAGATGGTATATTGGATTCTTTGGCTGGAATGCCTTAGTTTTTTAAGATACTGATTTTTCTGTATCCTATGAATTAAGGGTACTGAGGAAGGTACATTCTTTGGGTACACTAATTGCCCCCAAATTAAATCAAATATATGTCTTCTCCCCAGAGTTCATGTGAAGACACTATGAGGTTATCCAGGCAAGGATCCTTTTGACAGTGAAATATCCTAGAGATGAGAAAATATTATGGTCTTTCCTGCGCATCCTTCTGAGTCAGTGACTCTCATGTTACCCAAGGTGAAATCAGTAGGAAAGGACTAATGATCCACGCCATAGAGATGGAGCTCTAGCAGTGAAGGACACTGTGCCACAACATTCTAGTGGACACTAGAATGCTGCTGAATGAGTCTCTTAGACAGGCAGTGTCACTAAGGAGGACACTGAGCTCCTAGTACTCATGAAATGAAATAGTATAAACCTTAGATGTCTGACTTGGAGTCCTTCCTCCAACCTATCCTTCCTATCCCTTATTTCCTTTCCTTTTCTTGTCTATCTGTCTTATGTGCTTTTTATTTTACGTGATAGTTGCTTCATTTTATAAATATAAATAGAAGTATGTAAATCAGATTTTAAGACTGCAGTATCTATGCTCACCTTGAGTTTATATTCAACACAATCAGCACCAAAGTTTTAGGCAACAACTGCCTGTCAGAATTCTGAGGAAATTGAATATAGTGGTTATTTTTCTATAGAGAATTTGATGGGTAAAATCATATTTTATATTAAGTATGTACTATGTTTTTGATATTTAAACATTTGATGGTCTCTTCTTGTTTATAGTTCTTATTATGATTGACTCATATGTATTAATTGTGCATATATATAACATATACATACAACATGTAACGATTAGACAAGGTTTCTGACTTAATTGCCTCAAACAATTATTATTCCTCTATGTTGACAACATTAAAAATCCTCTAAACGATTTTGAAGTATACAATCCAATGTTGTGCAACCATTATCATCCAGAAAGCTCTGGGCCTTGGGAGCTATTGTGCCTCCCATCTGTAGTGAATACCCATTAGCTATCATCTTCCCGTGTACCCATCAGGCTCTTAAACCTCTGCAAACCACATAAGCACTCTCCACTTCTATAAGACTGGAATTTTCCATTTTAACATGTATGAGAGTAAGCATATTTCTCTTTCTGTGTCTGACTTATTTCATTTAACACAATGTTCTTCAGTTCCACTCATTTTGACACAATGGAAGGAGTTAAAACACATTGAGAAGCAGGTGTTAAAAAGCACAAAGTATTAAGACTTTTTTCTTGCTATTTTCATGGTTCTGGGTAGTTTGGACCACTCTGAAATCTCAGCCATGATGTTGAGATCCAGTCAGGCATTGTCACCTGAGCATCTGTGGATTTAGATGCAGATTTTCTCTGGGGAAACTCTTGATAAGAATGTGACTTCTGATTGTTCTATTCTGAATTCTTTGTAAACCCATCACTAGCTACAAGCAACAGGAATATTTCTCTGGGTAGATATTTACAAGGTCCCCCACTCCTGTGGGACAGGAAAACAAATCACTGTCTTTATATGAGTTGTCTTTATGCATACGCTTCCTTCATTTTATAACTCATGTTTAATAGTTTTTCTACTAGAAATTAAGGTCCAATAAATATTTATCAAGTGAGCCGGTTAGTTTTTGCTGTTAGATTGAGGCAACCTAGAGCCACACAGGGAGCCTACATTGAAGAATTGTCTCTGTAATTCTGGCCCGTGGTAATGTCTGTGAGGAAATATCTTGACTCGTATTTGATGCAGGAGGGCTCAGCCCACTGTAGATGGCACCATTCCTAGGAATGTGATTCTGATCTACAATGGAATCTAAGTAGAGAAAAGATAGAGGGAACGAACCAGTAGGCAATGTTTCACTGTGATTTCTGCACTAGGTTCCTTCCATGAGATTTCTTTCCTGACTCTTTTTGATGATGGATTTTGACTTAAAAGTGTACAATAAGATAAACCCTTTCCTCCCCTATTTTATTATTCCTCTCCCTATTCCTTTTGTCAATAGCAATAGGAAAGTAGCTAAGGTACAATGTCAATACTATGGAAATCAGCTTTCTTACACCTTCCATACTGAGTTTTCCTGATCATGTACATGTGAAACAGATATGCAGCTTGGTCCTCACCTAGAACTCCTAACAGCAGGGGCAGGGACCTGCTCTGACTCTGTTGCCTGCCTTTGGGACCCTTTCCAACTACTGTTCTGCCTTGTCTAGCCTCAACAGGAGAAGATGTGCCTAGTCTTACTGCAACTGGGTATGCCAAGGCTGGTTGATACTCAAGGGAGGCCTCCCATTTTCTAAAGAGAAAGGGAGGGAGAGTTGGTAGGGTAGAAGGGGAGGTAGGGGGAAGGACTGGGAAGAAAGAAGAGAAGGGAAACTGTAGCCAGGATGTAAAATAAAACAAACAAACAAACAAACAAACAAACAAATAAATAAATAAATAAATAGATAAATAAAAAGATTTGTGTCACTGGGGTCTGCCCCTGAAGATTGCATTAGAAACCCAGAATCTTTTTCAGTTTTGCTTTTGTCTCTATAAGAACTTCTTGCAATGCTTTTCTGTCTCATTATGTACCTGAAGCTGTTGACCCAACTAACCCGGAACTGAAACTTTTGAGATCATGGTTCTAAACTAACTATTCTTCCTTCAGGTTCAGGTTCAAATATTCTGCCACAAAGGCAAAACTCTGACTAACAAATAGCAAGGGTCTCACACTTTTCAAACACCATGATATCTTTGGTGGTAAAAATGATGCAAAAAGTTTTTATCATCTTAGATAAAATTTAATTCATGTGGATCTATATTTTAACTTTAGATTAGAGGTCGTTGGACTTTGGGAGGTATTGAGTCAGATAACTCGATGAGTTGCAGAAGTAATTGTGAGATTCCTGAGTATTGTGGTGGAGAACTTAATAACTGAATAGAATTTCTAGACCGGCAGGTCTCAGTACATTTATATGCAGAAATATGTCCTGATGGAAAGCACAGAGTGTAGCATGAACAAAAAGAAAACTGTCCTAATAAATGCAGACTGTCATATATACACTTTTGCACAGTGTAGAACAGGCATTATGTTAGGAGGTGCTAGATACACCTGACCTGCCAAAAGAACACATGATGGTCCTCACAGTTTCAAGCAGAAGAACGCAGGCTGAGAGAGGAAAGTTTACTCAACCAAGGGAACAGGATTGAAGGAAAACAAAGATGCAGTGTGAGCTGCCCCTGGCCTGGCTTTGTGGTCTGACTTGTTTGATATAGGTTAAGTCAGTTTATTTTGTATTTTGCATTTTGTTATTTTCACATACTCCATTTTTTCCCGGGCACATTTGTGGCAACCTGAGAGGATGATATAGAAATATTCTATTTTTCAGGATCACTTTAGGCGAGGTAGTGGAAAGCCTCCAGAGAAAAACCTCTGAGTTGTGTGTTCTGCAAACATAGCCTCACAGAGTGCCAGAGTGCCTTAGATCTCAGGGTCAACCACAATGACACGAAATAGGGCCCAATCATAAATAACTGCATAGAATTTCTAGACTGGCAGGAGACTGGTGAGGCTCAGAAAGTTCCCTGAGTGTGATAAACATGAAACAGCACAAGAATGTCTCTCTATCCAAGAACAGTCTTGTAGAAGAAAGAGATATCTTCAGTTAACCAACCCTCTCTACCTTGTTGAGACACTCCTGGGTGATCAGATCTAACATACTTCCCAGAACCCTTGTTCCCAGTATCTTTCTCCAGTTGACTCTGGTTCTGACCCCCATAGGTTGATTGAAAACTTTTGTGACTTTTTTTCCTGGACCAATTCTTACCTATCCATCTCATGGAGCTGACTCTCTTTCTTACTAGAATTCTTGTTATGGTTCATCTGATTCCCATGGAAAGGAAAGGCACACCTGGTTTATGAAGAAATAGCTTTCAATTAACTCCTGTGTGTGTGTGTGTGTGTGTGTGTGTGTGTGTGAGAGAGAGAGAGAGAGAGAGAGAGAAAGATACAGAGAGACAGAAATAGAGGAGAGAGAGACAGAGAGGAGTTAGATAGATAGATAGATAGATAGATGATAGATAGATAGATAGATAGATAGATAGATAGATATAGATAGATAGATAGATAGACATATGAACTTTTGTTTCAACCTGAGAGTGGCCTTGGTTGGCTCCTGGGCATCCAGAAAGCTTTGAGCTTTATGAACCTTCCAGCTAACACCCAACCTATGAGGTACAAATACCTGATGGCCATCTGCCCATGTCTGGTGGTTATTCTCAAGAGCTACATGGAGCCAATGTTACCTCAGGGCCTGGGCAAGGCCCATCCTGCTAGTGAGTATTCTAGGAGATGGGTGGAGCTAGGGGAAGCAGCACAGAACCTGATCCCAGACGTGGAGCTCTACCCAGCTTTTCTCCTTCATTTTCTACTCCGGCCCCATGATGAGATGAATGAAACTCATCATTCTCCATAAATTTCATTTTTTCCTCTGGTGCATTGTTTCTAGAACACTATGCCTGTGCCAAGGTCAGTTTCAGAAGCCTCCTGCTTGTGCATCATGCGTGCTGGTAGCATGGGGTCCTCCTGCTTGTGCATCATGCATGCTGACAGCATGGGCTCCTCCTGCTTGTGCATCATGCGTGCTGATATCATGGGCTCCTCCTGCTTGTGCATCATGTGTGTTGATAGCATGGGCTCCTCCTGCTTGTGCATCATGTGTGTTGATAGCATGGACTCCTCATGCTTGTGCATCATATGTGCTGGTAGCATGGGGTCCTCCTGCTTGTCTATTATGCGTGCTGATATCATGGGCTCATCATCTTGAACTGCTGCAGGCACCTGGGCCATTAGTGCTAACAGATGCAACGATAATAACTCTTTAAGCTCTTGCTCCAGGAAAGCTTATTTGAATCATTTTATTCATAATGATGAAGCCCATAAATTCAGAGGAATGTTAGAAACTAAAATGCTTGTCATGTCTGTGGCTACAGCAACTAAGTGCTGTGTTATTTCAGGTAGGGCCCTGAAGTTCAAAGAAAATCTTCCCTGAAGCTTTTGCATTTTATTTGCACGAGGATCCAACCCACTGTGTTTACTGAAGTTCAAAATTAGGTCTAAACAGTCTTTTCAGTCTCAAGCTGACTGCTCGTTCACTGGCACCTGCTTAGCTTGGACTGGGTCAGAGCCAGGAGCTACAAAGTCATCACGCTTGAGGGAAGGTTGGTAGTTTTAACAAACCCAAAAAGACCCACATTGGGGCCTGTGAAATGAACCAGGATCCAAACCAGCTTCCTAGAGAGATGCTGATGGAGAAAGTAGATGAGAGGGAGACAGAAATGAAAATCTGATTAAAGAACTCTCCAACAACCTGGCACTCTCTTGAATTCACTGAGCTTCAGCAGAGCCAAACCTTCTAGCACAAACACTAAATGTCAAGTGGCATGCCTGTGTTCTCACCTGTTTGTCATCCTCTAATCCCCAAATCAGTTTCTAATTGCCTTAAGTTAGGGAATCATGGGAAAACAGACTGTGTCTCTCTGGGTGTAAATGTCTGAAGATTTCACATGATGTATAATAGAATGCATTTTAATTACATGGAAAAGCTATTATTGATGCCAGCATATATATATATATATATATATATATATATATATATATATATAATGAGCACAATAAACAAAAATAAAGAGAACAGATTCCAATTAATATGACAGTAAATTAAAATGACCTCACCACTTCCATCAGCCTTCCTTTTTCTTCTTGGGGAGTACTGTGAGGGCTGGCAAGTTACTAATGGCCGTAAGCGAAATGATCAGAATTTTAGCTGCAACAAAAATTGTTTTGGATAATTCTAGGATATGTAGTCTGCTAGTAAAATATATTAATCTTTGTAGATTTTCTATTTCATTTGAATAGAGAATTTTGAAAATTGAGATAAATCTTCATTAAAAATGATCTCTATGAGTTTGAGGCCAGCCTGGTCTACAAAGCAAATCCAGGTTAACCAGGGATGTTACACAGAGAAAACTGTCTTGAAAAAAACAACCAAACAAACAAACAATATCCCAAGAAATATCCTAAAGAAATATCTCAAGAACATTAATGTTATTTAGATTGAATTCAATTACCAGACAGCTTAAGTGTTATCAACATATTATATAACACAAAATTTATTAAAATATCTAGATGTTTCCCTTCAGGATTAAAACATGCATAGTTCACTTCTCAGTTCAAATGTTGCCTGGGCACAGTGTGTGGAGTTTCAGTTTCTAGCCTGAGAATGTAGCTCAGTTGATAGAGTGTCAAATTATAATGTATGAAGTCTTGAGATTGATTCCCATGACCACATAAACTGGGTGTGATGGTACATGTCTTGTAATCTCAGCATTCAGGTGGTAGAGGCAGGAAGATCAGAAAGTCATGAGCATCTACAAATGTGTAGTGAGTTTGAAGTAAGTGTGACCTACACAAGACACTATCTCTGAAAAGAAAAACTCTTGGGTTCAGATTTGATCTTTTTCTGAACTCTGCCCTGAGTGAGCTCACAGTGGGCAATCCTGATACAGCAGATGTGAGGCTCACACTGAGTCTCCTTATGAAGGGTAGGTGTGAGTGTATATCATGGACTTTTTGTTCTTTATCACAGTCTCCAGTGCTGCCGTGCTGAGAGGCAAGGCCTTTGGGAGGTGGCAGGCTCTTGAGTAAACCTTTTGTGTGGAGTGACTTTGACGACTTTGATGCTGACTTGCGAGTACACTCTCCTGCACTCGCTCCATCTCACCATGTCATGTACCTAGGAGAAGCCGTCGTTGGATATTTCACAAATACCAGCACCGTGTTCTTGGAAATCCCAGTCTCCAAAGCCATAAGTTAAATTATTCTTTACTTGATATTGATTACATGGGCTGTGGTGGTCTATTACAGCAGCAGAATTTAATTAAGAAGAGAGATAAGATAGCATGCAAGAAAGGAGTTGAAGTTATGCCAAACACTGTTAATATATTACTTTCCACCACTGATCTTGGCTGCCTTTTGACTGTCTTCTTCCTTGGTCATGACCCATCAAGTAATATTTTCCCTATAGAGGGGTACAGGACTAACCTCTGATTGCTCTGATCACCCTACTACATGGCTAATGAACCAGATAGTTTTGTCTGCCAGCTTTTTTATGTGCTCTGAATCCAGCATCTGTATTTTTGGTACTATGCCAATCTTAATGAAGTTGTCTTGTTGTTTTCTAAATACCTTTGGACACCTAAGGGCGTAATGATGAGGCTAGGGTGTATGATAATGATAAAATGTGACACGGCACAGGCTGGCTGGGCTGCAGCATGAGTCACGTTCGACATGAACTGATGAGAGTTCTTGAAGTCTAATCTCTTTTTGCACTCTTTCAAGATGAAGTGCAGCAGTGGGGACTGCTGCCGTCTTGGCATTGACTCTCAAGAATTACGTGTCTAGGAGACAACATTAATTTGTATTGCATGACTCATGCTGAATAAAAACAAGTTTGCATTCAAGAATCATGCATTCCCAGCTAATTAATCGCCCTTGTAAATGCTGGGGTGGATTATTGGTTAGTCACACACTTTTTTTTTTTTTGTTCCCAGAATGAAGGCAGGTGCGACACGCTGGCTTGTTGTATAATTTTTCATGCCTGAATCAGCCTTGTATATTCCTGCCGCTTTCTACACCCTTTTCATTATGCTCTGTCTAAATACTTAACTGTCCAAGTGTGTTATTATCAAGTAAGACTATCCACAAGTATTTCAAAATGATTTAGTTCGCGTCACTGAGTTTTGTGGCTTGAAACGAATCTAATCTAATTCCCATTTATTTTAAATACAAGGCAGGAGAGACAGTAAGCAACTGAGGAAGTGGCCTGCGTTACACTGTCAGTAGTGGAGTTGTGATATTTTCTGAGATCTGGTCTTTCATAAGAAGCGTTGAAGTATTGTGGACCAAATGAAGGTAATAGTCTTACACACACTGTCATAAGAAGAGATGCTCCAATTATAACATGATTTTTGTTTGTTTCTTTGATAATTAACATTATATATATTATATTATATATATATTATAAAATATTATCTAAATGTGTGTCTCAAATTGAACTTGAAATCTTAGACTTGGTCGAACTTGCTGTTCCATTTACTCTTAGAAAAAACTAGTAGATTAAAATGGGTTAAAGTCATGTTACTATTGCTTAGAAAAATAAAATAATGTATAATAATTTTACTTAAAGGGTTATTCTTCTTTTAATACAATATCTAAAAATTGGTGAGACACACAAGGGAGGCAGAAAAAAAGAACATATAGTAGAATCTATCTGGAGAGACATGGCAAAGCTTGGATCTCCTACTTTCTAAATTGTGTTCAGGCCTTTATCCATGTGGAGTCAATGTGGTGTTGGTGGCTGTTGTGTCTTATCATGTCTTCATTTGTTCTCAAAGAAAAGGCACCATCATAATAATTAGGCAAATGAAATTTGGTTTATTTTTACTTGATTTGAAAATGAGCTCATTGAACAGAGTCCAGATGTCATATAGCAGATAGCAGGATGTGGCAGACTGTACTTTCCGGGTACATTAACAATTATTTCCTATTAAAACGATATTTTGAAAGCACATGACTCAAAGTGTTAAGTGGACAACACCAGGGCAACTCAGGGTTATTTTTTGCAAAGGCCTCTCCCTATCCATAGTGGGTATATTCAAAGGCTCTAGGGGGATGCTGCACACTGCAGATAGAACTGAATCCCATCTACTTTTCCTTTACACATAAACATACCCATGAAGGTCACCTTTCTATTCACAGGCAACATTCTGGCATAACTAAACCTTCAGCACTACTGCTGTTGAGTTAAAGGGTCAATATTTGATAAGATAAGGTTTTTTTTTTTAAACATTGACAGTGTTACCATGACAGCCAATCTTATATCTAACCTGACTATGAAATGACTCACAGGGATGTACCATGTACAGTGTGGACACACTGTACAAACTAATGAGTCATCTCTTGGGTAGAATGGAGCTAGATGGCATAGGAGTTCATCATAGTTTTAAGGAGAAATGAGCTCAATTTAAATTGTGTAAGCTATTTATTTTGGGAACTTTTTATTTAAAACTTAAAACCACCCTTGACCATGACTGAAGGCATGGAGAACGCAACCAGTCTATGAGAGGTTAATGACTGGATCACATTTATTGAAGGGGCAGGATAT
The DNA here is from genome assembly GCA_907164525.1 of Lophiomys imhausi. NCBI lineage: Eukaryota > Metazoa > Chordata > Mammalia > Rodentia > Muridae > Lophiomys > Lophiomys imhausi. Next base: position 2,577,317 of record CAJQZJ010033015.1, on the reverse strand, counting down.
GGAGGCTGTCATCCAGAGGGAAAGAATTTTCAAGTGAGACTGTGTCTTCCAAGCAGATATGAGGGCACCCTCATTCACATTACCATATTTGGAAGTAGCAGAGCATACCCAAGAACTGTTTTTGGCCGGTTGGCTCCTAGAAGGCTGACCAGTGCTCAGTAATTTACCTGTGCATCCAGACTGTGGAGAGGGTCAAGTCTCAGAGTGTTCTGGGTCAGAGGTGAGAGCTTCGGCTGCCCTGTGACGTTTGCCCTGTGTGTGCACCAGCTTGTTCCTAGTCACTAGGATCCGACTCACTTTTTCCAAAAGAAACTTTGAATAGTTATGAATATGGGAAAGAAATATGTTTCAAAAAATATCAGCATTGTGTTTTAAAAGGCATGAAGTTGAAATGACTTGTGCCCTTGGCAATGTTTCTGTATTGCCTAGCTGCTTGTTAAAGTTGTTCATTAGAACTCCCATGTCCTACCATGGAAGTTTGTGCTTCCTTGATGGTTCTGTCCATGTGTGGCATCTTTATTGAAGAGAAGAATGTTTAAATTAAGCAGCCTTCCTGAACAACTCCACATGATTCTCAATTTACATTGATTTATTTTTTCCTAAGCTAGCAAGAGTTTTGTCACCCATTCAAGTACATTGTGACTATACCTGTTCTTCCTTTTGTGTTGTAAGGTCCATGGAAAATAAGCAATGGGGAATTTGTCTCTATCTCTAGCATTCAGGGCCAGTCATGACACATGAGTGATGATAGATAGCTCAATGGCTGAGAGGTTCTAAAAGGCTGTGTGGGCTACTCATCCTTCCTTCTTAAAAAAATAATTTATTTATTTACTTTGGGCATATGTAGGTTTTTGTTACATGTATCTATATACACCAAAAGCACCACCTGTGTACATATGGTATGCCCTGGAGTTGAACTAGAGTTATAGATGGTTGTGAATTACCTTGTAGGTGCTGGGGATCAAACCTGAATCCTCTGCAAGAACAAGTTCAACCACTGTAAGGGGAGTTAGATTAATAAATTAGTTTTAGTGAATATCTAGGGGCATCTGATAGAGTCTCTTAATATGGGGCATGAAGACCAACTTGGCTGTGGGGAATTGGAGCAGCAGCATGTGGACAAAAAACAAGGTTTATGGCTTGCCACTGTTTTCAACTACTACTAGTCTTATGAAGTGGGTGGAGCCCAGATTAGGCTGAAGCCAGGTGAAACAAGGAGAGACCCTGGTTAAGGATGAAGTGGTGGAGCCCGAGAGTTCCCACACTAGAGACAATCAGATGCAAGGCAGCTTGTATCAACTGATGGAGAAAATGTTGGTGGACTGAAAGGCTGATCTCAAACACAGCTGAAAAGTTACGCCCAGCTCTCCCTGAGGCAGAATGAAGCTGGTGAACAGAGAAGGCTTCAGCGAAGCAGCAAAAGGCCAAGGACTAAACTCTGTGTCACAGCTTTTGCCTAGAGGGGTTGACCAGTTCAAACAGTGGCCTGAATGGAACTGTGGCCAGCTTCAAAGACTGAGGCAGAATGGCTGAGTTGCTAATACAAACTGAATAAGTTGACTTACAGACAGCTGAGGCCTTCCAGAGAGAAGAAAGCCCCAAGCCTCATTTAATGTGAAGCTGCCATACTCAATTTACCCTAAAGGACCTATGTCTGAGATATTCCTGAAGAAAGACTGTTGACTAAGTGTGTTAAAGGATCTGCTCCTGAGGTGTTCCTGATGACTGAGGACCTGCCCCAGAGACTGTGTTCCTGATGACTGAGGACCTGCCCCTGTATCCTTCTAAAAGGTTAGAATTAGTTGTTAGATAATAGTTGTTATAGGTATTAATAGGTTTGGTTGTTATGTAACTGGGGTTATAGTCATTCTTAGGGCTAGTAGTTAGGTAATTGTTTATATTTGTTATAAGTGCATATAGTTATTAATAAATATATATTGGATAATTAAATGATTTGTCCTCAAACCACTGGGCCACCTTTCCTGCCCCATTCTCTCTCTCTCTTTCCCTGCTTTCTTATTCATTCACAATTCTGACCATATTTGCTGAGCCCTGTGGGTTAGTGTTGTTGACTGAATTACATCCTACTGATATTTCAAAACTAATGCAGACCAAACAAAAATTTTGATTAACTATATTATGTCAATTCTGCACAGAAAATTTAGTCATGATTTGCATATTAAATGGAGCATAGATTTATAATAGAAAGTGGATAATCGTATGAGCATTTCTATGTTCATCATTTGTGTGGATTATAGCAAAGTAAATAAAAGGGTGTGTATTTGATAAAAGAAATTGAAAACATATTGGGTAATACAAGGCACTCAGTAATAAGATTTTTACCATTGTTTTCTCAATACAAAATTACAGATCATTTTACTTTAACTTATTTTTTGTTGGAGTTCATTTTTTTCCACATGAAAACTAAGTGAGAATGAAATTTAACACTCAAAATGTAGGCGAAAATTGGTCACTCTTGTCAAAAGAGGAAGTAATTAGATCTATTTGGAGTTCTCAAAGGCATTAATTCTTTGGTTTTGTTACTTAAGGTATAAAGAAATTTCCTTAAGAAGCTCTCCTCACAGGGCACAGCCACAAATCTTTGCAAACACACATCCCACATCCTAAGAAGTGTAGCAAGACAAAGAGATCATTGAAGAATAAAAAGGTATTTCATGTAATAGATTAATGATAAAGTTGAAGAAAACTCTGTATTTCTTTAAATGTATCTCTTTTTTTAAAGGATATTTAGAATTGTGGATTCTGTTTCTCTCTCTGTGTCACTCTATCTTGCGATCATCTAAATCTATCCATCTTCTATCCATCTATCATATATCTATTGATCTATCTATCACCTATCTATCATCTATCTATCTATCTATCTATCTATCTATCTATCTATCTATATATATATATATATATATCCTCTCTATTTCCTACCACTTTTACCTCTTTGAATTATTGTTTTATTGTTTTTATTCTATGATACTTTTCTTGGCATCATTTTCTTTTTCTTTTCTTTTTTCTTTCTTTCCTTCTTCTTCTTCTTCTTCTTCTTCTTCTTCTTCTTCTTCTTCTTCTTTTTGGTCTTTCTGTGTCTCTGTTCCTCTCTGACAAAGCAGAGTGATCAAGGAATGATTAAGATTAAGATCTTCTTCTATGAAGATTTATCCGACAGAACCTTTCTTAAAGTTGAGCATGAAGAGAAAAGATCCAAGCCAACTACAGATAACAAGGAGAAATGACTTGAATCACCAGTCAGCAGCTGAGGGTGTTAGAAATAGGGTGGCAGAGTTACTGTATGTTGGAAGCCCAGTGATCTCCGATTGCTAAAACAAATTGGAGATGGGTCCAAAGGGTGGCCACACGAAGTTGTACGTTAGAGGTCTATGTGTTTTCTGCACTTTTTTGATCCACCCGAGAAAAGATTTCTAGTACAATGGGCCTAGGGATAAAATAGTCTCAGGCAGTTAGAGTGAAGTTATTTGACCATCTCAGGAGAGAGCCTGTTCAATGGAATGGACCTGCCATGTTACCTTAGATAAAGTTGAAATCAAGATGAAAATGCAGAACTCAGAATGTTATAGATCTCTACCAGTGAAAGAAAAGTCCCATATATTAAACAAGTATTTGTGCTTGTGGCTAATGCTGAGCTAGACTATGTGGGCCTGAGGTTATCCATCTATAAATAAGTCGGTGGCTTCATGAAGACACTGGACTCTGGGGCTTATATGGTCTCCTCAGGGTCAGCCAGAGCTTGTGGATAACATGACTCTACTTTTGTGAATCTCTCTGTTATCTTCAGCTTTCTCTCTCTCTCTCTCTCTCTCTCTCTCTCTCTCTCTCTCTCTTTCTCTCTCTCTCAGTACTTAATATATGGTCTCATGTAGCCTAATCTGGTCTCAAACTCACCAGGCAGTCAAGGATGACCTTGAACTTCTGACTCTCCTCAGTACTCATTGCAACTTTGACAGCAAGCACAAAATACATATGCAATATTTCCAGCATATAAGAATAAATATATCAAATAATTTACCAAAAATAAGCCACTCTTGGTCTTAGGTATTATACCTGTGAAGGTGATAGCGGTCCTCCGATAACTACTGTCAATCTACAGGTGAATCTGAAAACTGTAAAAGAAAATGAAACTGGTAATATGGGGTTGTCCTCCCAGATATTCACTAGGCTGAGTCAAGGGGGTCATTTGTTCAGATATTTTTTGGTTCGAGGCTTTGGGCATGGGGTACAATACAAGTATTAGGCCTGCTTGAACATCACAGAAAGACCCTACTTCAGGGCAAAAAGCTAAAAGAATGGGAAAGGGCATATGTCTAGGATGTCTGAGGCCTGAGTTCAATTCTTAGTACTAAAACACCAATTAAACAAACAGATGAACAGATATATATATATATATATATATATATATGTATATGTATATGTATACACACACACACACACACACACATATATATATATATATATATATGTTCATATAGTAAGCCTTCAAGTTTGTAGGAAGACTGTGAAAACTATACCTTTGAACAGAAAGGCTTAAGGTGTTCAAAATAAAACTAAAAATTTCACTTAAAATGAACACAAGATTTGAGTTACACAGGCACTTGAATTTTACAATTTGTATGAAGCCTGTGTGGTGGAATGAATTCCAAGTTCTCCATTTCAGCTCTGAAGCTACTGCTGTGATTAAAGTCTCTCAGATATAGTTGCCTGTTCACTTTAAGAGCACAGCACAAGTGACTCCTAGGACAGACATAAATTCATTATTTTCTTTCTGTAGTTTTCTATTGCCTCATGTTTCACTAAGCCTGCCTTTAGAGATGACATAATTAAGTCATTAATAATGGCTAAGTGACTGCCACAATTAGACCCTGAGTCATGGACTATGTAAGCTCCAGCTCTCCTGAAGCTTTGAGTTTTCAATTCCAATCCTGGCACACAGGGTCTTTCTTTCTTCTTTATTAATTAAAGTCTTTCTTTATTTTACACTCCAATCACCATCTCCTCCCTCCTCCCAGTCGCATCCTCCCACCCACTTCTGCCATACTCCCACCCTGCCTTACCAACCAACTCTGGCACATCAAATCACATCTGGACTAAGTATCTCCTCTTCCACTGAGGCAAGACAGGCAGCTCTGCTAGGAAAATGGGGTCCAGGGAAAGGCAACAGAGTCCAAGTCAAAGAAAGTCCCCATTCCAATTATTAGGACAGTTCCCATACCATAAAACATGAACATACCCCAAATTGAAGACACACAAAGACCCCAGGTCTTGAATGTTCTATGTGGCATTGAAATCAACTTGAATCTGAAAGAAATGCTTTGCTGAATGCTTATGATAGGAACCTTCTTCATATCTTGGAGAGATATGAGAATTGTGAAATTTCAGAATAACTCTTACGAAGGACCACTGCGCTTACCTCTGGCTGTTTATCTTATTTATCAATTTCTTCTACCATAGTTAATTCATTTGCTTTGCTTTGTGGTGCTGAAGGATGAACCCAGCCCTTCACACAACATAGTTAATAAATACCTCTTAATGTACATTGCTCCCATCTTTGATTATCTCTGTAGAATAAGAATCTATTAAAAGTCTGCAACATCTTAGAGCAGTGGTTCTCAATCTTCATTATACTGTAATCATTTAATACAGTTTTTCATTCATTGGTGACCTCCCAATCATAAAGTTATTTAATTGCTAATTCATAAGTGTAATTTTGCTACTGCTATGAATTATAATGTAAATATTTTTAGAGGTAGAGGTTGGCCAAGGGGGTTTCAACCCATTTCTTGAGAACCACCATCGTGAAGTGATTATATTCATTTCCTAGTCTGCCTTCAGAAGGTTTGCACTCGTTTATACTCTCGGCAATATATGATAGTGGAAACTGACAGTTTTCTACCTTATGGAAGTATATTGGATGAATCCCAAGGGCTGGGTCACTACACCACCTCTGAGTATTATTTCATAAGATCAATAACATTTGAATGGAAGTGTAGAACAGAAAGGACTCAGATTCATTCATTGCAGCATGGATGCATCTCTTTATTAGAGAGCAAGAATCTTCATCACAGGGAAGGCAGCATCCTTATTTATTTTCTTATTCCAGGGTCGATGTCTAAAGTGAATGTGGCCTTCGACTTTCCTCTCTATTCCCCCACCCTCCCAGCTTGTCTCTCCACTCATCCCCAGAAAGTCGTAATGCCTTAGTATGTGAGGCACACCTTATTTTCTCTGATACATCCTAGTCACTTTAAGTAACAGTTTACTAAATCACAGGGAAATAAATAAAGTTTATCTTACTATTAATGTCATCCAAATTAAGCAATAATGTGTATTGAAAGGAACACTTAACTGTTGTGGGATTCCTCATTGTCCAACAAAGACGATGTGCTTCATTCAGCTTTTCCTCACAATAAAATTTACTGTGATTTCTTAGTTTCTGACTTCTCAGAGGAAATATGAGTCCTTGTGGAGATGTAATAAAGTTGACTCTCATTTTTACTCAATGAGTTAAATTGCTTATTTCCCTTAGTGTCACATATAAATAAAAGTAACAGATGCCTAGTGAGTTAGCTTTTTTTTTTTCCCTTGAAAAGCCTAGGTCATCCCCACATACTTGCTTGGCCTCAGGACCTTTGCTAGATCTGACTGGGTTGACTATAAAATAAAAAAAAAAAACCAGACAGATAGATGGACACAGGAAAGGAAAAGCTGGGGTTGCTGGATGGGGAATCTCTGATGGAGAAACCAGAGCACCCAAAGTAATCTCAGTGTGTTTATCACATAGCATTAAATAGGGAGGTGGGATTATTGCATACAGATGAAATAGGAGAAAAGGTTCATGGTATTCTGTTGGACCCAGTAGGCAGCCTTGGCTAATCTCAGCAGAGGAGTCACTGAGGGAAATCTTCAGGCCTGACCTTCCAGAGGGAGAAGGCAGGTGTAGATATTTTCTGGACACACATCAACATTCACACATGGACAGGAAGGCTTTACCACACACATCAACATTCACACATGGACAGGAAGGCTTCACCACACACATCAACATTCACACATGGACAGGAAGGCTATACCATTTTCTCATAGATTTGAGGCTATTGTCCTTGAAGTGGCCATTCCAGGGTGAAAGACCACACACTCACTCACATACTCAGAGCTTCCTCTGTTCCTCAGACTTCGTGATTTCATGCTTAGAAACCCTGCATTCAGAAGGCTGGTGCAGTAGGATTGCAGTGATTTCCAGGGTACCTTGGGTTATGTATTGAATTCCAGCGTAGCTTGGAAGTGAGATCCTGTCTTAAAAAACAGAAACAAAAAGACTAGCTCTTATTAAATTACATAACAAGATAAATTATGTAGCAAAGAACTTTTCTTTCTCACATTTTCAAATAATCAAAGGCCCATTGAAATCTATTACCTATAGAATCTATATGTTCCACAAACACTTTTTAGTCATTTGCATGTAATGCTATCTTGCATTTACATTATATTTCTTAAACTTTTTATTGCTTTATTGTTCACCTGAGTCAAGGGGTTTGGGTCTTTTCCATACTTATCATGATGGAGTCTCACACATGATTCTCTATAGGTCTTTCTCACTCAATTTACGCATTGCCAACCCAGTCAAGAAGTCCTTTTTGATACCAAAGATTTTGGATCAATTTTTCCCAGAATGATGTGTCAGAGATCACTTCTTTTAATAGTCTGGTGTGAGTAGAGTGATAATTGTAGTCTAAAATGATTGATTTATGTGGGACTCTTGGTTACTTTCTAATAGCTATGTTACCCTAGGACTGAGTGCAAGCTCTTCAATATAAGTCTGAAGTGAAGGAGGAGTCAGGTAGAATGCAACAGGGCAAGTGTCATCCTTTTCTCAATGAAACCTAACACAATAACATCCTAAATGTGGAGTGACACTGCAAGAAAACGGCCACTCTCATCCAAGCAAAGGAAATCGTAAAGTCATCCACTGACATTCAGTTTGATTGTTTGTGTAAAAGATCAGAGCTACTTCCAATATGCTAAAGTGAACATACGTAAGTAATGACATTCAGTATTTTTGTTAAATCAATGCTTTAATTAAATTGCATTACATGAAAAAAGTAACACCGCCTGAATCCAGTAAATAGTGGGGACAGGAGAGAAATGACTGCACTAGAAACTGTCTTTGTGAACATTCTATAGTTAACTTGAAGCATTTCGCCTAGAAGCCAAAGTTACACAAAAAGGCAAACTAATCAAGAGAAGTCATGCTATGTCTATCTGAAGAATTTTAATTACTCTATTATGAAGAACACTGTATGCCATTGTGAAAGCTGCTTCAAAAGCAATTTTTTGGAGAAAACAAAACCCATTGTTTCTTTCTATGACCATATTTTAAAACCATCTTCTAAAAAGCTGGCAGCCAGTACTGTTTGGCTTCAGGATGGTTTCAGGGTGTTCTGTCTTTCCAGACTGTCACTCAAATGATGACTGGCATCTGTCAGTATTTGTGGTGGGTAGCTTTCCTTTGCAGTAAGAGCTGATAAGAATCGAAGTGAGGCCACCTGCATCTAATCCCCACCTTCTTCCAGCCATCTGTGTGACCTGGGACATGGTATCAAGTACCCTACATGAAAGTGAATTGCTTAGAATGCCTTTGAGATGTAGCAAGCAAGGAATCCAAGGAATACTAGCCACCCTCTGTGTGCGTATTACTGTTATTCCCAGTCAAGAATCCCACCTATTCTATTTGTTCAAACATTTTAAAAATAAAAGTAAAATTGAGAGTTTGTAGATAGCTACTTACAACTCTTGTTTTTGACAACCATGAGATGTTTTGCAAAATTGCATTCAGTTGCTTCAAATTTTTAATAAAATCTTTCTGGAGAACAGGGATATTATTGAGGAACCTCTGTGGTGCCTGTCACATCTGTGGAACTCTTTTAATGAACATTTAAAAATTCAGTAAATGATAAATAAATATACTAAAGTATACAATGGTGTGCCTTTAAAGGGAAAAACTAGAAAACTCATGGTCATGGACAACAGTTGGCAATAAAACCTCTTTATGGCATGGGTTTTCTTGTGATGAGCTGAGGAAGTATATGACAGGCATTATGAAGTCTTGGATAGAATGGATGGTTTCTTTCATTCCTGTTTGCCCAGTGGTGCCTGTTGGTTTAGAGTTGTTCTCTAATTGTTGAACATTTATGGGTATTCATGTCTTTTCTTACTCACAACTCTAATGTCTTATTACTGTCAGGTTCCCCAGGCATACACAATGAACTTGGTCAGAATGCTCAGGGTCTTCAGGCCTTAGCTAATCTGAGCCTGACATTTGAAGATCAGTTTTCTCTAACAGGTGTACTGTGCTGATCAACTGAAATGAGATTAGTGAGGGTTGGGATGACGCATCTGCAGACCAAGCCAGACCTCTGCTCACCTATTGAGACCATTCCTGGCTGGGTGAGGTGATGTGTGAATTCATCTGAAAGACAATTTTACTCATGGCCACACCATTAGTGTAATTAATCATTGTCAGTCACTTATTCTTTCAACATATACCCATGTAGTCCTATTGAGCTCCAAATACTTGTTTGTTTATTTTACCACTACAATGTAATAAAATTTCATCATGAGCAAGATTTGGCATCACTGTGACTGTCCCGGCCATCTTCAGCATGGCATCCCCTAGCATTATTTTCTATAATTAAGTCCACATCTCATTGTAGCATTGTTCTCATATGGACTGACCTATTTCATCTTCACAATATGCAGTGCTGGCAATACCATCAGGTGCAGAGAAACTCAAGGCATGAAAAGCTTAAGTAACTTGTGTTTTTCATAGAGAACCAGGTTGTGCAGGTTATTATTAAATTATCATATTTATTAAATATAGTTTCAGAGGTTCTTGGAGGTCAGTGAGTGTGGAGAGAAGTAAGCAAGCAAGCAAGTACAGGACAAAGACCCGCTCCTGTTGTATATAATTATGTGAGCAGATGGGAGAGGCTAATGACTTTTAATCCCAAGTGCACTAAAGAAGATTAAAGACGCCGACAGACACTAAGGTTCTGTGTTGAAGATTTTATATGCAATACCATTCTCATTTGTTCGCGCTTGCTGTCTCGATACTTCGAGTCTATAAGGCAGACTGAGTGCATGTTTGTGAGTCTAGGTGTATCCCGCCACTTGCATTCCTGAACCATGACACAGATCTCTGTGCCAAATCCTGCGAGGTTTTGTTTTCTATTTATAGGAGCCCAGAAACCACGATAGACTTTGGAATCACATCTTCATGGCAGTTTCAGAGCCTGCTACTTATTAAGTGTTGATGGACCATCTGGGGCTCTCAGAGTCTTACGTGACATTGTCAACTTACCTTGGAATCTTAGATTTTCTTGAGATCTATGAATAAATCATTATAGAATGGAAAGGGAAATGGCCACATTTGATTACTTTTGGTTTAGAATCAAGAAAGCTAAAGCTGTGCAGGTCAGTGTAACTTGCAAATTGTTCCATTCACTGTATCGTCTTTCTTCGGAGATCTGGAGGCACAAAACTGCGTTCAGATTCCCTCACATCACTTTGATTGGGTTCCAGTACTTTTTTTTTTTTTTTTTTTGTAGGTCTGCTTTATATCAACTCCTGTCAACTAAACAGAATAAGGTATGGGGACACATTGCAAATGTGTTAACTACATTTCTGATATTATGAGAAAGATGTTTATGAAAAACACACAGTTTCACAATTCTTTTTGGAAATTGGTTGAATGATATATGCCAAGCTCACAAAGTTTTTTGTAACTTAAGTTGGATCAAAAGTCTGGCTGTTCTAGCCATCACGCAACACATTTGATTATGAGCAATTTTTCAGACTATTAGTACAGTGAGACAGTAATTGAGATGGAACTGTCTCAAACAGGCACACATACACAAATAAAAAAACAATATGTGTATATATATGATACATTGTAAGAAATTATAAATATGAAAGATAATATGAATATTTTGCCTAATCAAAGATTATTTGATAAACATAAGGAATTTATCTTTTAATTTGGGGTGATAAATTAGGTTTATGGAATTATTTAGAGTAAAATTAGATTTTTTTATTTTTGGAGAAAACATATAAATACAACCTGTAAAATATAAATAGCTTAACTTAGAATTATAGATATTTGAACAACTACACATAGTTGAACAGTTGTTCAAAAAATTGAAAAACTGAATTAAAAACAAGAAAATGATTACAAATATGCATAAACAGACATAGAGAGTTTTGTACCACCTTTATTTTTTCTTTTGCAGAACAAAACACCTTTCAGAATAATACTATATAACTCTGAAATCAAGAGAATATAGCTCTTGCTGTTGCTGGAGCCCAAATGGTAGGCATCGTGTGCTTTTTTACCCATGATGCATTGCACAGAACAAGTCCCAGTCGGTAAATGGATGTTTGAATTTGTCCTTCTGAAGAGTAATGATGGAGAGAGTGAAGTGGGTGGAACCAACATCAACAGTAGGAAGACAATAGCTGGAGGGAAAGGGCTCTTAGGACATTGTTAAGTGATTCCAGGGAAAGCTATTCTTATTGGAAGTGGCCTCCTCTATTAAAATTGTAATGACATCCCTTTATTTTTCTCTTTAACATGCTTTTGTTTCTTACTTGACCAGATTAGGCTTTTCTTGGTTCTTACCCAAAGCAGTTCTAACTAGGAATTAGGAGCTACACGAAGGTTTAGGTTATTAGAGAGAACACATTGTTCATTGTGCTATTTTCCAATAACTGAATCTGACTCCATCCATATGCAGCAGCAGGCCCTTTAACTTATTAGTGTTTGTGAATTAAAAGTCATTGACTTTTCTCAAGTTCTCTCTAAGAATTTTATGATGTATGCTGCTATTCTATATAGTACATGTTACAGAAAGACTTAAAATTCTGACAGAGGACTAGATTTAAGTAACAAAAACATATCTTTTAACAGAAACATTGACGGTACCCCTAATTGAAGACCCTGAGACCCTAGAGGGGCTTGGCCATCTGACCTGAGAAGGATGGGATTGTATAGAGTTACTTCACTGCCAGTTTGGAAACCCTCACTGTTTTATGATCAGCTCATGATCACATCCCTGTCTTATAATAGCTCTTGGTTGTTGACTAACTAAGCCAAAGTTGCCCGTGCTTTTTCCAAAGGTTTCTGACGCTTTTCAGTTTTAATGTTCCAATCATCTTGGAGATTACCTAACCCACCCTGGAATTCCTCTGAAAGCCTTTAAAAAGAGCCTGTGAGCTCATCTCTGGGTCACCATTATGCCTAACTGGTGATCCCTGCATGCTGGAGTTTTGCAGAAAATAAATGTTCATTGGTATTGCATGCTATCTGAGTTTAGGTGTCCTCTTCAGCACATTCTAGACCCTAACAACATGAGAAGAAACTTCCTGTAGTCTTCTTGCCAAAGGCTGGAGAGTGTTAGTGCCTTTTTCTTACCAATTTCCAAAAAATACATTTAATATAATGCAAAATATTCAAATAATAAGGGCACTTACTTTTTATAATTCAAAATTGTATTGCTTATTTGTTTATTTATTTATTCAAGTTACATCCTGATTGCAGCCCCTTCCCCTCCACCCCATCATCCTACCTTCCTCCAACATTCTTACCTCCTCCCTCCTCACTTTCTTCTTGGATTAGGGAAGTCTTGCCATATCAACCGACCTTGGTTTATCAAGTCTCATAAGGGCTTCCTCTTCCACTGAGGCCCAAAAAGCAGCCCAGCTAGGGTAAGGTGTTCCATGAATGGGTATGTGAGCATGTGTCTGTTTAGGGAATGTGCAAGTGAGTGCAGGTGCCTCTGGAGCCCAGAAGGTCCTCTGAGACGAAGTTAAAGGTGGTTTTAAGCCATTGGATGTGGGCGCTGTGAACCTAAGCCAGTACTCTGGCACTAGAACTTAATTATGTGGTTTACTTTCCTTGCAGAAATTCCTTTTGTTCATTTTGTGTTTACGTAAATGAATTGGTTTGTAAAGGGTAAGTTATAAAATATTAGTTTCCCTAGAAAGGGGAATTTGAAGGAGGAGAACACAGAAAGATTTGCTGAGATCCAATCTGGCCTGATCTTCCCTGTGACCATTAATAACTCCTTAATGTTTTGATCTGTGCTCCACACTCAGGTCCTTCTGCTTCCAAAGAAAACACAAGCAGCTAATGGTTTCACCTTATTCTGCTATCCTCACAGATGGTGTCTTATCTGGTCATTATCAGAGAGGCTTCTACCACCCACAGAGGATGGGAGTGCGTCCAAGAGACCCATAGCCAGACATTATGTGGAGAAAGAGTCCAAAGTGGAGGTCACCATTGGGTCCCCCCCTTAGAGATCAGGAAACCAGACAGTACAGGGGGAGGAGAGACTGTAGGAGTCACAGGGAATAGAGGATGCCAGGAGAATACAGTCCAATGATTCAACTAAGCAGGACTTACTTGGACTTGAAGAGATCAAAGCAGCAAACATGAGGGCTGCACCTGATTCTCTACATAAGTAATGGCTATTAACTTGGTGGTTGTGTGGACCCCTAACACTAGGAGTGGGTGTGTCTCTGACTCTTCTGCCGCTCTTGAGACTCTTTTCCTCCTATTAGGTTGCCTTGTCCCGACTTGATCTGAGGGCTTTTGTGTTGTCTTTTTATGTCTTGTTCATTCTTTCTTGTTCTATCTGGCTGTCATCTCTCAGAGAACTGTTCTTTCCTGAAGAGAAGAAAGTGGAGGGAGTGTATCCCAGGGTGAGGGAAGATATGGGGAGGAGCCAGGTGGAGTGGGGGGAGGGAAAACTGTGGTGCAAATGTATTGTCTGAGAGAAGAATTTATTTTCAATAAAAAAATGGAAAGTAAATTAAAAATGTTCAGTGAAAATAATGACGAGGGTGAAATGTAAGGTTTTGCACTCAGAGAGGACAGGTGCTTGTTCTTTGTGCCTTGTTTCCTACCCTTTTGTGATTTCTTTATGCAATGCACTTCAAGAATGTCTTAAATTTCCTTCTGAATTTCTTTGTTTCATTGGTTCAGGGGTAGGTTTTTTAGTTTCTGTGTATTTCATAGTTTTCATCGCTACTGAATCCAGCTCTGTTCTAGTTTATTGACTTAGAAAAGATGCACCATGCCAGTTCAGGTTTTTAGAATTTGTTTAGATGTCTTTGGTGGCCTCCCACACAGGATCTGCTCTGAAGACTGCTCTAGATGCCACTGAGATGAATGAGTATTTAGCTGTTCGAGGGAATGTTCCATGACTGTCTCATCCCATTGTGTCTAAGGTAGGTTATAAATTCATTGTTCTTTCTTCATTTTCTGTCAGAGGCTCTGTAGGTTACACTTCTTTCTTCCTTGAAAGCCCCTATGTTTGTTTAGTATTCTAAATGTATGAGGTTTATTTATGTCTTTGAAATTAACATTATTGTAGTTTCCAATAGCTAGAGCTTAAAGAGTTTAAGCTTAAAGAGCTTAAACATGCCATACATGCAATAACTTCTAATTGCATTGGGTTTAATTGTTGCTTCCTGTTCCCTTTCCCATATTCTTTCATGTCAGCAGGAGCCAAGGTGATGGAGAGATGAAGTGTAGGGATGGTTGTCTTTTCAATGAGCTTACCTGAATGGATTTTACCCCCTTCTAGTATTGGAGATTCAACCCAAGTCCTCATCAATGCTAGATTTGTGTCACATCACTCATGCCTGGCATTTCCATTTTGTAAAATTGAGTCTTCTTCTGAGCTGGCAACATTTAAGGGCACACAGGGAATCATCAGAGACATATAACCAATACTTTTCATCTTCCCAGAAATATCAGTGATAAAAATAATTCTTATCAAGATAAATGTTATTAGAAAAATATTGGGAATTCTTAAAAACTTTAAGATAAAACTAAAGCTTTAAAAAGACCATGACTGTTCATTTTAGTACAATTAGGACATGACTCCAGATGGTGGTATACAACTGAAAACTGGAAAGAGATTAAGGACATCTTAATATATCTCATCTTCATATAAAGGACATGATTGTTTGCAGGATGCTCATTAACATCTCTTTACTAGGAGCTTGTGTCATGGTCAAAGCCAAGCAAATAAATATATATCTATTTGTTATTGCTATGATCTTAAAGTTATATAAATTGTCATATTTATAAAGTACAAAGCAAAAGCAAATAGAAGCTTACTGAATACTTAAAGAAATACAAAAGCCTTTCTTGGATTAATCTCTTTTTATTATGGAAATAATAATCAAATATTTCCTTAAAGACATTCTTTAATGTGTATGTGCATCAGTGGATTTGTGCATATTTAGTTGAGTTAGGGTTTTTTTTAAAGTAAATTGTTTCTCTGTCTTTTATAGCTGATTCTCTGAGTTATAGTCCAATAATGGCTTTTTATTGGGAATAAACACTAGAACTAGTGGTCTATAACAATTTACAATGTTCACAGTAATATATATATATATATATGTACAGACTGATACTTCTGGAAAAAATTTTTTCAGAAACTCATAGAAATGAAAAATTGGGAAATTTTTATTTCATGGACAGATGCCTAGATTACATTTCTGCACTCTGAACATTGTTTTATAATTCCATAAATGTTTATACATACCTAAGGAACAGGAAATTCTCAAAAGATTAAGAATTTGTTTAGGATAGTCTGATTGGTTTATTGGCTTAGCTACAAGAGCTTTTGAAAAACACATGTAGAACATCTTACTGATAACCACTTCTTAAAATGTCTCCAGTAAGACACACAGTAGCAAAAGGCTCTCCGGTGCCTCTCTGAGAAGGGCAGGTGTACAATTGAACAAATCATCATTATGTAAGGCAGACAGACAGAGTGCAGTGTACATACGTATTGAGATGTACTGCTTATGACCGCATACCTCCTGAGAGGCTTGCTCAAGAGCTCTTTGTGGGGCTGGTCCGCTTCCCCTTTACCACCACAGGCTTCTTGCTTCCACTCCCACATTCTTGCAGTGAACCAGCCTATCTTAGCGGTAGGAGCAGCCGGCCTTCAGATTAGTGGGCTCGGTGCTGTATGTCTGCTTATTCTTCTTTGTCAGGAAACTGGAGCCGTTCCGAATGGCCATCCATTGTGGATGCACGGACATATCGGCGGCTCCTCTGCCTATGGTGGAAAAAGCTCTTACTCTTTTTTTCCATTAATTGCTAATTAAATCCCCCATTTTCTTCATTCTTTTTGCTAACCCAACTTTCATGATCAGACAAATACTCTCTAAAAAGAACTACTTTTATTCTGTCATGTCTAGACCAGGAATTTGCACAGGAGGAGTTCCTGACCTTTACCACTTCATGGCCGCACCACTATGCCTGAGTTTTCATATGTAGACTGCTTGTTGTCTTTACGTATTTAATTATTTTCCTACCTAAAGTTCTGACTTAGGTCGGTAATATAACTTCTAACCTACAGTTTACACTCACTACTACTATTTTCTTATCACAGAGAAGTGTTGATGGAGCACATATAAGGGCGTTTGATCAGTAGAAATGAAATATTACCTTTGGCTCTGTCTATTTTTATGTCCAAATAATATCGTAGATTAGTGTTTTTTTTAAGACAAGGAACTAGTTTTAGCTCATAGTTTGAATGCACTGTCCGTCATGATGGGGAAGGCATGGCAGCAGGAGAGAGGTGGACGCTAGCGTTGAACTCCACGTCTCCATTTTAAAGCCTCTTTAAACGGGTTCTTTGAGAATTTCATACATGATACCATGGTCATAAATGTTTACACCGAAGTTAAAGATAGTAACAGAGTACATAAACTGGAGAAAAGGCTTCCCTCTTTGTGGCTTAAGCTATTCAAGAAAAGTGTATGCAGGACAGAAAATGATGACCAAAGAATTAGAATCATTTCAAGCCATATGAAGCTATGATATGATTATTATATAGGAGCTCGAGAAAGACCCTAAGCATCAATTAGTGCTGCACTGCCTTGCTGTGGGCTTTTTATCCAGGTCTACACTTGACATACATCTTAAGACTCTTCCGTAAGAGAGGACGGATTTTCAATGTAACACACACTAGTTTTTGCCATGTAGGTTCAACAGATGCATATATTATAGGGTATATAATAGTTTATGTGTGTAAATTTATGTATTTATTCTCTCATATAATTCATTCTGCAGTTTCTGCTCCCTCCTCTCCTTCCAGTCCCTCACCCCCACCTCCCTTCGCCCTGCCCTCCAACCCACTCCTCCTCCATATACCTTCAGAAAAGAGCAAGCCTCCCAGGGATATCAATGAAACATGGCATATCAGGTTGCAATAAGACTAGGTACCACCCCTTATATTAAGGCTGGAAGAAGCAATTCAGCATGAGGAAAAGGGTCCCAAAAGGAGGCAAAGGTGTTGAGGGAAGGTCAAATATCATTGCTTCTGATAGGTTGAATTCAATGCTGAGATCTGGTTACCACCCCTTCTCAGGCATTCTCTTGATTGGTTAATAAAAGTTGCTTATGGCCAATTAGCTGGGCAGAGAGAGTAGTGGAAGGCAGGACTTCCTGAGATTAGACAGGAACCCTGAGCACACATAGAGAAGCCCTCTCTTTCTACTGGGACACAGAAGGAGACAGAAGTCTTGAGAATACTGGAAGGTAATCGCAGGCACATGGCGGTTTGGGATTACGTGATCCGGGTTAATTTAGAGTAGCTAATTGAGAGTCTGCCCAGTGAAGAGCTAAGCGTTAAAACATTAAAAGGTCTTGGTGTATTTAATTATTGGGGAAAAGACTGTGGCAGTTTATAGTTCCTTAGTCCAAGCAGTCCCGGGTCTTAGGACTTCCAGACTCCCAGACTTCCCTCAAACCTAGGTGAATCTCCTGCCAAGCTGCTGGTAATTCTACTGGCCTAATATAACAACTTATATTAATTAACAGAGTTTAGGTTACAGGTGGTGTAGGCCACCCTTGGTCCCGGAGCTCTTTTTCCAGGATAATTTAGGCAACCCATTAAGGAACACATGTCAGGTTGCCCGTTCCTCTGCCAAGCTGCCTGCTACTCTGACAGCCTAATCTTACAGTTTATATTTACTAATAACTACAATAATGAATTAATTTGCAGTTTCACAAAGTGTCAGAGGTAGTCCTTTCTTGAACTGTTAGAAGTCCCACAAGCAGACAACTCTATACAACTGTAACATATATGCAGAGGGGTTACAACAGACCCAGAGAGGTTAAATAACAAGGATGGCTGTGGGTTTTGACATCTCTCTGATGACAATTGGGCTAGGCACCAATCTATGAATATTCCAGAATCATTAGCAATCATTTCATTGCTGTGGTGTGTGTGTGGGGGGGGTGGTGTGCGTGCGCGTGTGTGCGACAGTCATGTTTGGTTCTATCCTAATTCTCTGGGCTATCCACCCTCTGGTTCCTGGTTCTTAGGCAGTATGAGGGTGGCCTCCCTCTAGCTGCATGGGTGTCAAGCTGGAGGTGTAGGAAGTTAGATTAATTAAATTAAGTTTAGAAAATATCTAGGGGTTTCTGATACAGTCTCTTAATTCAGGGCATGAAGATCAATTTGGCTGTGAGCGATTAGCTTATCAGCTTGTGGAAAAATAAGGATGAAGTCAGGTGAAAATAGGAAACAAACAGGAGACTTAATGGACTGAAAAACAAGGTTGAAGCCAGGAAAAACAGGAAAGACTTAATGGACTAAGAAACAAAGTATTTGGCCTGGCATTGTTTTCAGCTGCTAAGTGGGCAGAGCCCAAATTAAGCTGAAGCAGGTGGAACAAAGAGAGATCCTATTTAAGGATGGAGCCAGAGGCTCCCCATGCTAGAGAGTTCCTGCTGGAGAAAGTGCTGGTGAACTGATGGCCAGATCTCCCTGAGACAGAAAGAAGCTGGTGAGCAAAGAAAGCCTCAGCAAGACAGCAAAAGGCCAAGGACTAAACCCTGTGGCTCAGCTTTTGCCTAGAGGGGTTTGACCTGTCCGAACAGTGGCCTAAACTAAACTGTGTCTGGCTTTAAGGACTGAGGCAAAGTGACAGAGTTGCTGATATGAAGGAAATAAGTTGGCCTACATATGGCTGAGGTCTCCCAGAGAGAAGAAAGCCTCAAGCCTTATTTAAGGTGAGACTGCAATTTACCCTGACGAATCCACATCTGAGATATTCCAGAAAAAAGGACTGCTAAATGCATTAAAGGGTCTACCACAGAAACTGTGTTTCTGACGACTGAGGACCTGCCCCAGAGACTATCCTTCTAAAAGGTTAGATAATTGTAATAGCTATCAATAGATTTGGTGGTTAGGTTAAAGGGGTTGTAGGAATTTGTAGGGTTAATAGTTCAGAAATTGTTGGTATTTATTATAAGTGAATAGTTATTAATAAATAAATACTTAATAAATTTAAAAAGTTCGATTACATGGAGGAGTGGTTGTTTGGCTACTCTCACAATTGCTGTGCCACCTTTACCCTGGCACATGTTTCAGGCAGGACATATTGTAGGTCAAAGCTTTGGTGGCTGAGTTGGTGTCCCAATCCATCCACTGGAAGTCTTGCCTGGTTACAGGAGATGGATAGTTCAGGTTCTGTATCTCCCATTGCTAGGAGTCTTAGCTAGGTTTATCCTTATAGATTCCTGGGACTTTCCATTGCATTGGGTTCTAGGTCATCCCCGTGAAGCCCTCCAATTCCACTTGTCTCTCCCAGAACTTTTTCCCTCCATCCTACCAACTGCCTGATCATTCCCATCCCTATCCACTCCCAGCCCACGCTCAATATCTGTTCTATTTCCCCTTCCTAGGGTGATCCGTGAATCCTCCCTGGAACCTGTGTACTTAGCCTCTTTGGTTCTGTGGATTGTAGCATGATTATCATTTACATTACAGCTAATATTCACTCATAAGTAAACACATATCTTGTTTGTCTTTCTGGGTCTGGATTACCAGCCCTCAGGAGGATTTTTACTAGTTCCATCCACTTACTTTCAAGTTTCATGGTATTATGTTTTTTAACAGCGGAGTTGTTAAAATAATACTCTATTGTGTAAATGTACCACGTTTTTTAAAAAAGTCCATTCTTTGGTCAAGGGACATCTAGGTTGTTTCTGGCTATTACAAATAAAGCTGCTATGAACACAGTTGAGCTAGCATCCCTGTGGTAATTAGAGTGTCCTTTGGATATATACCCAGGAGAGGTATACCCAGGTCTTGAGGTAGTTCGATCCCCAGTTTTCTGAGAAAACACCATATTGGCTTTCAATATGACTTTTCAAGTGGCTGTACAAGTTTGCATTCTTACTAGCAATGGAGGAGTGTTCCCCTTGCTGCACTTGCTCTCCATTATGAGCTCACTTGTGTTATTGATCTTAGCCATTAAGATCAATAACATTAACATGTTAACAGCCATTAACATCTGGCATGCGTAAGATGGACTTTACAGTTGTTTTGATTTGCATTTCCTTGATGGCTAAGGATGTTGAACAGTTCTTTAAGTGCTTCTTGGCCATTTGAAATTCCTCTCTTGAGAACTCCGTTTAGATCTCTCCCTCATGTTTTAATTGGATTATTTGGTTTGCCGATGTCTAATTTCTTGAGTTCTTTATATGTTTTTGAAATTAGTTCTGTGTCAGATGTAGAGTTACTAGAAATCTTTCCTATTCTGTGGGCTGATGTTTGTCCTATTGATTATGTCCTTTGCCTTAAAGAAGTTTTTCAGTTTCATGAGATTCTATTTGAGAGTTATTGAAATTTTTGCCTGTGCTCTTGGTATTCTGGTCAGGAAGTTGTCTCCTGTGTCAATGCATTCGAGATTGTCCCCCACTTTCTCTTCCATCAGGTTCAATGTATGTGATTTTTTGTTGAGGTCTTTGGACTTGAGTTTTGTCCAGGGTGATAGATAGGGATCTATTTGCATTCTTCTACATATCAATATCCAGTTAGACCTGTATTCTTTGTTGAAGATGCTTTCTTTGTTACATTATATATTTCTGGCTTCTTTATGAAAGTCAGGTGTCCATAGGTGTATGGATTTATGTCTGGGTCTTTGATTCAATTCCATTGAACAACTTTTCTGTTATTTTGGTATCATGCAATTTTATTATTATAGCTCTGTAGTAGAGCTTGAAATTGGGGATGGTAATGCCTTTAGAAGTTCTTTTATTTTACAGGATTATTTTAGATGTACTGAGTTTTTTTTGTTTTTTCATATAAAGTTGAGAATTGTTCTTTAAAGTTCTGTAAAAAATTGTGTTAGAATTTTGATAGGGATTGCATTGAATCTGTAGATTTCTTTGTCAGGATGATCATTCTTATGGGAGATCTTTCCATATTCTGACATCTTTTTCAATTTCTTCCTTCAAAGACTTGATGTTTTTGTCATATAGGTCTTTCACTTGCTTTGTTAGAGTTACACCAAGATATTTTATATATTTTTGTAGTTAATGAAGGATGTTATTTCCCTGATTCCTTTCTCAGGCCTTTCGACATTTGGATATGAAGGGCTACTTTTTGTTTTTTATTTTTGTATCTGGTCACTTCACTGAATGTGTTTATCAGCTGTAGGAGTTCCCTAAAGAATTTTTCGGGTCACTTATTTATGCTATCATATCATCTGAAAGGAAGAAGGTTGGACTTCTTGTTTTTCAATTTGTATTCCTTTTTCTCCCTTAGTTGTCATGTTGCTCTAACTGGAACTTCAAGTACTATATTGAATAGCTATGGAAAGAGTGGACAACTTTGTACTGTTTCTGATTTTAATGGATTGCTTTGAGTTTCTCTCCACTTAACTTGATATTGGCTATAGGCTTGCTGTAAATTGCCTTTATTATATTCACGTATGTTCCTTGTGTCCCTAATTTTTCTAAGACTTTTATTATGAAGGGGTGTGGATTTTGTCAAAGGTTTTTTTCAGCATCTAATGAGATGATCATGTAGTTTGATTCTTTGTTGAGTCTTTGTATGGATTGGGATTCAGGATGACTTTGACCTCATAAAATAAATTTAGTGATGTTCCCATTCTGTTTCTTTTATGTGGAACAATTTGAGGAGTATTGGCATTAGTTCTATTTTGTAAGTCTGTTAGAATTCTGTGCTAAAGCCATCTGGCCTGGGGCTTATTGGGTTAGGAATCTTTTGATGGCTGCTTTGATTTCTATAGGGGTTAAAGGTATATTTAAATTGTTTATTAATCTTGTTGAAACTTTGGTAAGTGATATCTATAAAGAAAATTGTCCTTTTTTTTTTTGATTTTCCAATTTTGTGGAGTACAGGTTTTTGATGTATGACCTAATGATTCTTTGGATTCCCTTTGTGTCTGCTGTTCTGTCCTCCTTTTCATGTCTGATTTTGTTAATTTGTATATTCTCTCTCATTTTTAGTTAGTTTGAATAAATGCTTGTCTAACTTGTTGATTTTCTCAAAGAATCAACTCTTTGTTTCATTGATTCTTTGTATTTGTTTTGCTTCTATTTTATTCATTTAAGTTTGATTATTTCCTTCCAACTACTTCTCTTGGGTTTGCTTCTTTTCATTCTAAAGCTTTCATGTGTTCTGTTAAGTTGCTAGTATGGAATTTAATTTCTTTTAAAAAATTTATTTATTCATTTTACATCAAGATTGAAGTCCCATCGCTCTTCTCCACCCAGTTCCACTCTCCCACTCTCTTCCCCACTTCTCCTTAAAAAAGGTAAACCCCTGTACTCTATCAATCCACCCTGGCTCTTCAAGTCACATCAGGACTAAGATTATCCTCTTACACTGAGGCCAGATAAGGCAGCCCAGTTAGGGTAAAGTGATCTACAAGAAGCAACATAGTCCATGTCAGAGACAGTTCCTGCTCCACTTGCTAGGGGATCTACATGAAAACCATGCTGCCTATCAGTTACATATGTGTAGGGGGTCCAGGTCCAGTTCATACATGCCTTTTTGTTTGTTTAAGTCTCTATAAGTCCCCAGGGCTCTAGATTATTTGCCTCTGTTTGTCTTTTGTGGAGTTCTTGTCCTTTCCAGATCCCTCTATTCTTCCTCTCACTCTTCAACAAGACACCTTGAACTCTACCTAATGTTTGGCTGTATGTTTCAGCATCTGTTTTGATCTGCTGATGGGTTGACCTCTCAGAGGACAGTTATGGGAGGCTCTGTCTGCAAGTATAGGTCATCCATACAAAAACCAAACAGAAATAATGGAGCTAATGGACATTATGACTCTAATGAACTTACAGGTATCTACATAGTATTTGGCCAAAATGCAAAAGAATATGCCTACTTCTCAGCACCCCACAGGAACCTTCTCCAAAACTGACTACAGACTAGGTCAACAAGTCTTAACAGATACAAGGAAATTGACAATATCCTGTACCCTATCAGACCACCATAGACCAAAGCTGTATTTCAACAACTCAAAGCCTATAAACTTATGGAAACTGAACAACTCTCTACTCAATGACCAATGAGTCAAGGAAGAAATAAAGAAAGAAATTAAGGACTTTCTAAAATTCAATGAAAATGAATGCACAATGAAAGTGGTGCTAAGAGAAAGTTCATAGCATGAAGTCTCTACACAAAGATATTGGAGGCAACTGGATGCCATCCTGATAACCCAGAATCAGAAAGATACACATGATATGTACTTGCTTATAAGTGGATATTAGCCATCTAGTAAAGGATAACAGTGTTGACCTGTCCATTGGTGAGAGTGGTTATTGAAGTCTCCTGATATTTATGTATTAGGTTCTTTGTGTGATTTGAGCTTTAGTAATATTTCTTTTACAAATGTGTGTGCCCTTGCATTTGTGGCATAGATGTTCAGAATTGAGACAAGATCTTGGTGGATTTTTTTTCCTAGGTTGAGTATGAAGTGTCCTTCCGTATATCTTTTGATTAATTTTGGTTTGAAGTCTGTTTCATTAGATATTAGAATGGCTACACCAACTTGCTTCTTTGGTGTTTTTCTTGAAACAGCTTTTTCCAACCTTTTACTTTGAGGTAATGGCTATCTTTGATATTGAGGTGTGTTTCTTGTATGCAGCAGAAGAATGGATCCCATTTTTGCATCCACTCTGTTAGTCTGTGTTTTTTTATTGGAGAGTTGAGTCCATTGATATTCAAAGATATTAATGACCAATGATTGTTAATTCCTGTTATTTTGTTGTTGTTGTTGTTGGTAGTGGTGGTGGTAGTGTGTGTTTGTATGTGCATGTACTTCCCTTATTTTGGTTTTGCTTGTGTGAGATTATTTTATGTGTTTTCAAAGGTTTAGTTAACCTCATTTGAATGGAGTTTTCATTCTAGTACATTTTATAGGTTTGTATATAGATATTGTTTAAATTTGACTTTGCCATAGAATATCTTGTTTTCTCCATCTATGGTGATTGAAAATTTTGCTGGGTATAGTATTTTGGGCTAGCATCTGTGCTCTCTTTGGGCCTGTCCAGGCTCAGTGACTTTTGGAGTCTCTGTTGAGAAGTTAGGTGTGATTCTAATAGGTCTGCCTTGATATATTACTTGACCTTTTTCTCTTGCAGATTTTTAATATTCTTTGTTTTGTATGCTTAATGTTTTTATTATTATGTGGTAGTGGGACTTCCTTTTGTGATCCAATTTATTTGGTGTTCTGTAAGCTTCTTGTACCTTTATAGGCATGTCCTTCTTAAGGTTAGCAAATTTTTCTTCTACAGTTTAATTAAAAAATTTTTTTGATTCTTTGAGATGGGATTATTTTTCTTCTTTCATTTCTATTATTATGATGATGATTATTCTTATGTTTGATCTTTTTATACTGTCTTAAATTTTTCTGGATATTTTGTTTCAGGACTTTTTCAGATTTAACATTTTCTTTGACTAATCATATAAATTTCTAATCATATCAATTTCTTCTGTTGTATTTTCTAAGCTTGAGATTCTCTCTTCTATCTCTTACATTTTTTAATGATATTTGTGTCTGTAGTTCTTGTTCACTTAGATTTTTCCATCTCCAGGAATCCCTCAGTTTGTGTTTTCTTTATTGCTTTGATTTCCATTTTCAGGTCTTGAATAGTCTGATTCATTTATTTCACCTGTTTGTTTTGTTCTTGGCTTTCTTTAAAGGGTTTATTCATTTCCACCAAATATTTGTTTGAGTTTTACTGGATTTCCTTTAGGATTTATTCATTTCTTTGAAGTGTTTGTGTTTTACTAGATTCTTAAAAAAATTTATTCATTTTCACTTTAAGGACCTCTGTCATCATCATAGAATTGGTTTTAAGGTCATTTTCTTTTGTTCCAGCTGAGTTGGAATATTTAGTTGGAATTGCTGTAGTAGAATAGCTGGGGTCTGGTGGTGCCATATTGCCCTGGATGTTGATGATTGTGTTCTTACACTGATCTCTAGGCATCTGGGTTTGGGGTAATTATAGATTTAGGTGCCAATTTCTGAGTTTAAATTTTTGTTTCCTCTCTAGTCTTTCACCTGAGTGTCGTCTGGCTCTGGTGACCAATAAGTCCTCAGGTCCAGTTGCCTCTGCTGGGGTTTTGGCAACTGGAGTGACCTCTGGAGTTTTGAGTACAGGCATTGCCTCTGGTGTTCTGGTACCTGTGTGGCCTCAAGTAGAGCATGGATCCTCTGTTGGTATTGTGGACTGGGATATTGAGTGTGTGTGTGTGTGTGTGTGTGTGTGTGTGTGTGTGTATGTTTACCAGTGTTGGACATATTTGTGAATCAAGATGAAAACATAAATGTAAATCTACTCTTTCTATTATGGAATTCCAAGAAGTATTAGGATATTCAAAATTGTTTATGGTTATATCCTAGCAACCAGGAAAATGACAGAGTCATATACAGTATGGCAGATGTTTAAGTGATATTTATTAAGGAAAAATGTAGATCATGGTATCATTTTGGTGATATAAGAAGGGTATGGTTGCCCATCTTTAGTCTTGCCACTGGATTTCCTCTTATGGGGCAACCCTGTGAGGATGGACAGGGAGGACTCTTCAGAGAACTTGAATCCTAGCACAAATAAATGCTCATACTTATTATTTGACATTAGTCAAAAATGTTAAATTTTGTTGCAATCTTCTCATTTATAAAGATAAGACAAGCAACCACATCAGAAGTTATTAAACAAGTATTGTATGCAAAAGTTAATAAACTGGAAGCAGATAAGTCAGTGAGGACATAGGAAAGTGGGTTCTTAGATAAGTGTTGATAGGTTTTCTTTCCCTCTGGAGTCTAAATTGCAATGAAAGGGTAAGACAGAAACAAGTGTAGGTCAAGAGAGTACCTGTAGGATGGTCCAGCCATGGTTCCTAGTGTAGGTCAGGACAGTAACTGTGGGATGTTCCAGCCATGGTTCCTAGTGTAGGTCAGGACAGTACCTGTGGGATGTTCTAGCCATGGTTCCTAGTAGGGAAACCTGGGTTCTCATGGAAATTTTCCTTAGTTCTATTCACCATTCTTTAAGGAGCAGATTCTCCATGGTGTGAGTCAAGAACTTCCAACAAACTCAAGAAAATTGAAGCAGAATTCCATTCATGAGAATAAAAACCTGCCCTTCATAGATAATGACTTCAACTCATGGCTGCTTTCATGTAGAGAATTCTCATATTGTAAATCTTAGCTAATGATGAGTATAGGCTATATGAAATATAATAATAATAAAATTAGAATAAGACCATCTACTCAGCAGAGTTATTCTGAGCATCAATTAAGCTAATTAAATTAAATAACATTGACTAGAGAGTCTCATCCCAGTCTGTCTCAATCTTAAAAGCACGATATGACTCAGTTCCAAGTTCAATTATAAGAAAGGACTCATGCCAAGGATCTCAACTTGCTGCATGCAGTTGAGTTGTGGAGCCTTTACTGGTCTTGGTACCACCCTGACTCTCTTGCTCCTAGAGAATACAGCTCATCTGGAGGGGATATAAAAGCAAGTTGTGGTTGTTGTGCAAAAGTGATCATTAGGTTGCAGAAGTTGTCAACTATCTCTTGCTAGGCACTTGCAAAATGTATATAGGCTACCTGTTATGTTGAAGCTTTCCAAGAATATTCTGGGGAAATTCAAATAACAAAAATATCTCTTTTCCTCAGTTAGGATGCTTAGACATTTATCTAATTATCTATCTATCTATCTATTTATCTATTTATCTATCTACCTATCTATTTAAATTTTTTTAGGTTTTTTCAAGACAGAGTTTTCTGTGTATCCTTGGCTGTCCTGACTCCCTTTGTAGACCAGGCTAGCCTCAAACTCACAGAGATCCATCTGCCTTTGCCTCCCAAGTACTGGGATTAAAGGCATGTGCCACCACGCCCAGCTGCTTAGAGATTTATATTGGAGTGCTACACAACTTTAATTCCAGTTTTTGGAAATGATCAGTCAGAAAATGATGTAAGATCCACAAAATGGGAATAAATACAGTGCTTTTGAGAAGATGACAGAAGAGATTGTCTTCTGCCCTGGATGAAGGACAGAACAATGAGGACTTTCAGATGTGACAAGTAAGTGTTTTACCAATGAATAATTGGGAAAACATTTACAGAGGTTTGTTGTTGGTACTGGCCACTTTCTACCCAATTGCTTCTTGTGGTCTGCAGGATGTCCTATGGTCTGTTCTGTTTCATGAATCTCCCTGTGTGCACCTATTGCAAGTCTGTACTGCAACCTCAGTATGTTCCTCCAGGATATTCCCTCAGACATACAGTATTCTTCAGAAGACACTGAAACATTCAGATAGTAGCAAATGCCTGCTACAATGTCTTGCAGAAGGATTTGTGTAACCCAGGGTTTTATACAATGAGGTGTACTAAGTAAGAGGCCCTGGCCAAGACCAAGGGCTAGGACGAAGGTCACAACTTTGACTTTGACACTGGAAGATTTTGTATTCAAAGTTAAGGAACTAAAGCCTTCAAAGGGCAGATCACAGAAAACATTACAAAATTTTGAGCAGGGAAAAAAAACATGACTGGATTTCAATTTTATTAGGAACATCTTCAGCAATGAAGAAAATGATTCCTAGGTCAGCAAAGCAGGAAGCAGGGAAAATAGTTTGAGGTTTGCTGTACCAATTTGGTCTAGAAGTGATGATGCTTGAATACAAGCAGTGGTAGTCATCATGGACCAGGATGGCTGGGAATTGTTTACTCAGTGGGAAACAGTGGGTCTGGCTAAAGTGAATGGGCTTCTTAAAGGGAGAAGGGAAGAAGGAATATCAGTCTGGCAACCAGCATGCTTCGTGATTGTCAACACAACTGACTCAGCGACACCAAACAGTCTTCCATCAGCTCCTCTGACAGCTAAGCCTCACTGAGGCTGATGGTCATGCCCGATGTGACAACATTGACATTGGAGCGCTACACAACTGTAATTCCAGTGTTTTTAAACATTGGGTTTAAAGTTTGTGCTGGCCGGTTTCCCTCATTTTGGGTTTGGTTTGTTTGGCTAGAAAGCAGCATATTCAGACAGGCTTACATACCAGCCCCAGTAAAGACAATCTTGGGCTTTGCACTTTCTGTAGCTCAACAAACCAGAGATCCTAGGTAGACAGCCAGGGATTGCACATTGACAAGCTGGCATGAGGTGGAAGTTTGGGAATGAATACAGCCTCTTTGGCAGACTCTCTGGCATATAAGGGTGAGGAAAATGGTGTGTGGAATCAGGAAACATCCAGGCCTGATTCTGCCACTCGTTCATTTTTGCCTCTTGGGAAACATATGTCAAATTAAGTTTAGGACCCACTGAAAAATGGTTCAATTTTATACCATAAACCACCTCTTTTCTTATTTCTGTTTAGTTAGAAAACTTTCTTGGGCAAAGACTATTTCTGTTTTGTGCCTATATCTGCTTACCTTCTTGTCTTGAGTAATGTAGATTTGTTGAAAATTTAAAATATACTTCTGAATACATAAAAGTGAATGTCATTACTGGCTTAAATAAAAAAATTACTGGCATCTGATAATTTAATGAATCTATATTTTTCCTGGAACCAAAACACATAGCTATTGTAAAGGAAATGATTGTAAATGTTTCATTAAAAGGAAAATCCGGTAATCAAATATAATCTACACTGGAGAGAGGAGTTTGCAGCTTAGTGGACTGGAGGGTATAATGTTTTTCTGCAGAAAGTGATCTGTCATAAAAGGAAGAGCTGGCAGTTATCACCCTGACAACTCTCGTCCATGGATGTCTCCATTTAACAAATGGGCTGTCTACTTGCTATGTAGTGACTTTCCTCAGCTTCTGACTTTCCCTCAGCTTCAGTACCCCTTTTGTAAGATGGAGAGGGAACTGCTCACTTCAATGTCATGATGAGTAAATAAAACAATGTACCCAAAGGGACATTGAGTTTAACACTATATACAAGTGTTTGCCATGAATCTCATCACAGGAGACAGAGATTTTCCAGTGGAGAGAAAGGCTCTGAGGAGGATTAAGGGAACTTTTCATGACACTGTTTTCTAAACACACATAGAAATTGGAGTTTTGACTCACAGATGATACAAATGGCTAACCTTGCTTCTATTGCCCAAGGAAAGACATTTGTCTCACTAAGGGGACTGGATAATGACACTATAAAACACACTTGCAGATGGGTCTAGTGAGAAATATGAAACTGAAAATGGACATAGAAAATTACCTATTGCAGCATAAGATAGCTGTGGTGAAGGTGGGCATGGAAATACTGAGTCAACTGAGAATGATATAATAAAATCACGAGCATTGAACACGTATATGTATGGTATACATATATGAGCAAAATGGCATATGCATATATATTTCTTTGCCACAAATTTATATATACATTACAAAGAACGTGGTAAAAATGATTTACCATTGACTTGTGATGCAATCTCAAGTGACCTAGCCTATAGAATAATAATTAAGTTGGTTGTAGTCTTAATGTTAAAGGGCACACTGTTCATTTGGAAGATGATTTGATATCCAGATAAAAGCTGAGGCTATCTCACTTTAAAGCCAACACTCAGAAGGGATACAAGGATTTATTATTCCACAAAAGTCTTTCCCTGGTTTTGTAGATTCAGTTTAATTTTTAAATGTTATACATTTCATTACCAGCAACAGGCTTTCTTTTCAAAAAAACAAACAAAGAATAATGGAGTCTCTACTGATTTCCATATGAAAGATATATCAATTTATTTTACAACTGTAATATTAGACTAGGGACTGTTTTTCACCCTACTGCAGGGTCTGTTGAGGCAGAACTAGATCAGCAGATACCCCTGGGTCACATCACCACCATGTGGTGTGGCTAAGGTAGAACTGAGAAGAGACCTGCTTTATAACAGAAAACTTTTATTTAAAACACTTATATTTATTAATACTTAATAGATATCTATAAAACACCTATATCCTAAAACCTATAATCTAAAATCTATAATCTAAGAACACCCTAATATCTACGGACACTCTAATACCTATCTAAGAATATCTAACTAACACCACTTTAACTTTACTAACAGGATATTAATATTTTTAGCATAGGTCCATGCAGGGTGAATTGGTTTACGGCAGTCCCAGCAGGTAGTCTCTTTTAAGATTAAAGTCAATTGGGCCTTACTTTGCCAGTTCACAAGGCCAATTTATTTCAACCACCAAATTGAGGTTGGTTTATAAGGTCAGTCTGTTCCAACCCCCAAATTGAGGCTGGCATTTTCCATAGGGTTCACGGCCTAAAGCTTCTCCAAGAACTTCTGAACTCTGCCCGTTTTGCTGCAAGCCTTAATAGGGTAAACTATGGCAAAGGATCTTTCTCAGGCTAACTTGCAATGGAAAGGCTTTCTCTCTTAGATTCCACCATTCGGTTTATGACTTTGTGGCCTAATAGCTTGAATGTGTTATACTTTGCTGTGCACTTCTCCAGCATGACTTCTCAGTCAGTGAGGGCAGGAGGAAGAGAGTACCTCGTAGAGCTTTCTGGCTTACATATTGTATTATCTGGTGATCCTTGGCTGTCTCGAGGGTCCACAAACTCTCTCTCGATGTCCAGCAGTCCGTTGTTGTTTCTCCTGGCAACTGTGGTTATCTGCATGGCTTGCGTAGTGGTTTCCTAGCCATGCCTGTTTAACAGGGCAGTTTGTGTTTCCATCTTAGCAATTTCGAAGGATGCCAGGCCAATCGGCTACGTGCTACGAGATGCTAAGCTAAATTGCATACCAATTTCACTACAGAGACCCAACTTCCACCACACGCATCTCCTGTTACAAGTGAGTGAAGTTTCCAAGCTATTGCTTTTGGGCTGCAAGTCCAAAAGGATTATGGAGAAAGGAGAGTTTTGCTTTCATTAAAAAAAAAAAATTATTTATTTGTTTGTTTGTCTATTTATTTATTATATCTTCAAGTTACATCTCAATCGCAATTCCCTCCCTACTCCCCCCTCTGGTCCCACCCTCCCACCCTCTTCCACCTCAACCCCCACCCATTCATTTCCTTTTCTTTAAGTTTAAGGTATATCTTTTTCCCCCTAACTGTTCCCCCTTTCATTAAAAAAAAAATGGCTCTTTCTCTTTTTAACAACAAATACAATAAAAAAACAACAGAAATAATTAGGCCACAATTATGAGAATTATAAGGCTTAGCATACATTCCATATGTCCAGTCCATACATATTTGGCAACTGACTTTAACATTCTACTATCCAACCATCTCCATGAATTAAAGTTCTATATACAACCCAGCTTCCATCCTAACTTTCATCACGATTTTAAAAACATCTTCTTAGATCCAGAACACCCTCTGAATTCCTAAACAACTCAAAATTTAACTGTGAGACTCTAGGTATCTAGTCTTCAACCACCTCAGAGACCTGAGAGAGATAAATATATCTGATTATATAGGAAGTGCAGGGCCAGCAGCTTCCAAAACTAAGAAATGACATACCAGTGGCTTCCTGGACAGTTCCCATTTTCTCTCCATACATTACAGCATCAATCTTCAGCCATTTGGCCCCGTTTCTCTGACAGACATTGATTGTAGAACAGGAATTATGAAGGACTTGCCTACCCTGTCTTAGCAGAGCTAGGCTGTTGACTTACCTGCTTCCAAGTTTTGTCCTTTTCAGACAGCATTCTGTCTACAGTTGAAGCAAGAGATTTTTCTTGCCAAGTGACAGGCTTGCCACTAATTCAACAATCTCCAATTGGAGATTCTTTGATACTCATCTTCTACTTGGAGTAGAAAAGCGGGTGCTGTCAGGAGCTGACATGGCTCAATATAAAAAAAAATCTTAAGTTAAGAAGACATCTTTGAGTGCCATATTCTGCAGATCTCTTGAGGTTTTTGAAGACCACATATCTATATCCTTATATTTGGATAGGCATATGTTGCTTGACTCTTAGCAACTTGATTTCTGATGAACTTAGAAATTACTGTGATAGACTGTCCTAGTACCTAACAAAATGACATGCTTGAATGACTGTTAGTTTGCATTTCTTAATTATCCTAAGCAGTTTATGAAAGTTGGTATCAAAAGGCCAAAACTTCACATTTCATTTTTAAGTATTACCTAAGAACAATACCTTAAAAAGAGTTAACCTTAATTTTGTATCAATATACAAAGATCAATACCAATTTAGCCAAATATAATCTTAATTTTGTATCAATATACAAAGATAATAAGAGCATATTCAATAATCTGTCCTTTTTTCTTTTTTTTTAAATACTTTATTTTTTTTTCTTCAAGTTACATCTCAGTCACAAACCCCTCCCTATTCCCCCTTCCTATCCCGCCCTTCCACCCTCTTCCCCCCAGAAGTTTCCCCTTTCAGTCCAACAGATGGTTCCTTCTCTTATAACAGTAAGTATTATACAAAACAATAGATATAAATATGCCACATTTATGAGAGTAAATTGGCCCAGTATACCTTCCCAATGTCCAGTTTATACATATTTGGCCCCTGACTTTAACATTCTACTATCTAACCAACTCCATGAGTTTAAAGGTCTATATGTGACTCAACATTCATACTATCTTGCAACACACTTTTAAGAGTTGAATTAGTGGCAAGCCTTTCTCTTGGCATGAAAAAACCCCTTGCACCAACTGCAGACAGACTGCTGTCCAAAAAGGACAAAACTTGGTAGCAGGGAAGTCGACAGCCTAACTCTGCCAAGACAGGGTAGGTAAGTCCTTCATAATCCCTGCTCTACAACAAATGTCTGTCAGAGAAACAGGACCCAAAGGCTGAAGATTGATGCTGGAATGTATGGAGAGAAAATGGGAACTGTCCAGGCAGTCATTGGTATGTTCTTTCTTAGTTTTGGAAGCTGCAGGCCCTGCACTTCCTATATAAGCAAATATATTTATCCCTCTCAGGTCTCTGAGGTGGTTGAAGAATAGACAGCTAGAGTCTCATAGTTAAATTTTGAACTGTTTAGGAATCAAGAGGGTGTTATAGATCTGTCCTTTTTTCTTTATCATTCCTATATTATGTCTACATTCCATTTTTTCTCAAGTCTTTTCACCCCTACATAGGAGAGAAAGAAAGATACAGGAAAAAAAAAAGAGAAAAATCCCTGTGTCTAACCTCCAAAACCTATTTAACAAGACCATATAACTGCTTGTAATCTCTCTCCCTAAATAACAAGTATCTATAACCCATCAAATGACCAAAGGGGAGGGAAATTACTGACCCCACCTTCTGGAGATGGGATGTCGCTCCCTTAAAATGACTTCCTGCTGATATAGGATGTAGTAAACCTGTTTGGGGCGAAATAAGAATGGAAAAAATGGCTAAACATGTTAATAGAATCATTTGATGTTCAGTCCTTTTCTGCTCAGCTATTTAAATGTCTTAAGAAGTTTGTAGTTAGTGGCTGAACTTCAGGTCTTTACTGAAGTTCTGGCTGGAACAGTCTGTGGGGCTGAACAATCTTAGTGATTTTGAGTTGTTGTGATTGTAGACTTTTGAGGAAACAGCTATTGAGGAAGTCTGGATCATCTGGGCTACTGATCTTCTTTGGTATCTAATCTGTTTTCTTCTGAGGTTTCAGCTGTCCAGATGTCCCTGGATTCTTTAGATGGATGCTTTTAATCTCCTGGAAAGATAAGAACAGAGACTGCCCTAATCTTTACTCTGGGACACTACTTTTTTTTTGGGGGGGTAATATTTTTCCTGGAGCTAATTCAATTTTTTGAGACTATAAAAGTAGTATCTTTCAATTGAGATTAAAAAAGAAATTATTTTGGTATTTTAGAACTAAACAAATCTTTAAGTGTATATATTTTAAGATCTCAAAGGAAAATTCAGTTTGAATTTCACCATGCCTTTTGTGAGTAGCTTTTAGACTTAAATCATTCCAAATCCTATGTGCCTGTCCCTGCAAAGGAATGTGCTTCCCAACTGATGGGATTAAACATGTGTACCACCACTCCTGTGAAACCGAACTTTAAGTTATTATTTAACACTTATTTATTTATTACTAAATTCACTTATAACAAACACCATTAATTTCTTAACTATTAATCCTATAAATTCCTACAACCCCTTTAACCTATCCGCTAAACCTATTGATAATCATAACAACTACTTTCATACCCTTTTAGAATGATACAGTCTCTGGGGCAGGTCCTCAGTCGTCAGGAAACCAGTCTCGGGGGTAGACTCTTTAACGCACTTAGCAGTCCTTTTTCTGGAATAGCTCAGACGCAGGTTCGTCAGGGTAAACTGGCTATCGAAGTCTCACTTTAAATAAGGCTTGAGGCTTTCTTCTCTCTGGGAGACCTCAGCGTCTGTAGGCCACCTTACTTCCTTCGTATCAGCAACTCTGCCGTTCTGCCTCAGTCTTTAAAGCTGGCCACAGTTCCGTTCAGGCCACTGTTCGGACAGGTCAAACCCCTCTAGGCAAAAGCTGAGCCACAGGGTTTAGTCCTTGGCCTTTTGCTGTCTTGCCGAGGCTTTCTCTGCTCACCAGCTTCCTTCTGCCTCAGGGAGATCTGGCCATTGGTCTACCAGAACTTTCTCCAGCAGGACTCTCGGAGCTCTCTCATATCGGGGGCCCTTAGCACGCGCCTCTCTGGCGTCATCCACTTGTCCTTAAATAGGATCACTCCTTGTTCCACCTGCTTCAGCTTAATTTGGGCTCTGCCCACTTAGCAGTTGAAAGCAATGCCAGGTCATAAAGTCTTTCCTTGTTTCACCTGGCTTCAACCTTGTTTTTCAGTCCAAAGAGACTCCCCTCATTTCACCTGACTTCATCCATAAGCTGATAAGCTAATTGCTCACAGCAGTTGATCTTCATGCCCCGAATTAAGAGACTGTATCAGAAACTTAGGTATTCACTAAATCTAACTTATATTAACCTATCAGCCCCTTCACTCCTGGATCTAAGTTTTTCTCTATTTAGAGCTTGCTTTCTGTCAGGCTGGCCTTGAACTCAGAGATCTGCAGGTGTCTGTCTCTAGGGTGTTGGAATTAAGGGTGTATCCCTCTCAAATGATGGAATTAAGGGTGTGCACTATCACCACCCTGTTCCTTGTAACTCTAGAATTTACAAGACAACTAACTCTATAGTGATAACTATAACAAATAAAGCTGGTATGAACATTGTTGAGGCAATGTCCTTGTGGTTTCATTTCAAATCTTTTGGATATATGCCCAGGAAGGGTGTGGCTGTGTCTTGAGGTAGAACTATTCCCAATTTTCTAAGATATCTCCAGATTGATTTCCAAAGTGGTTGTACAAGTTTGCACTCCCACCAGCAATGGAGGAATGTTCCTCTTTCTGCACATC
This sequence comes from Lophiomys imhausi, assembly GCA_907164525.1. NCBI lineage: Eukaryota > Metazoa > Chordata > Mammalia > Rodentia > Muridae > Lophiomys > Lophiomys imhausi. The sequence continues at coordinate 2,541,596 of CAJQZJ010033015.1, read as the reverse complement.
CTCACCAGCATGTGCTATCATTTGAGTTTTTGATCTTAGCCATTCTGATGGGTATGAGATGGAATCTCAGAGTTGTTTTAAGTTGCATTTCCCTGATGAACAAAGATGTTGAACATTTCTTCAACTGCCTCTCAGCCTTTAGAGATTCCTCTTTTGTGAATTCTCGGTTTAGCTCTGTACCCCATTTTTTGATGGGGTTATTTGATTTTTTTTGGTGTTTAATTTCTTCATTTCTTTGTATATTTTGGATATTAGCCCTCTGTTGGATGTTGGGTTGGTGAAGATCCTTTCCCAGTCTGTAGGATGCTGTTTTGTTCTAAGGACAGTGTCTTTTGTCTTACAAAAGCTTTTCAATTTCATAAGGTCCCATTTATTGATTGTTTGTTTTAGTGCCTGAGCTATTGGTGTTCTGTTCAGGAAGCTGATACTGGTGCCAATGAGTTCCAGGCTTTTCCCCACTTTCTCTTCTATTAATGTTAGTGTGTCCGATTTATACTGACATCTTTGATCCACTTAGACTTAAGTTTTGTACAGGATAATAAGTACGGTTCTATTTGCATTCTTCTACATGTTGACATCCTGTTAGACCAACACCATTTATTGAAGATGCTTTCCTTTATCCATTGTTTTTGGCTTATTTGTTGAAAATTAAGTGACCAAAGGTGTGTGGGTTTATTTCAGGGTCTTTGATTCAACTGGTCTCTTTCTATACCAGTACTATGCTGTTTTTTTTTACTATTGCCTTGTAGTGCAGCTTGAAATCCAGGATGGTGATACCTCCAGATATTATGCTATTGCACATGATTGATTTAGCTATTCTGGGTTTTTTATTCTTCCATATGAACTTGAGAATTGTTTTTCCAGGCCTGTAAAGAGTTGGCATTTGGATAGGAATTGCATTGAATCTGTATATTGCTTTTGGTAAGATGGCCATTTTTATTATCTTGATCCTACCTATCCATGAGCAAGGGAGATCTTTCCATCTTCTGATGGCCTCTTCAATTTCTTTCTTTAGGGATTTGAAGTTCTTATCATTCAGGTCTTTCACTTGCTTTTTCAGAGTTACCACCAGGTAATTTTATATTATTTGTGGCTATTGTTTCCCTTATTTCTTTCTCAGCTCATTTATCTTTTGTGTAAAGGAGGGCTACTGATTTTTTTAATTGATTTTGGTTTTTTATTATATTTATTTTTTTATTTCTTCAAGTTACATCTCAGTCACAATCCCTTCCCTACTCCCCCCTTCTGTCCCACCCTTCCACCCTCTTCCCCTCAACAGCTCCCCCTTTTAGCCCAACAAATGGTTCCTTCTCTTATAACAGTAAATACTACACAAAACAACAGAAATAAATACGCCACAATTATGAGAGTTAAATGGTTTAGCATACATTCCCAATGTCCAGTCCATATGTTTTTGGCACCTGACTTTAACATTTTACTATCTAACCATCTCCATGAGTTTAAAGTTCTATATCTGACTCAGCTTTCATACTAACTTGCATCACAATTTTATAAATATCTTCTTAGATCCAGAACACCCTCTTGATTCCTAAACAACTCAAAATTTAACTATGAGACTCTAGCTATCTATTCTTCAACCACCTCAGAGACCTGAGAGGGATAAATATATCTGATTATGTAGGAAGTGCAGGGCCTTCCTTAATTTCTTCCAAAATTAAGAAATGTCATACCAGTGGCTGCCTGGACAGTTCCTGTTTTCTCTCCATATGTTACAGCATCAATCTTCAGCCTTTTGGTCCTGTTTCTCTGACAGACATTGATTGTAGAGCAGGAATTATGAAGGACTTCCCTACCCTGTCTTGGCAGAGCTAGGCTGTCGACTTACCTGCTACAAAGTTTTGTCCTTTTTGGACAGCAGTCTGTCTACAGTTGAAGCAAGGTTTTTTTTTTTTTTTTTTTTTTTGCCAAGAGATAGGATTGCCAGTAATTCAACCATCTCACACTGGAGATTCTTCGATGCTCATCTTCTCCTTGGAGTAGAATAGGGAGTGCTGTCAGGAGCTGACATGTCTCAATATCAAAAAAATCTTAATTTAAGAAAACATCTTTGAATGCCATATTCTGCAGATCTCTTGGGGTTTTTGAATATGCCCTATCTATCTCTTGTATTTAGATAAGCAAATGTTGCTTGTCTCTTAACAACTTGATTTCTGAGTAGCTTAGAGAATATCTGTGATAGACTGTCATAGTAGCTAACAAAATGACACGCTTGCACGACTAGGAGTTTGTATTTCTTAACTATCCTAAATGGTTTTAGATGTTTGGTATCAAGAGGCCAGAGCTTCATATTTCATTTTGAAGCATTACTAGGTACAATACCTTTAAGATTGTATCAATATACAAAGATCAATACCAATGTGACCAAATATACTCTTAATTTTTTATCAATATACAAAGATCAATGCCTATGTAGCCCAATACAATCTTAATATTGCATCAATATACAAGGGTCAATAGCATTGTGGTCAAATATAATCTTAATTTTGTATCAATATACAAAGATCAGTACCGATATAGTCCAATACAATCTTAATTTTGCACAATATACAATGGTCAATACCACTTTAGCCAAATATAATACTAATTTTTTATCAGTATAGAAAGGTATAAGGGCATATTCAATAATCTGTCCCTTCTTCTTGGCCTTCCCATACTATGTCTATGTCCCATTTTTCTCAAGTCTGTGCACTCCTACATAGGAGGGAAGGAAAGATACAGAAAAGAAAAAGAAGGAAGTCCCTGGGTCTAACCTCCATAACCCATTTAACAAGACTATTTAACAGCTTGTAGTCTCTTCCCCTAAATAACAAAGTTTTCTGTTATCCATAAAATAACCAAAAAGGGGGGGGGGAAACACCCTCTCCACCCTCTGGACATGGGACTTCGCTCTCTTAAAATGACTTCCTGCTGATTTGGGTCGTAGTAAACCTGTTTGGGGCCCAAACCAGAATGGAAAAAAATGGTTTAAAATGTTAATACAATCCTTTTATGTTCAGTCCTTTTGTGCTCAGCTGTTTAGATGTCCTAAGAAGTTTGTAGACAGAAGCTGATCTTCCAGGCTTTACTGAAGTTCTGGGAAGCTGATCTTCCAGGCTTTACTGAAGTTCTGGCTGGGGCAGTGTGTGACGCTGAATGATCTTAGCGATTTTGAGTTGTTGTGGTTGTAGACTTTTAATTGATTTTTGTATCCAGCCACCTTGATGAAGGAGTTTATCAGCTGTAGGAGCTCTCTGGTGGAGTTTTTTGTGGTCACTTATGTATACTATCATATCATCTGAAAATAGGGATTCTTTGATTTCCTCCTTTCCTATTTGTATCCGCTTGATCTCCTTTAGTTGTCTTATTGCTCTAGCGAAAACTTCAAGTACTATGTTGAAGAGATACAGAGAGAGAGAGAGAGAGAGAGAGAGAGAGAGAGAGAGAGAGAGAGGGCAGCCTTGCCTTGTCCCTGATTTCAGAGGAAATGCTTTAAATTTCTTTCTATTTAGTTTGATGTTGGCCATTGGCTTGTTGTAAATTGCCTTTATTATGTTTAAGTATGGTCCTTGTATGTCTGATCTCTCCAAGATCTTTAGCATGAAGGGGTGCTGGATTTTGTCAAATGCTTTTTCAGTGTTCAATGAAATGATCATGTGGTTTTTTTCTTTCAGGTTGTTTTTGTGGTGGATTACATTGATGGATTTTCTTATTTTGAACCACCCCTGCATCCCTGGGATGATGCCTACTTGATCATGGTATATGATACTGTTGATGTGATCTTGGATCTGGTTTGCAAGTATTTTATTAAGTATATTCCATCCATATTCATAAGGGAAATTGGTCTGAAATTTTCTTTCTCCATTGGGTCTTTGTGAAGTTTAGGTGTCAGGGTGACTGTGGCCTCATACAATGTGTTTGCCAGTATTCATTCTGTTTCTATGTTGTAGAAGATTTTGAAGAATATTGATGTTAGCTCTTCTTTGAATGTCTCGTAAAATTCTGTGCTGAAACCATCTGGCCCTGGACTTTTTTTGGTTAGAAGACTTCTAATGACTTCTTCTATTTCCTTAAGGGTTATAAGACTGTTTAATTTGTTTACCTGTTTTTGATTTAACCTTGGTATGTAGAATCTATCACGAAAATTGTCCATTTCATTTAAGCTTTCTAATTTTGTGGAGTACAAGTTTTTGAAGTAGGACCTAATGATTCTTTGGATTTCCTCAATGTCTGTTGTTATTTCCCCCTTTTCATTTCAGATTTTGTTGATTTGGGTATTTTCTCTCTGCTTTTTAGTTAGTTTAGCTAAGGGCTTGTCTATTTTGTTGATGTTCTCAAAGAACCAACTCTTGATTTTGTTGATATTTTGCATTGTTCTTTTTGTTTCTAAGTTGTTGATTTCAGCCCTGAGTTTGATAATTTTCTCTCATCTACTCGTCTTGGGTGTGTTTGCTTTTTTTGTTCTAGCTCTTTCAGGTGTGCTTTTAGGTGGCTAGTATGGGAACTCTCCAGTTTCTTTTTGAAGGCACTTAGTGCTATAAACTTTCCTCTTAGCACTGCTTTCAATGTGTCGCATAAGTTTGGGTATGTTGTTCCTTCATTTTCATTGAGTTCTAAGAAGACTTTAATTTCTTCCCTGACCCAGAGGTCCTTGAGTAGAGAGTTGTTCAGTTTCCATGTTTTTGCAGTCGTTCTGTTGTTCTTGTTATTGTTGAAGTCTAGCTTTATTCTATGATGGTCTGATAAATTACAAGGAGTAATTTCAATTTTATTGTATTTGTGGAGGCTTGCTTTGTGACCAACTATATGGTCAATTTTGGAGAAGGTTCCATGAGGTGCTGAGAAGAAAGTATATTCTTATGTTTTGGGGTAAAATGTTCTATAGATATCAATTAAGTCCTTTTGATTCATGGCATCTGTGAGGTTCATTATTTCTCTGTTTGGTTTTTGCACTGTTGATCTGTCCAGTGGTGAGAGTGGTGTGTTGAAATCTCCCACTATTAATGTGTGAGGTTCAATGTGGGATTTGAGCTTCAGTAGTGTATCTTTAACAAATGTGGGTGATCTTATATTTGGGGCATAGATGTTCAGTATTGAGATGTCATCTTGGTGGATTTTTCCTTTGATGAGTATGTAGTGTCCTTCCCCATCTCTTTTCATTAATGTTGGTTCAAAGTCTAATTTATTGGATACTAGAATAGTTACTCCAGCTTGCTTCTCGGGTCCATTTTCTTGGTATATCTTTTTCCTCCTCTTTACTTGGAGATAATTCCTATCTTTTTTACTGAGGTGTGTTTCTTGTATGCAGCAGAATGTGGGATTCTGTTTTCACATCCAATCTGCTATCCTGTCTCTTTTTATTGGGGAATTGAGTCCATTGATGTTGAGAGATATTAATGACCATTGATTGTGACTTCCTGTTATCTTGATGTTGGTGGAAATAGTGTGTGAGTGAGCTTTTTCTTCTTTTGGTTTTGGTGCAGGCACGTTATTTGCTTCCTGTGCTTTCTTGTGTGTAGTTAACCTCTTTGGGTTGAAGTTTTCCTTCCAATAGCTTGTGTAGAGCTGGATTTGTGCATAGATATTGTTTGAATTTAGCTTTATCATGGAATATATTGTTTTCTCCATCTATCTTGAATGACAATGTTGCTGGGAATAGTAGTCTGGCCTGGCATTTGTGGTTTTTAGGGTCTGCAAGACATCTAGATGTCCAGGCCCTTCTGGCTTTTAGCATCTGTGAGGAAAAGTCAGGTGTGCGTCTGATAGGTTTGCCATTATATGTTACTTGACCCTTTTCCCTAGCAGCTTCTAATATTCTTTCTTTCTTCTGTACATTTAGTGTTTTGATTATTATATGGTGGGAGGATTTTCTTTTCTGGTCTAATCTATTTGGAGTTCTGGAAGCTTCTTGTACAGTTATAGGCATTTCTTTTTTTTTAGATTTGGGAAATTCTCTTCAATGATTTTGTTGAAGATATTTTCTTGTCAATGGAGCTGGGAATCTTCACTTTCTTCTATTCTGAATATTCTGAGATTTTGTCTTTTCATAGTGTTCTTGATTTCCTGAAGGATTTGTGTCAAGTCTTTCTTAGATTTGACATTTTCTTTGAAAGATGTATCAATTTCCTCAATTTTATCCTCTGTGCTTGAAATTCTTTCTTCCATCTCTTGTATTCTGTTGGTGATGCTAGTGTCTGTAGTTCCTTTTCTTTTCTTAAGGTTTTCCAGTTCTATGGATGTCTTGGATTGTATTTTCTTTATTGCTTCAACTTCCCTTTTCAGGTCTTCCATTCCTTTTAGTGCTTTATTCATTTCCATCACCTCTTTTGAAGTATTTTGTTGCTGCTCTTTGAGATATTTGATTCCTCTCTTAGGCTTTCTATTATTAACCTAAGCATAGGATTAAGGTCATTTTCCTTTGTTTCAAACGTGTTTGAATGTCCAGAGTTGTCTGTAACATTATAGCTAGGTTCTGGAGACATCACATTGCTTTTTTTTTTTTTAACCATGTTCTTGCCCTGACCTTTTGTCATCTGTTTGACCCTGGTGTTGTCTGTTTTTTTCTGACGTCAGTTGACCTTGGTGCTCTGGAAAACTCCCTGCCCCATGGGTTGGCTGATCCTGAGATCCTGGTGTCTACCTCCAGATGATGGGAAGGTTCCTGTAATAGACTGTCTCTGGGAGAGGAGAGTGACAGCTGCTCTCCTCAACTGGTTTTGACCCAATTGGACCTATATATAGGGGATTGGAATGGGGAGGGGGCTATCTTCTGAGGACTTGAGTGCTGGCAGTTCTTCTCAGAAAGGCAGATAGAGCTGTGGTTGGGCCTGTTCTCCCCTCATGATACTGTTGTTCTGGTTCAGAGCTAGTCTGACCATGCAAGCAGGGAGCTCCACCCATGAAGGGTGCCAGGTTGCTGACTGGCTCAAATGCTTGGGTGCTAGGGTAAGTGATCCACCCCAATATTTGTGGAGAACACACAGTCACTGACTCTGTTTGCATTCAGTCTTGGCTCCCAATTGCTTTGCTGTGACTGAGTTGGATCTCTGCCTCTCAGCTACAGTATAGACTGTGCAGCCATGTTGGGAACTCCAGAAAGAAAATCTTACTTACCTTTGCTCTTGTGGTCTGGCTGCTTTTCCCTGTTGGGTGTACAGGTCTGCATGCAGGCTGGATATCAGACAGACAAGTGGGGCCCCTGATCTGTAGCTGGAGCCGTGGGCTGGATCTGCTAATGGGCTAGATCTGGTCTGGCCAGAGCTACTCTCCAGATGGGTGACTGAGCTGGCTGATCTCAGGGTCGTGTTCCTGGGAACTGTGTGAGCTGTTTTGTGTGGTGACCAGTATCAGTGTTCACCATGGAAATTCAGACATTGTCTGTGTTTCACAGTTGGCTAGGGGACCTCACAATCACTCCACAGTGACTAATCTTATTCACCTACTACTCAGATACAATGCTCTATGGTTGGCGCCATCTTGGATCTCCAGCTTTCATTTTTTTTTGTTATGTTTATTTATTACTTCAGGTTACATTTCCATCACTCTGCCCTCTTTCTACCCCTCCCAGTCCTGCCCCCCCCCCACGCTCTACCCCTTCTCTCTTCTACCCCACTCCTGCAGAGTGGAGTGTCCCTACATAACAGTCCCCCACCCCAGTTCAGCAGTCATATGAGGCCCAAGAGCCTCCTCATACACTGGGGGCCTACAAGGCAGCACCACTAAAGCAAAGTTTCTTATTGACAGGTAACAAAGACCTAGTATACATTTGGTATACATCCAAATGATTCCTCACCAAACCACAAGCATGCTCCTCATCTATGTTCATAGCAGCCTTATTTTTAATAGCTAGAAACTGGAAACAACCCAGATGTTCCTCAACTGAGGAATGGATAAAAAAAAATCTGTGGTACAGCTACACAATGGAATACTATTCAGCCATCAGAAACAACAAAATCATGCATTTTGAAACCAAACAGATGGAACTAAAGAAGCTCATCCTGAGTGAGCTAATCCAGATAGAAGGATGTGCATGGCATCTATTCACTTATAATAGTATTTTAGCCATATAGTACAGGATAACTATATTACAGCCAATGCACCAAAGGGAACAGCAACATAGACTTTGTTACTTGTCAATGAGACACTTAGTGTTCATTAAAAAAAAGAAAAATTCCAGTCAGTGGGATCTTCTGTGTAAAATAGAACAAAATGTCACCAGGATATCAACTAGCCACAGAAAGGTTTGGGTGCTGAATTTGCTTTTTCAATTATTTTTAATTTATTTATTTATTCAAGTTACATCCTGATCAAATCCCCTCCCATGGCCCAACCTTATCCCAACCTCCCACCCTCTTCCCCTTCTTCCTCCTCTTCTTCTCCTCAGATGAGGGGATTCCACAATATATCAACTCACTCTGGTTCATCAAGTCACATTAGGGCTAAGAGCATCCTCTTACACTGAGACCAGACAAGGCAGCCCAGCTAGGACAATGTGTTCCATGAACAGGCAACAGGGTCCATATCAGAGACAGTACTACTCCACTTGCAAAGGGGTCTGCATGAAGACCAAGTTGCCTATCAGCTACATATGTGTAGGGGGCCTAGCTTCAGTCTGCATATGCTTTTTGGTTGGTGCTTCAGACTCTGTAGGCCTCCAGGGGCCTAGGTTGATTGTTTCTATTGGCATTAATGTGGAGTTCTTGTCCCCTCCAGATAACACTATTCTTCCTTCTACAAGATTCCAGACCTCCACCTAATATTTGCGTATGTGTCTCAGCATCTATTTCGATCCCATGCTGGGTGGGGTCTCTCGGATGGTGGTTATGCTAGGTTCCTGTCTTATTTGGGTCTGTGGGTTGTAGGATTGTTATTTTGCATTAGATGACTAGTAGCCACGTATAAGTGAACACACACCATGTGTATTTTTCTGGGTCTGGGTTACCTCACTCAGGAGGATCTTTTGTATTTCTATGCATTTGCTTGCAAATTCCATGATTTCCTTGTTTTTTTTATAGCTGAGTAGTAGTCCATTGTTTAAAAGTACCAGTTTCTTTATCTACTTTTCATTTGAAGGACTTCTGGATTGCTTCTAGTTTATGGCTATTATAAATAAAGCTATTATGAACATAGTTGAGTCAATGGTACTTGTGGTTTGGTGGAGAATCTTTTGGGTATATGCCCAGGAGTGTTATAGAACTATTTCCTGAGAACACACCAGATTGCTTTCCAGAGTGGCTGTACAACTTTGCACTCTCACTAGCAATGGAATAGCGTTCCCCTTTCTCCACATTCTTGTCAGTATGTGCTTTCTCCTGATTTTGTGATCTTAGCCATTTTGAGAGGTGTAAGATGGGAACTCAGAGTCATTTTAATTTGCATTTCCATGATGACCAAGGATGTTGAGCATTTCTTCAAGTTCCTCTTGGCCCTCAGAGATTCCTCTGTCATGGATTTTCTCCCATTGGCTCTTTGGACTTCATGTGGATTTCCCCTCTGGGTACAGTTTAGCTCTGTACCCCAGTTTTTGATTAGATAATTTGGTTTGTTAGTGTTTAATTTCTTAAATGTACTACAGTTTTCTTTGTCCAGCTTCACAGACATTTAACTGACCATGTAAATTGCATATGTTTGCAAAGACACTTGGATGTTTTGATGTATCTATAATCTATTAAACAGTCTCCACAGAAAGAAGGGTACTTATTCGTTATCTTGAAGTTGCTCCTGCGCACGTGCATGTGCACGTGTGTGTGTGTGTTCACAACAACTGAGATGTTCTCTGTGAACAGATTTCAGGTAGATATTGATTTCTTCTCAGTGGCAGCCTTTCCGTTGTCCTCAATCTATGGAACTCATCACCTCAGAGCTGCAAGCTTACCTCTGATGAACACCTCTTGACTCCCTTACCCCATTCTCTGTTCCTTAGTAACCACCATTCTGCTCTGCATCTCTGAGTGTAAATTTTCTAGAGGGCATTCAATATCTGCATGTCTGGTTTATTTCCAGCTTTTCCTTCTTCAGCATCACTTCTGTTTCTCAGTGTTGGATTTTTTTTCCTTCTATCAGGCTGAATAATGTGTATGTGTGCGCGTGTGTGTGTGTGAATACGCATGCACGTGTACTCTACATTTTATTTGCCCCATCTGTGAATGGATGTTTAGATTATTTTCCTTTCTTGCCTTTTGTAATTAGTGAGTACCAATGATCATGTAACAGAGATACCCTTTAACATACTGATTTCATATCCACTGGCTGTATACCCAGAAATAGAAATACTGAATTTAGTTGTCCTACTATTAAAATTTTCAGGAATCTTTATAGTGTTTTTTTCTGATGATTGCACCAATTTACATTAATGTCAACAGTGTGTGGGTTGCGAATTCTCTACATCCTTGCCAAAGATTGTTATCTTTTCGCATGTTGCTAATTGCCACTCTAACTGATGTGGAGTGATATCTCACTGTGGTTTTGACTGGCATTTCCAGAATGACTAATGGTGTTGAACATGTTTTTACCTTGACCGGTTGTCTGCTTATATATCTCCTTTAGAAAAATGCCTATTTATAACTTTTGCCCGTGTTTATAATTGGGCTTATTATTTATTTATTCATTCATCCTTTATTCACTCATTCATTGCTATTGAATTCCATAAATTCCTTGTAAATTTTGGATACTAATCTAAGAATGTATAATTTGCAAATATTCTCTCCTGTTCTAGAAGCTGCTTTTCTACAGTTTTGGCTGTTTGCTTTGCTATGAAAACCCCTTTTGTTCTGTCCTATTTTCATCTACTTAGTTCACTTTCTGCAGCCTGTGCTTTGATTCATATTAAAAACACATGGTTATGAAGACCCTTGAGGTCAAAGCAGTCTATGTTTCCTGCTCTTGTTTTCAGTCTGAGATCTTACACTGATTAATTTTTCTGTTTTGCATTGATTTTGTGTATGTGTGTGTGTTGTATGATATGAGATTGTTGGACTTCATTTATTCTTTTTATATGTTAGGATCCAGTTTTTATAATTCCATTTATGAAAGAAATTTCCTACCTCTGTTATGTACTACTGGTATCCTGGTCAAATATTAATTCATATATGTAATGCAGCTTATTTTTCCAAATTTCTTTGTTTTTTAACCTGGAAATCAAACTTTTATTATTATAACTTCATAATGCAATGTGAAATCATGAAATATGTTGTCTCCAGTTCTGTTTTTATTCAAGTTTGTTGTAGTATTTTCAATCATCATTTATTATGAATGAATTTTAGGATTAGTTTTTAAAAATTTATTATTCATTTATTCATTTTGCACCCCTATCACAGCCCCCTCCCTCCAGTTTCTACCCTTCCACCCCACCCATTACCCCCTCCTCTTCCCTCAGAAAAGGACACCCTTCTTCTATCAACCCACCCTGGCTCTTCAAATCACATAAGGACTAAGAACATCTTCTTCCACTGAGGCCAAACAAGGCAGCCCAGCTAGGGTAAAGTGTTCCACAAACAAACAACAGAGTCCATGTCAGAGACAGTCTCTGCTCCACTTCCTAGGGGTGCACATGAAGACCCAGCTGCCCATCAACTGCATATGTAGGAGGTCTCGGCCCAGTCCATACATGTTTTTTGGTTTGTGCTTCAGTCTCTGCAAGCCTCCAAGGGCCTATGTTCATTGGCTCTGTTGGTCTCTTGTGAAGTTCTTGTCCCCTCTAGATCCCTTTAGGATTAGTTTCTATTAATGTGTTAGTCAACTTTCTCATGGCTGGGGCAACTTAGGAGGCATATTTCTTTTGCATCATGGTTTCAGTCCATATTCCTTGGAGTCTTTTGTTTTGGGCAGAATCATGTTGAGCTAGAAGGACTGACAGTGGGAGCATGTGGCAGCTACTGCCCAAAGTGTAGTAGAGAGTAGGGAGGAGCATCAGCCAGAGGGATAAGGGCAGGATACAGCTGTCAATCTTATATCCCCAGAGCTCTAAGTCCTCAAGCATGATTCAGCCCACATATTGCTGCCACCTCCCAACAGTCTATGCAAATTTTCAATCAATCAGTGGATTAGTTTATTATGTCAGAGTACTCAGAATTCTAATAGTCATTAGAAACATGTTTGTGCCATGTACACACATTCATACACACAATCACAGTATACCCAATCACACCCACATTCACCCACACCCACCCACACCTGAGGGTGATCTACTAATGCCTTAGATATCTCCAGTCTATATAAGTTAATAATTAACCATCAAATGCATTGTGATAAAATGTCACTGGAACTATGGTAGGGATTTCATTAAATCCTGTAGATCATTTCAGGTAGAATTGACATCGATTCCATTTAACTTATTTTCTTCAAGTTTATTGATTAATTGAATTCAAGTATCAGAGAGATTTTCTCTGGAAATACAATCAAGTTTCTTTTTGTAAGAGCTATTGAGCATCTGGTACAATTTTAGCGCACCAGAACATTGTCTCCCAACTTCCACAAGTCTCTGGTTGAGAAAATAACTTGGTGAACTTTGTAGAATGCATACTCTAAACGTGAGTTTATTTAAAAAGTATTTTGTTTTGATAAAGTTTCATCATGACCTAACCAGTTACAGGATAATCTTGGATTTGTATTCTTTTCTGAGTCAGGAATTAGAGCCAGTCCTCTATGCTGCATTCCTGCTGTGTTTTCTTCATTAGCACTCACTTTTCTTCAGAATCTTCCAGAATCTAAACTTGACCAGTTCCCTGTCTCATGGCATAGATATCAAAGTACTAAACATTTCTTTTGAAAACTGTTAATTTTTCCTAATCTATCACATTCTCTGGGTCTCTCATTTGAGTTGAGTAAACATATTAAATTGTGCTATTTTGAATCAAGTACAATGGCGGGAATGATAACCATTGAACTAACTAATGAAAATGGTCTCAGCCATGTATAGAAGGCATGCATTAGTGCATATATGTATATGTGAAGGAAATGAACATGGGTATGTCTTTCATGTAACAGATCAGCCACCACACTTCACGTAAAGTTATTATATGTACTGCAAGTCTGTCCATGAGGCAAGAGGAATGGAATCTGGGCAGACTTGGATAATGGCATTCTTATCTTGAACAACTCAGTAGCATTAATTCTCAAGACTGTAAAATATAATCAAACTAAATTCTGAACCATTAAATTTTATCTACTATAAAAACAATTTCAATTTTCTGATTTACAAGCTACTTACAAAGATTTTCCCCATACAAAATCTTTTCATTTTTGAAGTGGGAGAAAAATGTAAAATGAAAATCAGAACAAAAAAAGTAAGACTGTACACTAATTTTTGCCAGTCAGCCCTGGAAGAGGTGGCAGGCTCATTTTGTGTAGGCAAAGTAGGATGGATTCCAAGCACAGAGAGGCAGAGAAGTGAAGTCAGAGCCCCTGTGGATTTTTTGTTTGCTTGTTTTTGTTTTCTGTTCATTTGTTTTTGATCCGTGATTGATTGTATCTGAGTATGCTAAATACCAGGCATTGGGCTGGGCACCTTCATTAGAGTCCTTTCGACAATATTATACATGATTTATTTTCATTTTCTCATGAGATCAGCTGTGTTTTTACAGGGCCAGTAATGTTTATGCATAGATACAAGCTTCTTAATTGTGGAGATACATTTTGAGATATAAACCCGTGCACAAGTTTATAGCTTGTGTGACCATGTTGATAAACATAGATGGTGTAAACTTTTTTTTTATAATTTATTGCTTATTTCTTCAAGTTACATCTCAGTCACAATCCCTTCCCTACTTCCCTCTCCTGTCCCACCTTCCCACCCTCTTCCCCCTCAACCCCCCATCCACTACCCCCCCTTATTTTTAGTCTAAGGTATATCTTTTCCCCCCAACAGCTCCCCCTTTCAGTCTAACAAATGCTTCTTTCTCTTATAACAATAAATACAATACAAAACAACAGAAATAAATAGGCCACAATTATGTGAGTTATATGGCTTAGTGTACATTCCCATTGTCCAGTCCATATGTATCTGGCACCTGACTTTAACATTCTACTATCTAACCATCTCCATGAGTTTAAAGTTCTATAAGAATCTCCAATGTGAGATGGTTGAATTAGTGGCAAGCCTATCTCTTGGCAAGAAAAACCCCTTGCTTCAACTGTAGACAGACTGCTGTCCAAAAAGGACAAAAATTGGAAGCAGGGAAGTCGACAGCCTAGCTCTACCAAGACAGGGTAGGTAAGTCCTTCATAATTCCTGCTCTACAATCAATGTCTGTCAGAGAAATGGGCTAAATGGCTGAAGACTGATGCTGTAATGTATGGAGAGAAAATGGGAACTGTCCAGGCTGCCACTGGTATGTCATTTTTTAGTTTTGGAAGCTGCAGGCCCTGCACTTCCTATATAATCAGATATATTTATCCCTCTCAGGTCTCTGAGGTGGTTGAAGAATAGATAGCTAGAGTCTCATAGTTAAATTTTGAGTTGTTTAGGAAACAAGAGGGTGTGCTGGATTTAAGAAGATGTTTTTAAAATTGTGAGGCAAGTTAGTATGAAAGCTGAGTTAGATATAGGACTTTAAACTCATGGTGTAAACTTTTTTATACTTGACCTATTATAGGCTTATGAGAACATTGTAGTATTGTGACTGATCATGGAGGGATGTCTCTCTCTGCTAGATGATAACAGTTATTGTTTTTCTACTTCTTTATTTCCCATATTTAAATTCAAATTAATAATTTCTTATGTAAAATATTGAGGAGGAAAAATATTTTATTTTTACTCATGTCACTTGTTTCTATCACAGGTTTGAAATTCTTAAAACACCTTCCTTATGATTGGCTCTTCTCTATGCTAACTAAAATGTTCTTCGTGAGGGTTGGGGTTTCCCTCTGCATTCGCTGCTGCATTCCTCATATCTAAACCTTCACTCCATATTGTAGGAAGGACCTCCAAGTAAATAAGTGGGGGAACAGAGGTTTTCAGTTTTATAGGTGTCAATCTAAACCATTTAGTACTGGTTGACTGCCGCAAGATTCAAGCAAACACGGCTTTCCAGAAGGCATCTTAGCCACTGTGTAATAAGCAACAGGTGAGCATGACAATTACTTGTGTCAGTGTGGGACTCAGGCAAATCCTGTTCTTAATATTGAGCAGAACAGTTGCAGATATGGAGATATGGGACTCAAGGCAATGTGGGCCCTTACTACAAGGAAAACCTCCATGATAAAGGGGATGTTAGGAGCTTTGTTGTGACAGTGTTTGAAAGGGAGGAGAAGGGTAGTCAGAGGTGTCCTTATGTTTGTAGAACGGAAAGTGGGTGTTGATTCATTAAACCTCACTCTTGGTGCTAAGAGAACCCCAGTGAGTTTGATGATTTCCCCCTCTTTTGTCAGGAATGCCAACTGAGAAGATCAAATGAAGCTGTCTCTACCTGGTCCACCCACATAGCAATTCTGTCCAGCCTGAGAGTCTAGGGCATGCCAGAACAGCTTCTTCCTTACAGCCTGTGGGAGGTACTGACAAGAACAGATAGTGCAAGTGACTCATCCACCCTCCCCACCAGGATTTCCCAGGACAGAGGCCTCACTGTATTTTCTAGTACAAGGTGGGTCCTCAAAAGGTTGTTAGATCTTCCCATATAGACTTTACCTGTGATGTCAATCTGCGAGTTCAGAAATTCAAATATTCAGTTGATGTCATCTGAAAACACATCATCTTCCATTTATATTGCATATAACATTGCTTATATATTTTATTTTTATATATATAAAAAATTAAAGAGAAAAGACCATATCATTTATAATCTATCTGTATGTTTATATATCTGTCTGTCTGTCACCTATCACATATCTATTTATCATCTATCTAACATAATATCTATCTTCTACCTATCATCTATCTAATTGTCATCCATATAATAATTTTTTTATCACTGCCGTCTTCCTTAAACCCAAGCAGTAAGCGCCTGACATACGTGCTCAGATAATATAAAAGTCCAGTAACAACCTTGTAATTGAATATTTCCTCTCCAACTCAATAATATAGATAATAGGTTGATGTTGGACAGATCAGTGATGGGTGAACATATAGATAGGAAAATGATAAAGAGTTAGATACTAACAAAAATATATTATGCAGAAAAGTGAATATTTTTCTGAAGGTGAGATTTCTGGTTTTTTACAATGAGCTATCACTTCAAAACAGGTTACCTTATCCTTAGTTTTTGAAAAGTCGTTCATCTTGCAATTGTAAGTATCTTATTTCTGAGATTTCTTATTTCTTTTTTTACCTGGTAAGAGTATTAGGCAATGAGCTTGTGTCAGTGTGTGTAGGGCCTGAGACAAGATACAGTTTCAATTTCTGGTTCACTACAGTTTTCATATAGTTGTATAGTCTTTAATATTTTTAAATTACTATGAAATTCCATCGTCATCAGTCTTCACTTTCCTCCCTCCTAACCCACCCTTGTACCTCTTTGTTCTCTTTCATAGTCATAGCTTTTTTCTTAAGTTGTTGTTACACATACATTCTTATATATAGGAATATATATGTTCATATATATGTATATATATATTCCTAAATACATGAGTACAATCTGCCTAGTCTTTGTCATGTTACTTATATGCATATGTTTTCAGAGTGATCACTTGGTTGCATTTTGTAATGCATGAACTAAAACTACTAAGACTGTTGGATAATCAAGGAAAGAAAATGATCAATACACAGGCTCTGAGCTGGTGGTGAAACAAGGGTCTCCTAGGACTTGAAAAAAAATCTACTTCTCTCCCTCTAACAGTGTTATTTTACTCAATACTGATTTACTGTCACAGCATCAAGTTGTATTTTGCAATAGAATACAACACATAATGTACCCTAATTACAGACATAGCCTTTTTATCACAAAGCTTTGTGGAGACAGGATTTAGGACAATTTATTTCAGGGCTAATATAATCTTGAGACTTTGGTTCTTTGCTAAACACAATATAATTCTATGAGCAGTGACTTTTTATGCCAATTAATGATTTCAGGATTATTTTTAGGTGTCTCAGTTCACAGGGAGTTTGTAAAGCACTGAAGCTGTTTAGTGCAGGGTCTTCTCAGAAGCAATAGAAACAAAAGCAAAAGGGAATACTTCAACCACCTTCATTAAGGAGTTTATTGAGCTGCTCATTTCAGCAGCAGGATATAAAGAGAGAAAACAGCCCCTGGAAATAAATATTAAAAGGTCATCTCTGTAGACCTGATAGAGAAAGCAAGCCGAGAGCTAACATCTTTGATATGGCTGGGGAGATGACTCCTCAGCTGGAAACATCCCAAAGAAAATCTTTCCAAGAAAGAAAGCTTTTTCTGAGAAAGAAAAGGAATTTTTCTCAAAACCTATTAAAAGACCCAGTGTGAAATAATAGAAAAAAATTAAAGGATGCATCATAAAATAATACAGCCCAAGAAACCAGCAGGTTATCACAGAATGGAAAAATACTACTTCAGTCATATTAATAAAATGAGAAGTAAAATTAAACACCATAAATAAGACTTCTTACAGTCTTTAAAAAGAAAATGGTTCTGATAGAATGGTTTTCCGAGGCTTAACTGTTTCAGATAATTCCTCTGTAAATCACACAAGGTCATTCTGAGTCTCAGGATAGTTGGGATCCTGACATCTGGCTGCTGAGCTGTGTCATTGAGAAGAGCCTGCTTCCTACTAAACCCAACCAGGTCCAAAGCCTGGTCTGGCTTCCTGCAATAGGCTGCTATGTAATCCCCGTCCTCTTCAGTTCCTTGTCCCTGGCTCAGAAATGTCCATTGGCTAGTAGCTGATTACATTGTTTATGGGACTGGTAAGAAAAGCTTTACAAGTTGTTATTAATAACCTTTGGGCAAGCAAGTCACTCTTTAAAGGTGCATTGACTTTCTAATCTGGAGGAAGGATATTCATAAGTACCTCTTACAATATCCAGTGTTGAATAAATGTCTGGGAGACATTTGTTTTAGCATTAAGTGCACAGGCAGTGCTCATATATCAGGGTCACAGTGGTACTGAGAGATAAATAATCTTCATTCACCTTGTTCAAAACACTTGGAGTATATCTAATATCTGGCAAGTGGGAGTTAAGTTCTCCTGAACTAGTGTATATCAAAATATAAGGCAATTACTGCTAAAGATCTGCCATTACTGTAATGAGCATTGTATGCAGCTGTTTAGTTACCACTGACTAAAAGTTTGAGTGGATAAACACACATATATTACAGTTGAATATTATGAGATTGTATGGATTTTTCTTGTGTCTGTTTTCTAAGTTTGCAAGCACAGCAGAAGAATGGCATTGGTATACAGCAGCAGCACTGTAATATATCACCTCAGACTATGTTTGGTGCATTCTAGAATTTTATCAAGAGACATTTATTCCTGCTTATAAGAAAAATTCTTACTTGAAACACAGTAAACCTCCCCCAGGAAGAAATCTGGGAAAATTATGTAGTGGTGACGTTTTTGTGTCTCTCGATGGAGATGGCTCCAGGTTCTCATTAACCAAAGAGTCTTTAGGGTTTGAATTCTCCAGAGAAGGAGGGATGGAGAGAGGGAGAGAAGGAGGGAGGGAGAGAGGGAGAGAAGGAGAGAGGGAGAGAGAGAGAGAGAGAGAGAGAGAGAGAGCAGAGCCAAGTGTAACTCTGCTCAGTTGCATGAAAAAAAAAACTGAAAAAAATCAAGCCATGAAATTTAGTGTATCTGTGTCTACCACCTCAGTATTTGTCATGTATCATACTTTACTCCAAAAACAATTACATATATGTTGTGCTAATTTTAAACAGAATAGCAGCAGGGCTGGGGAGATAGCACACTTGGGGGAGTGTTTGCCTTGCCAGCTTAGGACCTGAGTTCCATTCCTAGAATCTGTGAAAAAGAGTCAGGCATAGTGGCCTGTGTTTGCAGTCTGAGCAACGGTACATCTCTGGGACTCAGAGGGCAGCCAGGCTTGCCTACCTGTTTTGTTCTAAGATAGGAAGAAAGCCTGGCGTAAAAAAATAATTAAAAAAAAATGGACTGTACTGCTGAAGAAGCAACATCTAAGTTGTCCTTTGGACTACACACACTGGATCACTCACAACACCCCCCCACACACACATGCACACACACACATATACACACATACACACATGCACACCCATACACACACATGCACCTATGCACACCCATACCCACATATATATACACACACAGATACATACACATATATACATATGCACACATACACACATATATACACAAATACATACATACCCACATACACATGACCACATACACACACATATACTTATGCTATAAACCTCTAAAACACACATATAAACAGAAAAAGGTTCATGATGTAGTTGATTTAGATATTCCTTAGGGTTAGGTGGAGTTGTAAGCCCAGAGAACCTCATGGTGGTGATGGGCTGGCAGAGGGCAGGGGGAGAAAGACTTGTTCTTTTGGGAAAGTGTAACAGAAACAGAGCCTCAGGGAACAGAAGGCTGGAGGACAGGGTGCTTCCCTCTTCTCCCTCCATGTTCCTGTTCTTCTTTGCTCTTTTCATCTGAAGTCAATTTGTAAAACTCCTGTCTCAGACGCTGCACTTCCCTTCCTGTCTTAAGCTCTGGATTAATATAACCGGAGGTCAGATCTAGGCCACCAGCAGCCACAGGTGGCCCTTGCTTGTAAACAGAAAGCTGAGGTGGTTTTACTGTTTATGTGGAACAGTGGGTGGATTAACTTGAAACCTCCTCTTCCTGGGAAAAGTTGGACCGTTTGAGAGGGGCTACCTCTCTGCCTGCTGCTTCCCATCACCTGGGAAAAGCACTCATGCACTCCTTCACCCACCACGAGGCAGGTCATAAGTCTACTTTATTAAAGGTAATTAATAACCATATTGTGGCAATTGCCAATCTGATGTTTTTAAAATGGAAGCACTGAGGGTGGGACATACTGGAGCAAAAAAATATCTCAGGTTTTACAAACACACGTGAGAGGATGTGCTAAGGAGGCTATGATGGTCTTGAATAGATGGTTCATTCTAAAACATAAGCAACATCTTGTGATTTCCTCTGAAATCCATTAAAAAAATATAAAGCTTCCTGAAAGCAGAGATTACAGGAGTCTGGTAAAGGAAGTTTAAAAAACTGGGACTGTCTCTCCGGACTCAGCCGCAGCCCAGCATCCTGGGAGGAAAGTGGGTTCTATGAGCTCAACCCTTCTGAAGGTCCTGCTGTGGCTTTAGGGCACTTGCTCCTCTCTTGCTTCCTGTGCTGGATGGTTCTTTTCTTGTCCAATTTCTGCACATGGAAGGCCATCTTATAAACAGGACATGCCTCTCTGAACATGTTTCCAATAACAGCATCATAGAATAAGATGGCTTCAAGCACTCAGCTCATTTGATTCTTCCATGCAAAGTGAGGTGGAATTCAACAAGGGAAGCAAATTCTCAAGGTTCTTCTGTTCCCTGTAGATCACTGCTCAGAGGTGATGAAACAGAAATCAAAGAATCTTCAAGCCCCTTTGCTTCCTTATAAGGCTCATGTTCTCCCTGTCCCTGTAGAGATACAGAATTAATTTCAAAAGCCTGTTCGCGTTTATGAGCCCTGATCCCTTGAACTATGTAGTTGTGTGGTATGAGTATGAGATTACATGTGTGCACCCCTGACAGTCATGTTAATGACAGCTGTAGATATTCCTTCATATTGGCTGTACTAGTAATGCAAGGAGAAAACGTTTAAGCATTTGTGAGCCCTGAGGAGCATATTACATATTGAGGTAGTATTAGAATAAACATAATTTGTGTTAGTAACTCAAGAGAAGATCAAAGAAGAGCACATTCATACATGAATGAATACAGCATGCATGAGGAGGAGCCATGGGCTCTCAGTCATGATCCCCACACTTGGTGGAAGTTGGGAACTTCAAGGAGCGTACACAGGGCTCCTCCAGACTGCCGTCTTAGGATAGCAAGACCCTGACAACCAACTATGCTGAGATCAAAGGACACCCAAGTTGCCAATAAGAAGACCCTTTGTCTGGTCTGACATCCTGTGGATAGCGAGAATAAACATAGATCATGGCCCTCACAAAAGCCCCACTGTCCACTACGGCTTAGTGGATCCTAAGCATATAGAGGACTCTGGAAATGAGATGCCCCAGGGGTATTTCATCAAAATAGCAGACTAATATCCCCTTCACTTCCTCTTCTGTCATAGCAGACTGTTCTCATATGTAAACTGATTTCCAGTGAAAAGATGTCAAGTGTGGGAGAGTTCAGAAGAGGTCCCAGTGCTCATGTTGGGGATCTCACAAATACCTGTAAGTCCAATGCCAGGGGATATTGTTAAGTGTACAGGCATTTCCACTAGCCTGAATTCAACCATCCTAAATGCTTACAACATCACCTGCCTAGAGATCAGCCAGGTATGATGGGATAAAAGCCTCCACCTACATCTCCCTTTTCTCATTTCTCCCTCTTTCCTCATTTCTCCCTGTTTCTCCATGTTCCCTGTGTCTCTCTTGGGTTCTTTCTCGGTCCCTCATGTCTCTCTCTCTCTCTCTCTCTCTCTCTCTCTCTCTCTCTCTCTCTTCCCATGGCTCTGCCCTTAACTTCCTATTGTAATAAACCCTGGTACCAGATTGTGGCATGACAGAGGATGATTTCCTCAGGGAATACATCTGCACATGGGCCAGCCATGGGGTACATGAATGAATACAGCATGCATTAGGAGGAGCCATGATCCCCACACTTGGTGGAAGTTGGGAACTTCAAGGAGCATACATAGGGCTCCTCCAGACTGCCATCTTAGGATAGCAAGACACTGACAACCAACTATGCTGAGATCACCCTGCTGCATTATTATAACAGTTATGTCCCCTGCTAAGGCCTATGAGGCACCTGTATTCATGTTCTCATGCCTCCCCACTGCACACATACTATTTGGAGACACAATGGTATCTGAAAACATGTAATAAAATTTAGATTTTCAGGAAGTCAGATGGGAGACATCACAAGAACACAGTTAGGAAATGATGTCCGAGGGTAAGTTACATGCTTTTGTATATGGTAGTGAGAAATCACCTGCCCTGAACTGACATTTCCAAAAATTCCAGATTAAACGAATAAGCTAGATTTGAGCTTCTCCTTCCTTCAGCCAGTTTTCATTAGATTCTTTAGTACATTCCATGAGAGGGTTTATCGGATATTATCAATGAGTGGGGCAGTCATGATATTTTTTCACTTTAAAGTTCCTTGTCTACTCCCCAATACATGGTGGATGGTGCCTGCATCCCACTGGGATGACAACATGAGCCTGACCTCTATGTGAAGTCTGTAATCCTGATTGGGTCCCACGACAGAATTTATCAGCATATGAGGATAATTTAAATGTTCATCCCTGCTCATTTGACTTAAATAACCCAAGTCTTTATGCGTTATATTGATCTGGACGACTATAAAAAATGGTGAGTAATGACTATATCTCAAAGATCAGGTGTGAACTTTTTGATTTAGTAACTTAAATAAGGTTCTTAATTACTGGAAATTTAATTAAATACAAGATAATTTATTATAGCAGCTGATTTAAATATCTTTTTGACAATAAATTGATTAAAACTAGAATATTTAGGATACAAAGTACTCTGAAGAAATATGTTCTTAACTCATTTGTAGGACTCCATAGATTTTTTTCCCTTCTGCTTCATTCTGAAGACTGAAATTCTATTTTGGAAGAGTACAGGCATTTTTATTATTGTGTTATTTTCACTTCCAATATCCCACATTAACCAACTCCTGGATTATCTCTAATTCTTTTTCCAACAACCAGTTAACAACAAATGAATGCCAAACATCATAATTTTAGTTGTTACTTGTTTGTATTCTCATAGGAAGATATCTGATATCTTACCAAGAGTTGCTTTTATTTAAAGAGAAAGAACAATAAAAGATGAAAGTAGTTGTCTTGGAAATAGTACCATGCCAGAATATCCTAGGTGTTGGAAAACATAAAATCAGCCCATAAGCACTTCCTTGCTTAGGACTATTTCCACATGAAACTGAGAATAAAGTAGTCATTATATGAAAATGTGTCTTAACACCAACTATACATGCACTTGAAGCCATCTGCCATTCAAGAATTATTTAATCTTTTAAATGTCTAAATAATAATGTTTTCTATTCCTGTTTTAAAATATTTTGTCATCAAGTGAGTGTTGAAAAGATCTATGCTGTAATGAATTAGAGTTGAAGTCAACAGTGTGAGCTCAGAGCTAGCTTAATATAGATTCAGTTGGCTATGTATGAAAATATTTAGATATGAATATATATTCCAAAGCTGTTATTCCCTCACATCACCCTGGCAGATGGGAAGAACAAGAAGAGTGATATCTTAGTGCCAGTGAGATATCTTCATGTCCAGATTCTGTTTCAATATTTTTTAGTAGAAGGTACCAGGGCTTCTTGGAGCAGCAGTTGACTAAAGGATATGGGCAGGAAGAGAAAAAAAGTGACTGTCCTATCTTGAAATGTTAAAGGATAAAGAAACACAAAAAAAAGTGAAGAAAAGAAAAAAAGGACAGGATACTGATGGGAGGGTGTGAAAGGGACACCAAGACACATTGTAAGAGCCACACCGCTAAAGGTAGTAAGTTAGAGAAAACAGAGTATAATTATAACCTGTTATCACTAAGTTATTGGCTAAAGACACAGACTAGGCAGGAGTACCAGTGTCTGCATTTCAAGTTGTCTGCCAAGATTATTTTCTCTAAAAAGTGAAGCAAATTTCCCCACTCTACAGCTTTTCTCACGTGTGACAACTTCCTCACAGAGCACACTATGGAATGGACTAGAAGTAGAGCAAATCTATAATCAAGACAAGCAGTGTCTTGGACTGGGATCAAGGACAATGTCAACACTTAAATCAAGTGGTTACTATGTGCCATGCAAACACGTAACCTCAGTCTAATTAGACAAATATAAATTATAGGACTTCCTGTCAAGCATATAAACATTGCTGAACAAAATCAAAAGTGAGAGAAAACTGACTCGTCTTTGATGAGAGAAGTTAGAGAAACTGCCAGTCAAGAGCCTCCAGACACACAAGTGCAAGTCCTGTGAAGGCTCATGAGGTCCCAGAACAGTCAAGGGGCATCAGGTAAAAGCTGAAAGCATCTGTA
This sequence comes from Lophiomys imhausi, assembly GCA_907164525.1. Taxonomy (NCBI): domain Eukaryota; kingdom Metazoa; phylum Chordata; class Mammalia; order Rodentia; family Muridae; genus Lophiomys; species Lophiomys imhausi. The sequence goes on along the minus strand of CAJQZJ010033015.1, from coordinate 2,517,439 downwards.
TAAAACACAAATATAAGTAAATAAATAATCATTGCTCATTGTAGGAAGCAGGCTATTCTAGTAGAACATAATAGTTGGCATTGTAGGAAGCAGGCTATTCTAGTAGAACATAATAGTTGGGAAAATCAGGAGTTGGGTATGAGGTAGTCCCACATCCTAGTTGCTCTGTCCTTACAAACCTTAAGATTTTTCTTTTTAGCATTATGTACTTAGAATATGATACAATATCATTGAAAGTGTTATAATGAAAATAATGCATTTTTCTGTATTCTAAGTCATTAACAGTTCCTTAAGGAAAAAAAAAACCCTCATACCCATAGTTCAATCTTAAAGTTTTTAAAAAAAATTTATATCTACTTACATAATATAATGATAAGTTCTGGGTATGGATGAACATCTGTACCAGACAATTTACCTTCATGTATTATTTCTTAAAATTATGTGATTGGAGTCATATTTTCTCACTTGTCCTTCACTTTTGGTCCCTTGATTATTATTTTTTTGCAAACTTTTAAAGCTATAATCTCAAACTCTGAATGGCATAAATAATATAAGCTTCAACAATTAGGTAAGATTATAATTCTGTATCCCACACACAGACAGATAATTTAGTGATCTGAATTACATCAGCTAATTTATCAGGCTAGGCATGTTCATCAACTCTAGCAAGATTGAGGAACAGCAGAGAGATGGAAAGTGTCCTCTGTCTAGATTATACTAGGTCCCCAAAAGTCACTCCATACTGACAATGGAGAGGTTGCTTTTCAGAGAGACAAATAAAATGTTTTCAATAAAGTAAACTCATTATGCACACATTTCAGGATCCTACTCGTCATTGCACACTTGGATATTACAAATGTTTTTCTATTAAAGAGATACAAATATTGTCTACACTGAGTTGTTTTCAGTGAAAACAAAAAGAATAAGTAAGGGCCTATTCAATAATAAAAAGTAACAACATGGAAATTCACGTTGCCCATAGCAAACTAAAGCCTTTGCATTCTTTCCTTAGTGTTATGTGCCATGCACCATGCACATGCTCTTCTTCCCTGATGACTCTTAGGTCCTAACCCTGTGCCAACTTCTGATTCAGCTGTTCAAAGACACCTTAGGAGACATCTGCTGATCCTGTCCACCGGGGGTTTCCCAAAGAACACTGCATGCCCCCCCTTTCTGCTGAGAGTTGCGTCCCTTTCATTTCCTTGCTTCTCATTACTTTCTCTCATTTTGGAGGGGTCCTAGGTTCACTGACAATGTGATGACACTGTCTTATGTCTTGCATGCTTTTTGAGATTCCACCTTGTATCAGTTACCTTTCCTATAGTGTGACAACTTAAGGACAGAGGGTTTATTTCAGCTTATAGTTCTAGGATGCAGTCCATGTTGTTGTGGAGAAGTAATGGGAGTAGAAAACTGAGACAGCTGGTCACATTGAGTCACAGTAGTAAGGAGGGAGAAAAAAATGATAGCTGCTCTTCACTTTTCTTCTTGTTATTCAGTCTCCTACTGCACTCTATATAATAGTCCTGCTCACTCTCAGGGTCAGATTCTCATTTCCCAGACAAGCCTGAGAATTTGTCTATTAGCTTCGGTTAAACCTAATCAGGTAGAGAAGATTAACAATCAGATTCCTGATCATGTTTTCTGTTATTCTTTGCAGTCTTAGACCACATTAAGCCAGAAATCTAATGTTACAGTATTGAGGCAGGGTGGATTTAAGTGTGCTGTGCACTTAGGTAAGTATAAGCTGTGGACCAACCACTTGTTCCCCAGACAATTTTCAGGATGAGTCAGGCAGTGAATGTGTGGTATATGAATTGACCCAGAGTTTAAAATGGTCCCGTCTCTATAAATAAGACAATGAATGATGTGAAAGTTGGTCATATAATAAGGGTTAAATTTCAATAAAAGATGACAAAAATTTGTTAAGCTAGGTGAATTGACATCATCTTGTCAAGTAAGACATTATTATAGATTGAGTTTTATGTCAACATCTTGGTACTTCTAGATTCACAGCCTGGCAAAGTTTAGTTATATAGCTGGCAGGAGGTGTAACAACAATGCCGATAACCCAACCACTTCATCTCTGTGGTGACTGTGGGTGTAGGGGAGACAAGCAAACTAATTAAGTGAAGAAAGGAAGAAGAACAGGCAGAAGAACACAAAAGAAATTGAGACAAAAGAGAAAATGAACCAAATCTATGTACAGAACGAAACAGGACTCGTTGGCAGTTGAATCTGAAGTGCCGTCCATAGATTCCTGAGTTTGAATTCAACTCCTAGCTACTAGAATTGATTTGGAAGATTTTGAAACTTTTGGGTCAATGCTTGACTAGCAGAAGTGGGTCACAAGAGACCAGTCTTGAAGTGATGCTGGCTTATGACTGTGGTCCAAGATCTCTATTTTCTGATCTACCAAGATGTGAGCAAGCTACACCACAAACCTCTGTGCCACAGCCACAGGACCACCCCAGCTTCACCCCTTCCCTATCCTATATTTTGATATCCTGACATCTTGTGGAAAACTACATTCACTTCCTAGTTTCCTTAGGTTCCTTCTGTTAGGTATATTGTAGCAGCAATGAGAAAAGAGACAAATCACTGCAAACATCAAACATGGACGCTCCTCTACAGGACAGCCTCGGGATTTAAGTGACTCACACAAGAGAACTTAATTCTCACCATTCTCTGGCCAGCATGGCTTTACACTCATGGAGGGGACTCTTTCTCTGTCAGCTTCTGAGGAACTGGGCTGATTGGAAGCTTCTGCCTTTAATGTATTAGATTCCACAGAAAATTCCATCCAAAGAGCCAAACATTGTGGAGGGGCATAACTTGCAGGTATTTATCAATTTAGCATTAGTGGGGAAATACTTAAAAAGCTGAACACACTTCTGACCTCATTTCTTTGAATGCGACTCAATGTCCTGGCCACTGAAAGTGACCCTGGCATCTGTGACCTGCTTCTGTGTTCAGGAGGTGAAGAGCATCTGGGAAGGAAGGGACATCAGCTTCAGTCACAGTCAGAGTGTCTTTACCCTCCAGACGCTCTAAATTACAAACAAACAAAAATTTGGTTACCATGAACATGAGTGTTTTTCTTTTTCATTTTTAAAACATTTGAAGCCACCTGGATGCTGAATGGTTAACATGCTCATGACTCAAGATTCCCTCGCCCTGGTGTCTTCACGATGCTCCGAACGTATCTCTGTTAACTGGAACCTCATTCTCAACTCCATTTGACTAAAATAACTTCCTATAAAAAGAACCCGGAATTTCCACAAGTATAGATCCATCAGAGCCTTTATTTAGTCTCCTTAAAATGGGAAACTATTTGGAAGATTTTGAAATCTATAGGATCTAATACTGTGTATAGAAATTGTAATTAAAACAAACAAATGGAAAAAAAAGAAGCTTACAAAAATAGACTTCGTGGAAAATCCAGATGAGCATGCAGCTTAAAGCTCTCATTACCACAGATGAGAAACTGCTCTCAATGACGAGCAGTCTCGTATTAACCACACAGGCCTGAGGACAAAAATGAGTCCTCAGCCACTTTGAGCCTTAACTTCTTATGGACTTCCATGCTTGACTCCCTGAGCCACTGTTCTTTGTTTCCTCGGTCCTTATGCTTAGGACACCTTTCTTACAATACTCTTTAAGCCATCAATTCCTTCTCTCTGTTTCTTTAGCTGTGTCCTTTCAGAGGCTCCCTTATTCCTTCTTCTCCCAGATGTCATCTCAGACATCGTTCAATACCTAAAACTTAACATGTTCAGGCTCACAATATCATTTAACTGTCAGCAAGGGTTTTTTTTTTTTTTAAATCTATACACGTAGATTGTGAGTACCAACAAGGGGCAGTCACGTGCTCCTGGCTTCCATGTGCTGAGATATGTTGATGATTTTCTTTTCCTTTCACTGACCACCAAGGAAGTTCAGATATTGATAATTTCATCATTGTCAACTTACTTTTACCATTTTATCACCAGCCTTATCATTCCCTGATGGGACAAGTGCTGTCCTTTCTTGACTAAAACACTTATCTCTAAATTTTATTTCTGTCTATAGTTTATAGCTAAAGCAATAACTTGAATTACAGATATTATGATATCACCTCATACAAAGCTACTCAAAAGTAGGTTCATGTTTATAACAGTACAAAAATAAAATTATCTTAATATAGTATTAACATTCTATTAAAGTTTTGTCTGACAGGCTTATCTTACAGGGTAATTCTTATATTTCCCTGCCTTTATATTGTGATTTCTTCTTAAAGCATCATATTCTTAAAGTCTGTTTTAAGTACCTTGATTATGATGAATATTGCTATTCAGATTATACATATATATATATACATAGTATGTATATATATATATATTTTTGAATACACAATTTGTAGGACCAAACATTGTGTATTTAACTCTTCATACCTCAAATTCACAGTTATTTTGGTTCTTTCATGGTCCACTTAAGTTTATGTATTAAATTTGGTATTATTCCAGTCTAATCCCTTTCTTATCCTCAGGATTGATTTACAATTCTGGTTATTCTATAACTCTAAAAGAGGATGCAACCTGGTTTTGGTGTCTGGCATGCACTGATGTCCCTAGAGATACCATTCTTTTCCCTGGCCCTTTGAACACCATCTGAAAGTCCATGGACCCATATGAAATATTGAAATGGCCATATTGTCATCACATGCATGTCCTTGTTTATCCTAATCCCATGGCTTCCCTCGCCTAATAATGTATCTTTTCTGAGACTGTGGAAATGTGGACCACTCTGCAGGCACTGTGTAGGGCATTAGAGCATCCTATAGGGCTATCTCTGACTGTGTAGGGCATTAAAGCATTCTATAGGTCTATCTCAGACTGCTGTGTCTTAATACAACACAGTGCTCTTGACATACTGTCTTGCTTCTCAGAGAGTTCTGTGAGGTTGTTACTTTTCTCTTTCCACTTCCTAGTGGACAACGAGGTAGTTATTGTCTGTTTCATAGTCATAATCTTATTTAAGTTTTATATCTTAATTTTTGATACACTTTTCTGGAAAAATAATGTAGGGAACAGGAAGAGAATTGTGCTGTAAGACTCAAGAACTACTCAGTATGAATTTCATCTTACTCGATTTCTTACCCCTGGTTTTTATTCTCTTTCCCAGCACAGAAATGCCATGTTCACTTATTTCACTGGACACTGTCTTGTGAATTTGGTGAGAAAAAAAAATAGTCTACAATACATATTCTTCTTCAGCTAATCCAGACATCCTTTCCTAGACCATGGTTTTGAAATTTCGTTTCAAATTCTACTTGAAATGTAGTTCTGTTTGCTTTGTCATTCCTTCTCTGAGCTGCTGTCTTTGAAAGGACTAAGACATTAGGAAAAATTAAGTGAGAGGTCAGAGTAAAAAACACCACCAAGATGAATGTTTTGGGGCTAGAGGGATGGTTTAGCAGTATATTGCTTTTTGCTCTTGTAGGGGCCCCCAGCGTGGTCTCAACCACCCAGATGGTGACTCACCACCAGTTATAACTCCAGTTCCAGGGGATATGATGCCCTTTTCTAAGTTCCTCAGGCTCCTGAATGCATGGGGTTCTCATGCATTCTCGCCCAGGCACATACACACAGATTAATAATCTTTTAATTTTTTAAAAGTTTAATATTATTAAGCCATTATCTAAGGAAGGGCATAAGATGCTCATACATATATAAAGATGTAAACCTTTGGTGACTGATGCCCTCTTAGAACTGGTGTTAAGAATCTAGTGATTGCCACAATACTGTGAACTAATGGAAAAAATCTTTATATATACTGGTATTTTTCACCAAGTTGGATATAAGAATAATAAAAGCTAAGTCAAATGAGGAGTAGCTCAGGATTCTATTTTTATTTGATAAATAAAGTAGTCACTAAAATATTATGTTTTAAACATGGGTAGGCGTTTGTCATTTAATGTGTTTCATTCACTTATAAATGTTCACAACCTATCAGTAGGTGCTGAAATTTCTATAGCTCGAATAAAAAATGAAAGCTTTCAAAGAGCTATTTTTCTCAACACCAGATATTAAAGTCTTAAACGGTCAATTCTAAAAATACTTGAATGTTGCTTACTTATTTTACAAATACTTTATATAACATGTAAAAAAATGACATTTATTAGCTCCCTGGTTATTTTTCTTTATCACCATGAACAGTGCAGCCCAGGAAGGGAAGTAAAGGATTGCACTTGAAATATAAAAAGGCTACAAATAATTAACTTGGAAAAAAAAACAATCAAGAGAAAGGAGAGTGGGAAAAATAAAAGGGTAAAATTAAACTGTGATAGAGTGAGCTAACTGAGTGCATCAAAAAGACTCATATTTCCTCTTTTAGAGGGTGTCTTTTCTTAGCGGTCTAAACGTACCATTTTAAAATTACTTAGAAGACATAAAGAAGGTTTGTAACCTTGGAGGAGATTGAAAATTTTGTTTTCTATTCTAATTGTCACAAATAGAGATGCATTAAAGTTTGAGTAAAAGTGGCTCACTAAAATCATGGTTTCCCACCCCCTTGTACCTGTGCATTGATTATCTGTGTATTGTCTATTATTATCATTTTTCAATTGTCAGTGCTAGGCCAACTTATAGCTACATAGTTGACAAATCAACATTAGAAATGAGAAGGCATAAGTATAAAGTTAAGCTTCTATCCCTTTTAGCGACACAAGCCTTATTAATTTGCTAAGTCCCAAAAATCTTCATTTTTTCCCTCTTACAAAAGGAGATCATGATAGTAATACCTCAAAGATATTTTCCCTTTCATTTCAAAATTTGTAAACCGTCTCTGAGAATATTTAGAGAGGCAACTATGGAGCTCACGCCATGTGAATTATCGAACTCGGGTTTTACCAGGCCACCCACTATGCTCACTGAAGTCTTTCTCATCTCTATTTCTGAAGTCCTGGATGCCATATGATATCTATCTCTGCGGAGGTGAACTGCACTCACAGAGTTATTTCTCTGTGGGTCTCAGAGACAGCTTGATGTCGTGTGAGTCAGGTATTACTGTAAGGCTTTGTGACTCAAAAGAGAAGAAAGCCGTTCATTATGTCAATTACATTTATGGGAAGCAAGGGAACCCAGTTTCCCATCCCTCTTGTGAATTCTTTCAGTGAATTAAATTATGAGTAGGCAGACCTGTTTAATTAATGGAGTGCATTGCAATGGGGAACCATGTGCTCTGTGCACAGAGAAATCATCACATCATGCCATAGAGATGCTTTTGGTTGAATTTGTCATAGAGGACTATATTTGGCATTCAACTTTAAAGATAAGAGAAATTAACCACTATAATGCCTGTACAAAATAGAATAACCTCTGTATTTACTATTGTAGAGTGTGATCAGAGAAGTTTAATAAATATGTTTGAGTAGAAGAAAATAGTCTATAAAATTTTAGTGCATGCCAATAGTACACATTATCTTCCAGATAATCTTGACTAACAAGTAGCTGTACTGAATATAAAAATATGTCAGATGTAAAAGTACTTTGTGCTTTCTTGGCATGGTTATGTTGTATGATTGAGGGTGATTAGATCAAACAAAATAGTCTGTACCAATTTGAAATATTCCTGTTGCTAAGGGTCCAAAAATTCAATTCAGCAAATGCTTATTGGGTTTATGTTTTATGAAAAACGCGTTTTTAGTAGTCATCTTGGTGAACAAAACTGAGAAGACAACTTTGGCAGCTCACAGTTAACCAGGTTAGAATGAAATACCAGCATAACTCCCTGCAAGTACACAATGATCAGTCTTTTAACAAGGATCTTTAGTTTGCAATATTCCATGAGAATATAGATATAGAAGCAATTATTTCTATCAAAGTGCTGGCTCATAGAGACAAGGGCCAGGAAACACTGCAATGTATAAATAAATACACTTATGCTGAGGCTTAGAATCATAACATTAGAGTCTCATACCTGAGAAAGCTGAGCATCCCATTTTAGGTTGTGACTGGAGGTGGAGTCATGAAGACACTAGGTCATAGGTTAGAAATTCACATCATTTATTTTATGATTTCTCACTCAGATGTTGTAAGGAATTGTGGCAAGAACATATCTCCTTTGTAAACTCAGCTGTCTCATCTCTTCCTGTAGGAGAAAGAAGACAGTATATATATTATTAAAGGACAGTATATATACAAGAACATTGGTGTAGAATGTGATGCAGAGGAAGAAGGAAATGTTGATGTTGACAGATGGTATGGTATGAAGACAGAGCATCCATTGATGTTGTTTGATCAGTTTTCTGTCTTTGTTGGTAGGGCTATTCCTCTTGTTTGAGGGGTAACTATTTTTAATGTGGTCAGCTGTGTCATACAATTACCCCATCTCTAACTCTTCTATGGCTGGGGGAAGTAGTGATAAAGGACAAGCAATTTGTATATTTCCATGAAAAAGATTTCTCAAGAAATGGTGGTCAATATGGACAATCAGAATGAATCTTAAGATAGCTAAGAATGAAGACAAAACCGTTACCTCTAAGGGGGTGTGCAATAGTTGTTGTGCAGAAATGGAAAGTCATGACCAGATTCTAAAAGCAGAGGGACAGAAGAAAGGATCCTGTAGTTAAATGATTATTATTTATGACTAACAAATAATTGAACATTTTCTACAAAGGTGATCATTGCAAAGTTATTTATAGCAGGAAAACGTGAACAAAAATCTTTGCATGGCAACAAGAGCGACTTGATTGTAGTAATGAAAATGAACAATATGGCAGGTTTCTTGCAAGTCAATAAAACTTACCCAAAAGTATCGTGAATATATAAAATATTTATGATTGTTCTTGAATATCAACAACCTACATACACAATTGTTTATTTGTGTTCATGTGTGTGTATGTGTTTGTGTGTGTGTGTGTTGTTATACTCCCATAGATAAACTGACACATTTAAAAAACTGTAAAATGTTTATACATAAAACTACTTGGTGTTTTTATTATTTATTACAGGGTAGCTTGTCCTACCTCTTCTTTGTGTTTGCTTACTTATCTTTTGTAAGTGTCCTCTAATGGGCACAGAAAATATTTGTAATGGTGCTAGAGACATTTACTAAACTTGCTTTAAGTAAACACAGTCCCAGGCAATGGTGTTGTGTCTGCTGCCTTTGAGGTGGGTGAGAACAGTTAGATGTTACATGCACACACCCTTGGGTGAATGAATCAGCCAGAAATTCTTCATTCCTCTGGGTGCCTAGTACTTCAGATTATCTTTCTGATTAAGTCTACTTTGCATTAGAAGGAGGGGAAAAGCAAAAAGTTAGTGAAAGTGGGTGGGGGAGGAAAGATAAATGGAAGGAGGGAAAGAAGGAAAGAAGGAAGGAATAGTTTGCACCTCTTCCTATAGTAAATGGTGGTTCAGAGAACCTAACTTAACCCATTCCAAGTAAACGTTTTTTCTTTAAACTCTATATTATAAACGCTTATAATAACATCTAAGGATGTATTATAACAATATTGAGCTACACATGTCTTATAAATTGAAATGTAATTTTTTAACTGCATATATAATAGCAAGCAAAGTTTAGAAATCATTATGCCAAAATTTATGACCTTCATGGCACAGTGAGTGGTGCAAAGTGTCTTGTAGGTTACCTTGGTGTAGGATGTCAGTGAATGTTAGACTCAATCATCTTTCCAGAGCTGGGTCCTCAGATGCAGGTTATCTGTTGATCCTCTGAACTTCTGAACATGTATGATGCATTTTTCCTATTTATGCTGGCTAAGTTGATTTCTTTTGTGACAATCAATAATCGTGGCCAGTAAACTATTGGCCTATAGGACAGGAATTATAGACCTGTATTTAAATTTCCTAGGAAAATTTGGTGTTAATGCTGAGCTTTTTAAAAACACAATATTGGGATTTTTATGACACATATCATTATGTGGAAGTGTGTGTGTGTGTGTGTGTGTGTGTGTGTGTGTGTATCTTATGGCTCTTGACAAGTGTTCAGAGATGAATTTATGTGCTCTAAAGATGTATTATAACAATCTTGAGCTACAAATGTCTTATAAATTGAAATGTAATTCAACAATAGATTTAATTTGATCCTATATAAAATTATTTTATGGATTTAAAAAAATAATTTTTTATTGAAAGTAGATTTTCTCTTGCATATAATATGACCCAACCACAGTCCCTCCCTCCACTGCTCTGAGACCTCTCATACCTCGTCTCTTCCCAGATCCACTCTCTCTTCTTCTTCTTCTTTTTTTTAAATTAATTTATTTTTTGCTTCATGTTACATCTCCATCATAGTGTCCTCTTTTGACCCTTCCCAGTCCTGCCCTCCCAGCCTCTACCCCTAATCCTTCCATCCCACTCCTCTGGAGTGGAGTGTCTCTCCACTGCAATTCAGCACCCCAGTCCCCTGCCCCAGTTCAGCAGTCGTATGAGAGCCAAGAGTCTCCTCATACACTGGGGACCTACAAGGCAGTACCACTAGGGAAAAGTGTTTCATTGACAGGGAGAGAAAACAAAAAAACAAACGAACAAAAGTCTATGTCCATTTTCCCTTTGGTGCATTGGTTGTAGTATAGATATCCTGTACTATATAGCTAAAATCCGACTATAAGTGAATAGATGCCATGTGAATCCTTCTGAGTCTGGGTTAGCTCACTCAGGATGAGCTTCTCTAGTTCCATCCATTTGGCTGAAAATTACATAATTTTATTGTTTCTGATAACTATGTAGATGTTCCACAGTTTTTAAATCCATTCTTCGACAATCAATAAATGGGACCTCATGAAACTGAAAAGCTTCTGTAAGGCAAATGACACTGTCATTCGAACAAAATGGCAGCCTACAGATTGGGAGAAAATCTTCACCAACCCCACATCTGACAGAGGGCTAATATCCAAAATTTACAAAGAACTCAAGAAATTAAAGGCCAAGAAACCAAATAATCCAATTAAAAAATGGGGAAAAGAGCTAAACAGAGAATTCACAAAGGAGGAATCCCTAATGGCTGAGAGACACTTGAAGAAATGCTCAGCATCCTTAATCATCAGAGAAGTGCAACTCAAGATGACTCTGAGATTCCATCTCACACCTGTCAGAATGGCTAAGATCAAAATCTCAAATGACAGCACATGCTGGCGAGGGTGTGGAGAAAGGGGAACCATCCTCCATTGCTGGTGGGAGTGCAGGCTTGTGCAACCACTATGGAGGTCAGTCTGGTGATATCTCAGAAAACTTGGAATAGCTCTGCCTCAGGACCCAGCCATACCACTTCTGGATATACATCCAAATGACTCCTCACCGAATCACAAGGAAGTTTCCTTTTCTATGTTCATAGCAGCCTTATTTGTAATAGCTAGAAACTGGAAACACCCCACTCGCTCTTCTTATTCCCTTCAGAGAAGGGTAAGCCACCAAGAGATGGCAGTTAAACAGGACAAAACAAGATAAAATAAGACAAGGTAAAAACCCTAATATTGAGGCTGGAAAAGGCAACCCAAGAAGAGGAAGAGAGTGGCTTCATGTCGACACCTGGCTTGAGTTGATTGAGTTATTTGTTGTATTTTTCTGATTTAGCACTGGGATGAGGGCCCATAAAGAATGGTACCTGGTTCTTTGCTGTATGCACTAATATAAGAGAATGAAAGGGATTTTTATATCATTTAATTGGTACAATTCAAGAAGAAATCAGGACTTTATTTTCCTAATATTCTATAGTGTATGAAAAATAAAACTTTATTCTCACATAATAATTTTCATTATTCTGGTAGCAATTTTCTTGTAGTAGTATTTTTATGATAGTAATGTTCATGAAAATATCTATTATACAATTCACTTCCTTCTTACCTTTTCGTAAATGTTTACCCATTTATCAGTTTGTGGCAGGCAGGATGGTTTCAATCAAATTTGAATAAATACTCCCAAGACAAAATAACTATGAATTTGAATTTCTGGTTGAAATCATAATAAAACCTACACTTAGAAAGATTGAATGAAATCATTTCATTATATTCTTTCATTTTCCGAGTAACAATCATAAACATGAAGTCTAGAGATACTTAATAGCACACACACACACACACACACACACACACACACACACACACACACTCACACACTCACACTACTCATACCCCTACTTACATGGTTGTTTTCTCCAAGCAAGAAGATAGACAGCATACAAAGTTCTGAGTAAAGTATGGCTGTCACTGTCTCATGAGGTGCAATGGTTAATGTTGCTTGTTAATTTAGTGTAGTGGCTGTAACTCCACCTGAGTCACATGCCTATGGATAGTATCTCCTGGAAGGATAAACCAAAAATGGGAATCTCCCTCTACGCGTGGGCACTATCCTCTGATAGCTTCCCAGTTATAAAATGGTTCAAGGAAAAAACTATGGAACTCTTTTTTTTTTTTTCTGACTGATTCCACTCCTTTCTGTATCCATGTACTCTCATGTTGCCACTGTTGTTTTTTCTTTTGATGACATAGGAAATTGGATTTTTTAGACTGTCAATGTGGCCTGAAGCCCAACAACTCTCCAGTTTCTCTTTACTGGACTGGAATTGCTGTGGTATCCAGCTTTGTTGAATGATCAGATACCAGATTCTAAACATCTCCAGCATGCAACCAACCACTCTTGGATTACTCAGCCTGTGTTGTCTAAGCTGATTTCTTAAGTTCCTTTTAGAGTTTGTATTCATTATACCAGAACTATTCACCTAGGGAATCCTGATTAATTCCCAAGACTTCCACTGTAGGCAGTAGCAGTGCTGATATGAGTAACACACAGAACCTGTAACCTTAAAGAAATGAACTCATGAGTGGTTTTCTCAGTTCCATCCAAGCTCTGCAAAGGCTTAGTGTCCTGCAGAAGTCAATAGGAAGGAATTAAGGGAAAGATTTGTCTTTTAAACTGCCATACATATCATAGTTTCATGGAAAGATTTATTTGTTTCCTTCTCTTAGGATAAAGCTTGAAAATAGTTGACTTTGAAGTTGGAATAAATACTTTAGAAACTGAAAAGTAAATTTGATTAAGTTAAATTGCAAAGAAATGGAACATTTCCCGTGTTATATATATATGAAGTGAAAAGCTTAGAACAAAAATAAAGGGTGACAGGGCTGTAGGGCAGTAAAATCAAACCACAGCACCATGTTTGGGAAGGATGGTATTTCAGGCAGACGAATCATTCGGTCTGCTCAGCCCCCTTCCAATTAGAGTTCATTACTCTTCATGATGCATTTGATTGCTCTCAAATGCTGAACAAATGTACCATGAAAGGAGCAGTTCTATTACTTTGGGCAAGTCACTAAAGCTTCTCAGGAGTGGCTTCTTCAAAACACTTCGATCTCTCAGGATACAGTGAAGGGTCAGGAGAGACAAGCTCTCAGAAACTTCTGATCATGAAAGAACCAGAAATGTAACTTGTCAAAATCAACGCAAGCCACAGAGCAAACACCAACCCACATGCCAAATCTTTCCATTCTAGAAAAGCTCAGAATTTCAACTTGTAGATTACTAGTTTCTGCCCTGTTTTTTCCTTAGAGGTTTCTTCTCCATACGATTACTAAATAGAACACAAACACATTTTTTCTCTCTTGGAAATATGCATGGTCAACTGCAAAGAATTGTTGTAGTTCTAGCACAGTCACAGTATTGTTCTCTTTCTGTTGTTATAACCCACAGAGGCAAGGAAGCAATATGGGAGGGTGGTTTTGTAGAAGCAACAGACAAAGGTGCTCATAAGATGAGCCAGTGTTCTTGTACTAGCTCCTCAGCTTCCAGTAGCTGGTCTGTACAACTGTCCATAACTGATCAAGTAACTGAGTACAGTTACTGTCAACTATTCTCATCAATATTTTCACATGGTACCAGGACTGGATTAATATTTTTAAGACATCTTATCAAGGATTTGGGAACACCACTAAGTTAGTGGAGTGTTTGCCTAGCATAGAGGAAGTGTTGGGTCCCATGCCACTGCATAAAATCAGGCATGGTGGTTCATTCTTAGAACCATTGTACTAAGGGGAAGAAAGCTGGAAGGTCAGATGTTTAAGGTCATCCTCATCTGTGTAAGGAATTTGATGTCAGCATGTCGTATCTTACCTAGTAAAATACAATAAATCCAATATAATACAATACTGTGATCAATCAATTTATTCCATATTTAAACAGTTAAGGATTTTATAATATGCAGAGTATATATAATTAAGCACACCACATACGTCCAGGTCTCTAATATATGGCTAACTGATATGCAACATATTTATATTCTCCCTCTCTTTCTTATGTGTATGTGTGTTACACATGTGTAATAAAAACTGTGTGCATATTCTTGTAGCTTTTATTAATGATGGAACAGTTCATCTCCTTCAGGCTACCTATGCTGAATTTAGCACAGAACATATGCAAAGTCTAGTTAAATTTTGTTCCTGTGAGATGGTTCAGAGCAATAATTATCTTCGCCTATCAAAGTAATTTCTGCACACACCCATGACTGTAGGATAAGTTTCCTGTCCTTAGAATTTTGCAAATTCAATGAAGTTTTCATTTTTGAATAGATGTGTTTATACCTACACAAATCTCTGATTTTGCTTCGTATTGTCATGTGCTCAACCTGGAGTTTACCTTCAAAACAGGTTGTATTGTTTTTTTTTTCCTTCTGTTGCTGTGATAAATTACTATGACCAAAAGCAATTTAAGGATGAATGGACATTTTAGTTTATCGTTCTAGAGGGATGGGGTATGGTATACCCCATAATGGTATGGATGGCATGGCAGCTGGAGCAGGATGTTGGCTGATTACATTTTCATCTACATGTGAGATAGAGAGATAGACAGATAGATAGAGAGAGAAAGAGAGAGAGGAAATGAAGTGAAGTTTTAAACCCTCAAACCATCCCTCAGCCGTGTCCTTCCTCTAGCAAAGCTGTGCCCCCTAAAGGTTCTAAAATCTTCCCAAATAGTGCCAACGACTAGGGACCATGTGTTCAAATATGTGAGCACACAGGGATAGTTCAGATTTAAACAACCAAACTAGGCAAGATCTTAGAGTAAGCACAGACTCCACAAAAGTAAGGTGAAGATAATTATTGCTGCTCCAAGGGTGGCTTGCAGGTAACTGTTTTTCCTCACATAGTACGAGTCCTGGATACTCTTGGAACCACAAATCTCCCTGGATGAAACCTGGTGGCTTTTTATGTATTTATGTTTTAAATTTTACTTCTTGAATACAGACCCTTCCCATGCCTTAGCGTACCAATCTAGGGTCTAATCCATTTTTTCTTTTGCTCTTGATTTAAAATTCAGACTGGACCCGATTGGAGGTTTATCAGCACTCCTGAAAGTGACCACCAGGACTTTGCAGTGACTGTTCCCTTTGCCTACTCTTGCTTTCAGGCATCCACTCAGCCTATTCTATTGTCCAGCCACCTGCAAAGCCAGGCTTCATTGCTAGTCACCATATTACAAACCGTTCCTTCAGGAAGCACAGGCATACCCGACTTCACAGAACCACTTTAAGCCTCCTTTTCTACTTTAAGACTGACACCTGCCTTCCAACCCCCTGGCTGTCAAGATACTGACTGTGTTGTTGTCTTTTTTAAAATTCATATTCCATAGTTGCAAAAACTTTCTTCTCATTAACCAGAGTCTTGTTGTTCAATTAAGCTCCTGGTTGCAGTAAAAATCTTGTCAGAGACCGATGAGAGAGCTCAGTGTGCTTTGTGCTATCTCTTCTGTCCTTGTTTGGCCCATTGTTTCTCAGTAAGACATCATCTTGAAAGTTGCTGACACTATTATATGCAATCACAGTCGAGAATGTGTACAAGGCTGGCCCCCAGGGCGAAGACACTGCTGTTTACTGTACAATCATGAATAAAACTACTCATGAAACTGATAAAAAATGCCAGTATCTTTCTGACTTTATGTATGGGAAAATCAAGCATACCAGTACATTTGTTTTGAAAGATCTAAGTAGACCTACTGTACCCTACAATGTAAAATCAAACAAAAACCATCCACCCAGCTATGTAAAATATGGGAATAAAAATTAAAAAGATGTTATAATATTAAAATAAAACATGGATCTGATAATAACAAAGAAACTAAGACCATAATTATATTTAGAAGACAGGATCATTCATGAAAAGCTGTATAAAAAGGCAGGAAATAATGGAGTCTCTTTTGCAGATTTTCATGTGATTTTATAGAGATACAGCTCTGACTGGTACAATACTTATTACATACATTTTATTTTTTTAATTTCATGCATGAGGACTTTATTTTCATCATGTCTACTTCTTCCTCGCACCTGCCAAATCTTCCCCTACCCCTCTATTCCCTTTCAAATTCATGATCTCTTCTTTAATTATTGCTGTCACACACACACACATGCACACACACACACACAGAAACACACACACACACATACACACACACACACATGCACACACACACACACATGCACACACACACACATACACACACACACACACACACACACACACACACACAC